>JAVLUX010000187.1:1150000-1290000 GCA_032164185.1 Moxostoma hubbsi
ATTGTTTGGTCCGTTGGGTCTGTTTGCATAATCACTACAAGTAAACCGCTCCAGAGTTCGTTTGCAAACGGTCCGAGACCGCCTGTTTGGTGCGGATCCGAGTGCGATTGTCGTGTTCATATATGCTTAAACGAACCGATCCAATGGAGAAAATGTGCCATGTTCTGAAACAAACGCTGCAAAAGAGCCAGGTGTGAAACAGCCCTAAAATTGAGTTGTACTGGGCAGAGTATGAATATTCATGAGTTTCTAGATACATTTGTCAAATTATCCAACAACACAGTTCTAAAGCTTCACAAAGTAAAACAGAAACAGTTAATAGCAGTTGGTTCATTTATTTACTTGGAGTGGTAGCATAATGATCCCTTAACAAATCAATGGCTGTAATCATTAAATCAAGCATACCATATTACAAAATCTATAAATTGTTGTGCACACATTAACATTAATAATATTATCTTAACATTGTTTGACACTAAAATGTAATTTTTTTTTCTGAAAATACTCTGCCCAGTGCAACTCAAAATCTTAAAATCTGAATATTTCAGAACACGAGTTCTTTTTCTAAAAATGTTTTGCCCTCTACAATCTATAAATACATTTCCATCCAAGGATTTTTTTGTGAACATTTTCGTGCAACAAAATAAAGCTGATGGAAACACAAATTATTGACAAAGTGTCAACATGATATTTTCCCCTTTAAATTTAGAGCATAAATCCGATGTCGACACGTCAAACCGCATAATGGAGAGGAACATGAGTTTTCCTCAATTTCTTTAAAAGACACATTACATTTATTCTTGATGGAAGTTCTTCCAGATTTTTTTCCCAAGCCATTGTTTTGGATCAACTTTGTTTCATTGATATTATCATCAATGAAACAAAGCGGGTTAATAATGATCCCAAAACTTTTTTCATAATGTGCAAAATGTCTTTTCTTTACTCATTGGCAATTCACATTGAACGAATCTGCACACGCACATCCCCAGTTAACATGATCCCCAGTTGATCCATAACACCGATTATGATTATGGCGTGTTTTACCAAAACATCCTTAAAAAAAAAAAAAAAAAAAAAACATTGAATCTGCCCTGTCCAGCCTTTAAGCCTTATTTATGGTTGTTTAAGTTCTCAGAGTGTCGGAAGTGGATGTTGGCCAACAAGAAGATTCTTGTTGTTCACTTCTTTTTTTTTTTTTTTTTTTTTGTATTGGAAGACCAGACATGAGTTTTCAGAACAGAAAACACAAAAAGAGAAATAAAGGGGGCCTGGGTAGCTCAGCAAGTAAAGACACTGATTACCACACCTGGTGTTGCAAGTTTGAATCCAGGGTGTGCTGAGTGACTCCAGTCAGGCTTCCTAAGCAACCAATTGGCCCGGTTGCTAGGGAGGGTAGAGTCACATGGGGTAACCTCCTTGTGGTATAATGTGGTTCTCGCTCTCAGTGGGGCGCGTGGTGAGTTGTGCATGGATGCCGCAGAGAATAGAGTGAAGCCTCCACATGTGGTAGGTCTCCACGGTAACGTGCTCAAGCCACGTGATAAGACGAGGAGGCAACTGAGATTCGTCCTCCGCCACCCGGATTGTGAGTGAGTCACTACGTCACCACGAGGACTTTGCGCATTGGGAATTGGGCATTCCAAACTGGGGAGAAAAGGGACGAAAATCCATTTAAAAAAAAAAAAATGTATTCTACCAAAAGTTAAAGACACTGAAAATCAGTGACACAGTCCAAGTTTTTATGTTGTTGGTGTTTTTTTTTTTTTGTCAGATGAGGTGGAGAGTGTTTTCCAATAGCATCAAAAAATGACTGTAGATTACACTGGCTGTTAGGTATGGATTAATGAATTGTTTCTTTCCACGTAAAAAAAGGAGCGTGGTTTTTTTTTTTTTAAAGAAAAATTTTAAAACGATGCAAGCACAAAATGTTGTCATTTGAGGAGAGTGAAGAGTGCTGTGGTTTTTATTTGTTCGGACACCAAAGCCCCGTATTTCACAACATATTTTCTGCAAGGACAATTACGTAATGACAACAGATTGTCCATATTTTTCATTCAGTAGTGTAATATAAGATTACAGGCTCACTAATGCCACCAGTGCTGTTTTATTTTTTGAAGTATTCCAATCAATTTCTTCTAATAATCCCAGATGCAGACAAGCTACTTCTCCAATTCTATGTCGTTTTCTGATATTTCCAACCCGATCTCATGAAATGTTGTACATCACACGAAATAGCCACCTCGTAAATGATGTTGCACGATTTTGTTTAGAATAAACTCGTACGACTTTATCACATGCAAATTCCTGGATGTGTAATGCGGAAGCAAACGTGAGTTCCGTGCACAAGGTTTTAAGGACAGGCTTATTAATATTATGCCCTTACCCAAACCCCTTATCTAAACTTAAGCATTAGGTAGAGTGTGTAAACATGACAGGAAGCTGTTGTGTGTCATAGAAGCAAGTAATTGTCAGGTATTAGATGGAAACTATGTCCAGCGACGTCATTGGCTGTAGTGAAAGTTGTTGGAATTCAAACGAGCGCAGTCGTACAATATCATACGAATTAGCCAAATGTAGAAAAGTCGTATGAATCCTGATGATTTTGCCGTGAGAGTGTGTTGGATATTTCCTACTATTGCAATTATGTGAATTTAAACAGTAAGCTGGCCAATTTCAATAAATACAATTTGTGATATACACAAAATTCTGTATGGAAATAACTTAAGGACAGATTTCTTTTGCACTAAAACAAAACTTGTGCGACCAAAGTGTTTTTGTTTTTTTTGTTTTTAAGAATGTTGACATGATGTACACCATTTTATCTGTAAAATTTGAATGGAAAAGAGCAGAAGGCTTCAATTATTGCAAAACATTTAAGCATATTCACTATGTCTCTAACAGAACAGCGCAAAAAGTGGATGGAAACTTGGTTACTGTACTGTGAAGCGACGACGTGTTTCTCTAATCACAGCATTACAAACTCCATTTTGGGACAAAAATAAATGTACAATGTTTATAAATCTACTACTATTGTATAATAAAATGCGAATATAAGGCTCATGCTACAGAACTGTTCACATTTCTGTCCCCAGCCTTCACAGAAATTATACACTTTAAATACGATGTTTAGGCACAATTTATTCACATACTTATAAGATGTTCTTTGAACAATTATACCTATTTTTGCCATGAATTAGGCAATATTTGTTTTTATATTATTAAATTCCAAGTACCACAAATGTGCTTGTCCCCAAGGTCATGTATCGAGGTTCATTTAAAAACAAATTTCTCTCCCATTTTAAATGTAATAATGTATACCTCAATATCCCATTTTATTGCATGGATGACATGACTAAATGAAATTCAAAATTAATATTATATATAATATATTGGAAATGGTTGTCCCCTGGAGGCATGCCACTGGTGTTACCACTTAACAAAAAGCATATCTGGAAAAAATATCCAGGTTTTGACATCACTTACTACATTGCTGAAGTTCAATCAAGAAAGGCACAAGTTTTCTGTCCCTTTTCAATTTTTATACATTTCCTTATTTGCCATTTGAGGCTTTTAAATGTCACTTGTATGACCATTTTATTATAACGGAGTTGTCAAAAAATATCATTCAGATAGTTTAAATGACATGATTTATCGAGTACTGCATGATTAGCAACATGCGGTTTGAGGTACTGCAGCTGCCATTTTGTGAAAATATTTAATTCCAGAGCCCCTGGCACTGATCAAGTGATCCGTTTAGATTGAGCAGGGTTTCTGAATGTTCATCATGGGTCTTTTAAGGTGGTGGAAAGGTGCCATGTTTTTTGTTCTTTATTAATAGCTGAGGACATTCCTAAATTACCCTCTCTTAGTCCAACAACATACTAGTAGCTGACAATGGCATAAGAGCTTTAGGAAGGTTTTTTTGTTGAGATTTTAGTGGTTTCCTAAAGCAGTCATTTTATATTTTTAAACAATCAAAGCCAGTTGTTAAAGATCTTTTTCTAAGTTTTAGTGCTAATCTTTAATTTCATCAAATGCATTTCTAATCTTGGTAATTAATCATGGAGGATAAGTCATTTGAGCTTCATTGTCACTGGTGTTACCAGTGTTTGTTTATTTTTTTGTCATACTTGTCATGACTGATTTTAAATTAATTGACTGTTATTCAAGAGTCAGGATATTAAGGATTGTATCATTATACTTTTATGACTGCCCTTCAAATATTTTTATTTTTGTAGCAAAGATATGATGGTGCAAATGAGTAAATGCCACACAATCACACTTTTCACAGACAAAAAATAATACATTTGCATTATAATAATCATTCTGTGCCTGTAACTACACATGCAAAATAGATTCCAAATAAGATTTCTAAAATGTATTTATTCGTCCAAAAAAAACTACGAAGTAACACCAATGATAAAAAAAAATGGCACAGGCTTTCTTTCAAGGTGACCTATTATGCAAAATTCACTTTTACATGGTGTACACTCACCTAAAGGATTATTAGGAACACCTGTTCAATTTCTCATTAATGCAATTATCTAATCAACCAATCACATGGCAGTTGCTTCAATGCATTTAGGGGTGTGGTCCTGGTCAAGACAATCTCCTGAACTCCAAACTGAATGTCAGGATGGGAAAGAAAGGTGATCTAAGCAATTTTGAGCGTGGCATGGTTGTTGGTGCCAGACGGGCCGGTCTGAGTATTTCACAATCTGCTCAGTTACTGGGATTTTCACGCACAACCATTTCTAGGGTTTACAAAGAATGGTGTGAAAAGGGAAAAACATCCAGTATGCGGCAGTCCTGTGGGCAAAAATGCCTTGTTGATGCTAGAGGTCAGAGGAGAATGGGCCGACTGATTCAAGCTGATAGAAGAGCAACTTTGACTGAAATAACCACTCGTTACAACCGAGGTATGCAGCAAAGCATTTGTGAAGTCACAACACGCACAACCTTGAGGCGGATGGGCTACAACAGCAGAAGACCCCACCGGGTACCACTCATCTCCACTACAAATAGGAAAAAGAGGCTACAATTTGCAAGAGCACACCAAAATTGGACAGTTGAAGACTGGAAAAATGTTGCCTGGTCTGAGTCTCGATTTCTGTTGAGACATTCAGATGGTAGAGTCAGAATTTGGCGTAAACCGAATGAGAACATGGATCCATCATGCCTTGTTACCAATGTGCAGGCTGGTGGTGGTGGTGTAATGGTGTGGGGGATGTTTTCTTGGCACACTTTAGGCCCCTTAGTGCCAATTGGGCATCGTTTAAATGCCACGGCCTACCTGAGCATTGTTTCTGACCATGTCCATCCCTTTATGGCCACCATGTACCCATCCTCTGATGGCTACTTCCAGCAGGATAATGCACCATGTCACAAAGCTCGAATCATTTCAAATTGGTTTCTTGAACATGACAATGAGTTCACTGTACTAAAATGGCCCCCACAGTCACCAGATCTCAACCCAATAGAGCATCTTTGGGATGTGGTGGAACGGGAGCTTCATGCCCTGGATGTGCATCCCACAAATCTCCATCAACTGCAAGATGCTATCCTATCAATATGGGCCAACATTTCTAAAGAATGCTTTCAGCACCTTGTTGAATCAATGCCACGTAGAATTAAGGCAGTTCTGAAGGCGAAAGGGGGTCAAACACAGTATTAGTATGGTGTTCCTAATAATCCTTTAGGTGAGTGTATATGTTATGTTTATACATAAATGTGAGTAGGCAGTGTGTCTACACAACCACCCTACAATCTTAAATGTCCACCCACTCCTCTTTCTTATATTTCTAGTCATCCAAAACATTGCGTCAAAATGAACCGTTTTCGTTTCTGCTCTAAAGTGGCCTCGCTCACGACTAGTGTCGGACTGCCATTTTTTTCCCACGCTGGAGCAGATACAGTAAGAATAATGTCTCCGCTTCTTAAGCGTCATAAGTGTTTTGTTGTTGGCTCTAAAAGTGAACATAAGAGTCTTCATGCACGGCCGAAATCAGAGCCACTGAAGACGCAGTGGACAAGTTAATCTGCATACCGGGCGTTGTCCCGGTGGGCCGACGCACTTTGGGGCCAATCAGGGGCGCAACGAGCAGGCTGGTGGGTCGGCCGCGAAACGGGATGAATGGGCTGCAATAATTTAAAACGAGCCAACGCGTTAAGCAGAATGGACCACAAAATGGCGCCACAATATGCAGAAAAGGACAGCGAACTTTTGGGCCAGTTTCTATGTAAAATCCCGGGCCAATTTCTCTTCCCAGACCTGGCTGAACTCTGGTATTTACGCTGTCAGTCATATTGGTTCTGATTTGTTGTTGCTGAAGTATCCAAAGCACGAGCTGTAAAGGCACAGTCCTCTTCTGGAAAGGGGGCAGGGAACAGCAGCTCATTTGCATTTAAAGAGACACACACACAAAATCAAAGTGTTTTTGATTCCACTCAAAAAAGGCATTTAAAACATGGTAGAATAAATGATCCGTGGGGTATTTTGAGCTGAAATTTCAGACACATTCTGGGGACACCCGAGGCTTATATTACATCTTGTAAAAAAGGGGCATAATAGTAAATAATTTTTGTTTTGTATTTTACTTTTATTAAGACATTTTGCTACCCCAAATGTGGACATTGCTGTAGAATGACCCAAATAAAATAATAATAATAATAATAATAGAAATATCTAATAATGATTGATAAGTAATTTTAGGCCCAATGTAATGTTACATTATTATAAATAATATATAAATAATTTGTAATTACATTATTATAAATAATAATGTAGTTTGTTATATATGTACATTATTATAAATTATTTATATGTATTTTTTATAATGTATTCATCATTTATTTAGATTTAATATTTCTAATAATGTAACATTACAATGGGCCTAATATTACTTAATAATAATAATAATAATAATAATAATAATAATAATAATATTATTATTATCATCATCATCATTATTAAGGGTCGACCGAAATGTTTTTTTTCAGGGTCCATAACAATTATTAGTAACCAAGGAGACTGATAACCGACATTTGCAGTAAAAATTAAAATTTTAGTGTCCACATTTACATTAACACCCTGTCTACACCGGGCGTGTCGTCACGGTTGTACTAACCTTTTTGATTTGTGTAGTAGCGCCAGCGTGTGCAGTGCAAAACTGAATACGACACCCATTTATTGACGGTGCAACGGACTCTTCCAGTGTAGACAGCATCATTAATTAAATTGTGGTTCAATTGTTTTTGACGTGACGCAACACAAATTGTACTTTAAATGCCTATGAACATGTTTAATTAAATATTGCAAAACATAATGTTTCAATATTATCTTTTGAAAAATACTGGAAAACAACTTATCAACATAATTTTTTCAAAAATAAAGTGGAGGGAGCTCCTAGTAGCATTTCTTTTGAACTGAAACTTTAAATGTATAAAAATAATGAACTAAACAGCTCATAACAGAATGTCATGTATTAACATGTGAGGACAGAAGAGACTCAATATTATTGGAGTTGAAACTCATTTAGCTTGCTGGCTAGACCATTTAGTCAAGTGCAAAAGGGCAACAGGATTTTATTCACAATGGAGGTGAAAGATTTAACGCTAGTAAAGTTGACGTTATGTTTGCTAAACCTCCTAACATTGGTTAGCTAGCTACCACAAGCAATACCATCATTAGCTATATCATGTAAAAACACCAACTCATACGGGCGAGTACTCCTGTTAAATCAGTCCTTATCACTGCCGCCCATCAATATTGCTGCTCACTGTATATCTCCGTTGCGGTCCGCTGTCTTTAAAATAACAGCATCTGCAGGTCTATTATGCAGCTTGTCAAGGCCAAGGGAGAGAGACGACACATGCAGAGCATTAATGAAGCGTGTTCGGTGCTAGAGAAAAATATTCAAAGATATAGCACTGAAAGATCAGTACCATCTACGCCCGGGGCTCTTGCTGTGTACACAGCTCTGTTGTTTTGTTGCGCTGCTAACCTAAAGTGTAAAAACAGTGACATGGGGTGTAAGCCCGTTTATCGGTCCAATGGCGGTCTCCAATAATACGGGTGAAGGTCTCTGCGTGTTACTGTCTTTCCTTTTACGCAACACAACATTAAATGAAATACATTTTCTCTTATGTATTACCTCGTTATTTCATCTGACTCCATAAATGAAAAGGGTTTTAATGATATCTGGGCATTATTAAAAGTGAGCGAATGATTGATTTTATTCTTTTTAACACTCTAATTATATTTTACCCGTTCAGATTAGGAAACTATGTCACTTTTGATGTCCTCGCGTGTTTTTCTCTTTCGCGCGGGTCTCACGAACACAAGCGCATCATTTTTGGATCATTAAACAAGGTAATTGCTATATACCTAAGATCGGTCACATTCACGTTTACACAATCAAAGATACTTGAGTATAGCCCCCATGGAATTGCATACACTTGAATTTAACTTAACGTTTTCTTCAGTAGAGGTCACGGCCACTATTACAGATGTAAGTTTACCAACATAACTTCTCTTGTAATAGCTTTGGATTGGCCATGCCGTGGTTTCTCGTGTACACTTATCTGGAGAAACGTTCAATTAAAACAGAGGTAAGACACACCCGAATTTAGATTTGTCAAGCAGCTTTTACTGTTCTAAACGGAAATTCCCTTTTTGTCTTTGCAAACCAAGTACACTTGAATTGATGCCAAATATTAGTCGTCACTAATCTGATGCAGACTTGCGGTAACATACAAATCGTTTAATCTGCAGAGTCAGTCAGAATAAAATCAAATGATTACAGTTTGATGACCAGGTAAATGGAACAGTAATTCGAAATCCAATTCATAAAGTCATTGATCAATCAAATATAATAACAATTCGGAAATCGAGGAATTTATAGAAATATTTACCTGGCAACGAAAACTACGCAGCGATCGTGTGGGAAGTCTACCTACAGACTCCTGAACCTTTTGCCCATTTTCCTTATAAACCCAGATAATTCAATATGCTTACCAAATGGTGGTGTCTGTCATTATAATTAGATTTTGGTCTCCTATTGAGGGGTTCACAACTGTGGGATCAGAATTTGTAATTGAATGTGATCTTGATTTCTGTAGATCTACATACAGGAGGTAGTTTTTATGGAGGATCTGGTGGAGGGCACACCTTGAAGGGGCACACCACATTTCTCATATTTTATAACTTCTTTTAGATTTTCATTATGGCTGGGAGGATGAGACCAGTTTACCAGGCGCACAGACACTTTAAATGGTACCAAACATGTATAGTTACTTTTTTGTACACACTTAACTTTGCATAGGTTTTTAGTGAGCTTTAAGTGAGGAGGAGAAGGGGGGGAGTAGGGGGAGATGATGAGACTGTAGAAGTGAGGTGTGAGCTGCACTGTTTGCTGCATCTCTGCTGTTACATATGCAAGAGTTCAAATGTTAATTCTCATGAGAGCCTTTTGCTTTCTCGAGGAGTAGACCAGACTCGCTGGCACCCGCCTTACAGGGCAACCATTGTCATGATGTCTTGCAGTCTAGATGGAACAAATCCAGGGTCTGGACGCTAATTGGTGACTGCTGGCATAGCGTATTGTGATGTTTATTGTAACTTTATTATCTGCATTCTTACCTAGGAAAACAGTTCATCCTCTCAGTGATTCATATCTCTCTCGCTGCTCTTCTCTTTCCCACCTCTCCCACGAATATGGAGTACAGTGTTTATTTGCAATTTACTCATGACATATCCACCTTTTTCCTGGGGGTCTTAATGGGGAAATTAATGTGGGTGGGACTTCCATCGGAAATAGTTCTATAGCATTCCCTAGCTCCAGCTGTAGCCATTTTAGACTGTTTACAGCTGGTAATAAGACACGTTTTGGATGATCTGATCGCAAATGGTCAGCACTAAATATAATTGTAAATGTGGTGTAAAATGTTCTATGATTAGATCGCAAAAAGCGCATACAGAGGTAGTCAAACACATTTCATTTGAGGTTTAAAACGGCATCCTGGATGACAGAGAAGCATGACCTCTCTCCAGTCAATCACCCGCCAAACAGAAGTTTAAATTGCATGAGGATTTAAAAGGAAAACATGAAAAAGCAATTACATACCCAAGAATGAGATCTTCACGGCTCTTCCTCAGTGTGTCTGTCTGATTTGAACATGCAGGGTAACAAGATGACAATCACACACACATCTGAAGCTGAACTAACACATGTACATCACTAAAACAACTAATAATTTTGCTCGAAATGTTGCGTTTATGCTTATATTAAATCTCAACTGCATCTTGGAGAAACAGTGCTCCGGTTTTGTTTGTGCTTTCTTTGTCTGACTTTCTTGCATTTTATTATCATTCAATAACACTGATATAGTGATTGATGTATATGTTCATGAAATCAAACATGCTTTCCTCAGCAACTGTTTACTTGATAATGGAAGTAACACCCCACATTTCGCATTAAGCATCACGGGACGTGGGAAAAAGTTGGATAACCAATCTGATAATACTGTGGGTGGGACATGGAGCTAGACTACAACCGGTGACCTTTCAGAGAGAGGCGGTCATCAGAGTCAACGGAATGCATTTAAAATATATCCGCAGTCAGATCAGACAAAATAACAATTCCGATAATTAGAAAAATTATGAATATTGAATGAGGGTTGACCCCTAATTATTACTATTGCAGTAGATTGGATTTTCACAAAGAAAATTCAGGGATGCAAACTCATGAGAGGGGTGGAAAGGGTTAGAAATCTTTGGCCCACGAGCATGTTTAAATACTAGGGCTGTAATGATACGCGAATCGCGATACAAACATCCATAATCCTGTGTCACGGTTCCTGAAGACCGAACCGCGACACACACCCCTCTCCAACCCCAGAAGCCTGCCAACAGTTACAGATGCAGCCCCTTGAGCTCTTTACACACACTACAACAAAATTAATTTTCTCATTTCACAGTAAACATTACATGTAAATCATTAAATAATTATGGAGGTGGCAGTGAGAGAAGATGGGTTGTCTCCTCATATTAAGGGTTTTGCACACATTGAATCTTTATTTCGCAAGCAGGATTGCATGCTCCCTGTGTCAGTCGCTTGCTTTGTCATGTGAGAAGTCATTGCTTTCTTTCACCGCAGTGCCACAGCAACAGCTGTTGCTCAAAAGATGCTTGAGATCGCATCACATAATCTTATCATGGATGTTGTTACACGAAGGAACAGCTCAATGGAAATGCTGGAACGCTATCTCGAGCAACAAGCGGCAATAACGTCAGCCCTCTTGAGCACAGAGGTGTGCAAAAATGCCCGTCAACTCGATACTCTGGATGGCGCCAACATCCTTGATAGTAATAGTAAACCTTAAAAAAAAGTCACCACCGTCCTGTCTAATGAAAAGAGCGCCACCTTGTCACTCATTGTGCCCTTGAAATCCACAATCGAACAGAACATGACACTGGACGAGAAAGACTCTACAACTATAGCTAACATGAAGGCCATCCTGCAAAACCTCTCAAGCAGATACACAGAGGAACAGAATTATCTGCTAGAGAGTTCTGCCTTGGACCCCAGATTTTGATCATTGCCCCACTCCCTGAACAACACAGAGGTTTTCCACCGTTTGAAGAACAAATCGAACCAGTTACAGCAGGTATGTCTGCATTACTAATTGTGTGAGAATCGTTGTATTTGCATTTGTACGCGTGTTTGTCACTCCATTTGCATGTTGGTGTACTGTAACTGTGTAAACTAAACAAACCCACAAGCTGTTTGTGTTGAGTTGAACTTACTTGAACAGAACAATATTTGTTTTAATGATTTGTTTTTTATTTTTGCACTTTTACTGCTTTAAGAATTTCTCTCTTAGGTGTCCACTATCTTAATTCTAATTTCATGTTAAAATTCAGTTTAAATTTTAAAGCAAAGTAGCTCCTGCTGCTGAGTCTCAACTGAATCTTGTCAAAAAAGTGGAAAAAGCCAGTTTTGGAAATTCTTTGGATTTGAGTCTGGTGAAAAGGAAAACATCATAGATCAGTAAAAACCTATTTGTAAACGCTGCCTTCACAATTTTCTGACGAAAGGAGGAAACGCATCAAACTTAATAAAGCACCTGAAAGACAGACACACAGATTTATTCAAGAAAATGAAGCAGGTGAGTTTAAAAGCATATTATCGTTTGCATTAGGGACGAAACGTTTAGTCGACATTATCGACAACGTCGAAAATAAAAAATTGAGTATTTTTCGATGAGTAATAGTCGTTTGATCTCATTTAACATAACATGAGATCACATTAAACTGTAATGATGAAATGTAAGAACAGCACTGCAGTTCACGCCTGATGGAAGAGAGGAAGAATTACACAGATCAGTCCAGATTCACTCTAAACATTCACAGCTTCATCTTATGTAGAACCCAAAGTATTAGGGAATTATTAAAAAAAATTCAGAAGCACTCTCGTTGTGGAGTAAGCGGAGCTCTTTAAAGGAAACATGCGTTACATCTTAAATGAAGTTATATTTAATGTGTTATAGGTTTATTAAAGTTCAAATAATACAGAAGCAGATCATGTTAATAACTATAAACTGTATTTCTCTGTGTGGCTGGTGCCTCTTCAATGAGTTGCACGAATGTCCCTATCTAAGGGGGAGTGATTGAATCTGTATCCGGCTTTGAGAGACTCTGCCTCGGGGACGCTCATCCCTCGAGCACGGACGCTTAATGCAGCTAGATTAGAACGCGTTTGCTCGCGACCTATTTAATCATAATATGTGTCACTGTGCATTGCATATCGTGAAAAAATTGGCAATATGCAGCTTTATTAACACGAGAGCACTTTACGCATTAGTTTGGAAATTGTTTTTTATTCATTCTATTGTAAGCTTGTTCATTTAGTTATTTTTTTTTTTTAGTACTTGGTAAAAACTTAAAGTTGAAGCAAATCTTCTATAAGTGTTCAAAAATACTTTTAAGCATACATTGTACAGTTTTGTTGTAATTCAAAAATAATATATTTAACTTGAAGTGTTGCTCAATGGCATATTTTTGTTCTTAGTTCTGCTGCTAATGTTTTGTTAACTTTGTTAATAAAAGAGTGTTGTTCAGTAACTTGTTTTTGTGTTTTGCTTTGGTACCGAAAATGGTATTGAGTACCGTGAAATTTCACTGGTATTGGTACCGACTACTGAAATTTTGGTACTGTAACAACACTAGTCAGTACCAAATTCAGTATAATTTCACTTTTCTTTATCAATTTCACACTACAGCAAAAATTGGTCATTAAGATTTATAGCTTTATTTAAAAAGTTAAATATCGATGTAAATTAATTGAAACGGCTGAGAAACTTCAAGAGTTTCTTAATTAAGAAATATTGCTTCAAATAGGGCTCCTTGAAATCGGTAATATTATTTTTTTTAAATGTTATTTTTTTCCTACCATAAACATTGCAGGCAGGTTTTTTTTTGTGACATCCTTAAAAGAACTAATATTCTATTCACATTTTCAGAATTTAATATATAATTATATTTAATATATAATATTTAATAAGAAACGTTTCAGAGAGATTGATACAACGATTGAAATTAGAGCAGTACAGCATTTAATTAAATGTAAAGATCACAGTTTATGGATTGAACGCATTACAATAAAGAGATGTTAAAAGCATAATATACGTGCTCTTCTATCTATCTTACTGCCTCTGATTAGTGCACTCGCTGACTGACATTAGTTTATTGATTTCCTTAATAAATAATTATTTTTAGATGTGAGATTTAATATATATGCTACTGATTTGATAAAGATTTGTGTGACAAGTCTCTAGCTCTTTTATGGAGGAAGCGGGGCCCAGGTGAATAGCCTATGTACATTATTTTTTTTATCACATTTCAGTGTAAATACACAAAATAACGCTTTTCATCCGTCCACTGAACACACACACACACACACACACACACACAGCTTCGTACATATCTCTCTCTCTCTCCCCCTCTGGCAGTCTGGACTGCCCTTTTTTCCCTCTCAGCTCTCACTGCAAACACCAACATCTGTCAGAGATAATTTTCCACAGGTGTCAATTCTGACCGCTCTTACTCTCCCGGCCTCGCTCTCTACAGACAACACTCAGCCACGCCCCCATCGCCTCATGCCAGGGAGCTATCCTGCCTGTCACTTACATGGTCAGAACAGAGGGTGAAAGCATGCCCTAACAGATAGAACCAGAGGGGGAGGACTGCCCACTTGATGGCCAAACACTCCTTAATCATGCTGTATCTAATCTCCCTCAGCGTGAGTTTCCGGCTAATGTACAGTATGGGCCACTCCTCCTCCTCCACCATTTGGGACAGTACCGCCCTCAATCCCCTGTCCATTGCCTCCATAAAGGGGAGAGAGATGTCAGGAGAGTGCAGTAACGGCAAGCCACAAAGTGCAGCTTCACCCGCGTTTTCAGTGTATTTAACATCTGCGTTCAAAGCAAGTGGTGCAATATGCAGTGAATCCAAAGTTCTTTTCACTATTGTTCTACAGATTCTTTTCAAGTGTCAGGGGATGTTTCTTGATTTTATTAATTTTTCATGTGCCACGTGAACAGAGCTAGAACATAAAGCAAGCATCTGGGCATTAAGACGGGTTAAAGCATGCGAATTAGGATCAGTTGTCTTTACTGATAGGACGGAGGACTAATCTAAGCGGCTCTGATTGGCCATTGCCATTTCATAGCTCAACAGACATGTTAGTGATTGGTTAGAATACTCAACCGCTGCAAAAACATGTTGTAAATTAAACTATTGATGCAACAGGAGCAGACTTTAATTGAAAGCTGTAATCGTAATTGCGAATTTAGTTTTCAATTAATTGTGCAGCCCTAGTAGAGAGAATGATTTATTTATTTCATCACATTCCCAGTGGGTCAGAAGTTTACATACACTTCGTTAGTATTTGGTAGCATTGCCTTTTAAATTGTTGAACTTAGGTCAAACCTTTTGGGTAGCCTACCAAGCTTTCACAATAAGTTGCTGGAATTTTGTCCCATTCCTCCAGACAGAACTGGTGTAACAGAGTAAGATTTGTAGGCCTCCTTGCATGCACAAACTTTCAGTTCTGCCCAAAAATTCTCTTTCGGATTGAGGTCAGTGCTTTATGATGGCAACTCGTATACCTTGACTTCACAGCTTTGGAGGAGTGGCTTCTTTCTTGCTAAGCAGCCTTGCAGGTTAAGTCAATATCTGTTATGACATCTGATCACCTAAGATGGCGTGCAGATGGCTGGGTCGGTATGGAGCTCCATTTCTTTTGCTGTTAACGGGGAAAACGAGAGTCAGTGGAACAGGTTTTTTACATCAAAGAATGTTGGTGTACAGATGTGTTCTAATTTAGAAGTGCTCTTCAAACTGTAAGTCATTCTACTGACCGTGGGAGTTTTCCTCGTATATTCTTGTGAGTGTCTATATTCCTCAAAGTGTCAAATATGGTGGTCTGCTGCATCCTCCGCTATATAGCACTATATTGAATCAGCATTGCATGTGCAAATTGAGTTCTGCACACTAGACATGCATTGTAGATTTATTGACGTAGCAGGATTGCAGATGTCAAAGGAATGTTAGGAGGCCATTATGCAACGTTCTTCAAACCTGCAGGGAACATTGTAATGAAAATAAATAAAAGGTCTGTTCTGCAAACCAAAAACTATCATTCCCAAAATGTTCTGGGAACTAACATTGTCAGCTGGGCATCAAAATGGTGTCTAATCAAATTAATTCATAAAACTAATTAAACGAGAATAGAACAATTACATTAAAACATGTGGAATGGAATGACAATGAGGCTGTAAGGGATGGACTTACCATCTCTTCAATGGCATGGACAGTATAAAGTGTATAAAGCTCCTAGATCACTTCTGATTTTCCACAACTCATGTTATCTGGAGTTCTTTGTATACTGATTGTTCTTGGACGGATATTTTAAAGTTTTGTCTGCAGAACAATCCAAAAGCATTTTAAACTGCAGTAAAGCCCATTGAAAAGACTACATCTATCCCTCATAGCCTCGTTGTCAATCCCATTAAAAATGGGAAAGATGGCGCTAGCATGAATAAGTTCTATGGTGTAAATCTAAATGCGTTTTGCTTGGACAAAAGGGCTCTGAATCAATCATATGATCTACTGCAATAGAATTGTGGAAGTCAAGCATGCAATAGGGCGCTGCTAGGATTACCCATTCTGACATGGTAGAAATCAGTGATTCTCTGGGCTCTTGTATGAAAGCATTTTATGAACCTTAGTTTAGTACATAAACTATATTAAAAATATATATATTTTGCCACTGTATACTTTCTCCATTACAATAGCTATGTTTCCATCCAAGGCAACATAAAGATGTTTTTGCGACAAAGGGTGTTGCACATAAAAAAAAAGTTTCCAATGTAGCTGATGGAAACGCAAATTATCGCTAAAAATTAATGTGCCAACATAATATTTTTCCGTTAAACTCTAGCGCATAAAATATGTAGATACTTGAAATGGAAAACTGGTTTGGATACACTTTTTGTAAAATTGGCATTAGTGCAAAAATGTTGTTACATGACCGAATTTACCCCAATTGTTAGTCTGTGTATCTATATGTATACATCCTTGAAAACCAATTTATTGTATGTGAAGCATTACTCGACTTTTTTTGATTTTCCATTTATATTTTCTTTTTAGACTTGATGGAAATTAAAGAGGAAAATGAAGAACCAATAGATGTGAAAATGGAAAGTCAAGAACTGATTGAAGTGGAGGAACATCAGAATCCAGGAGCTGGAGAAATATCTTTTAGTTGCTCAAAGACTGAGTTGAATTCCTCACAAAACAAAACTCAAGCCAAACCATCCTTTACCTGCCCTCAGTGTGGAAAGAGTCTCACACGGAAAGAAAGTCTTAAAAAGCACATGAGAATTCACACTGGAGAGAAGCCTTTTAATTGCCCTCAGTGTGGAAAGAGTTTTATGCGCCAAGACATTCTTAAAAAGCACATCAAAATTCATACTGGAGAGAAGCCTTTCAAGTGCCCACAGTGTGGAAAGAGTTTTGCATGTAAAGAGAACCTTTTGATACACTTAAGCCTTCACAACGGAGAGAGCCCTTTCACATGCCATCAGTGTGGAAAGTGTTTTATGAGTAAAGACAGTCTTAAAAAGCACATGAAAATTTATTCTGGAGAGAAACCTTTCATTTGCCTTCAGTGTGGAAAGAGTTTCAAACAGAATGATGGTCTTCAGAGACACATGAGAATTCACACTGGAGAGAAGCCTTTCAGATGCCTTCAGTGTGGTAATAGCTTCAGGTATAAAGAATACTTTAAAGTACACATGAGAATTCACACTGGAGAGAAACCTTTCAGATGCCCTCTATGTGGAAAGAGTTTCAGTCGGCCATACACCCTAAAACAACATGAGAGAGTGCATACTGGAGAAAAGCCATACCACTGCACTTCATGTGGAAAAAGATTCAAACAATCAAAATATTTCAGAAATCATAGAAAAGGGCATTGCCCAGAATTGTTACAGTGAGCAAACTGGAGGTAATGGTGTGTCATTGGGATGAAATTCTGAAAGGGGGGGGGGGGGTGTATTTCTTCAAAAAGAGCAATTCTATCATAAAGGGTCATTTGCTACATTGCATTACCATGATCATGAATCGGCTTTCATTCTATATAGTAGGAAGTGAAGTGGGGGAAATGGCAAAATTCTTAAATGGCAGATTTTCGAGATTTAAAAGATGAAATTGTTATGGGACAGTCTGCAACAGAGGCAGTTTCACTAAACCGTTTTAGCGCATGATATTTCAGTGCAAATATCTGCATCTTATTCACTAACCACCTGCAAACTATTTTAGAAGTGCCAGTCAGTACTGAAATTCCACTGCATCATGAGAATTCATTATCAATCCTTTCCATGCAAAAACATCTCCTTTCTATGTAAATAAGACTCATTGTGTATTGTGCTTCATTCACAGAAATTGTCTGCCGCAATTTGTGCTACTACAGCGAATGAAATTAGTTGGTAAAATAAATTTTATTTAAGAGATGTTAAAGAACATTTTCAACCAATCTTGTTTGCTGTAATTTATTAAATAATGATCAAATGATGGAGAAGAGCACTGTCTGACTTACATATACAGATGCGTGGTGTAGACAAGTGCCGTTTCGGCTTGTTTAAGAGATGATTAAGGTGTTTGGGTCACAGTGATGGTGTACAGTACAAGGGTGTGTCAAATATGCCCACAAGATCAGAATTGCACGTGCAAATTGCATTCAGCAACGATATGTGGGCATGTTTACGCCATGTCTAATTAAGTGAATCAGGCACTAAACCAGTGCAGAGCGTGTGTGCAAAAAAACATCACTTTTACTGGGTGCAATTTAATATTAGTAAATTCCCCCCTCAGTGTTTCACTTTTCCCTCAGAGGACACCTGTGCCATAGGTTCTGGGGCAGGCGGAAGGGAGGACAGGAACTGATGGAAGATAGGAGCTTCGGGAACAAAAGATGTCTGCTGTAGCCCCAGAGCTGTCTTTGAATGAATAATGTTCTTGTTCTTTTGTACCCAAATGCTATCATCCAGCTGTTATTTCTGTTTCTGCTGTTATTCTTTTCATATGTATATGTATGGAATGTTTTGTGATTAGAGTGAAGGTAGTCTCATATAATGGTCAACCGATATATCGCAGAGGCTGTTAAATCAGCCGATAATTGGAATGTATTAATTATCAGCATCGGACGATACATTTTCTCGGTTGGCCGATTGGTTTCTTAAGGCCACAAGGGTGCAGAGAATTGCCTGCTTGTATGTGAAGGAGCGCTTGAGGCATGTAAACAACCAATCACAGTTTGTTTTGTTGTTACGTGCCATAGTGTTACTACAATAAAAGCCTGGTGTGCAACACAGTCTTATTTAAACGGTCTGCATATCAGAGCCACGACGTGTTAAGTGTTCGCCTGTTACCTTCTCCATCTCTCTCCTCAACAGTTCCCTGTATCTCTTAATTGTCTTGTCTAATGGTAAAAAGGCAAATATCAATAAAACTTTAGTTATATACCTCGTACATCTCATTTAAACAGATGCTATTCACGAACCGAAAATCCAGCATTTTCTTCCCTTCCAGTGCTCATCTAATAGCTTCCTCCTGAAGTGCGTATTCCATCAGCCAGAATCAAAAACTTCAGGATAAGGATCAAATGTTCCTCACAACAGTCTGGAACTGAACGCGAGGATCTTGAGAAACACATTTCCAAGTTGAACATCTTTCCTGACAAGGCATTTAAACAACTCACTGCTTAATCTTAGAAAGGCTTATAAGAGAGCAAGACGCGTCGGCCAAAGACCTCCACCAACTGTAAGGGGCTGTTCAAACCATACGCTTTTGCAACCATCCATTTGTTTTTCTATGTAAACACGCGCTAGACAAACATCTTTGTTTTTGTTTATTCAGCATCTCATGCAGGAGTGCTGTTTTTTTTAGATGATGTCTAATTAAAAAGAACTTTAAAAGCACTGTATTTGTTGCGCTGTGTCTAGCCTTTTTAGCGCAAGAATGTAATTGATCTGAAGTCATTGTATTACAGTGAGGATAAACAAATTGAAATCAGATTCGTTTCTGGTTTGTTTATACGTCTCTCTCAGCTGCATGAAAATATGAATTTGCTTTTATGTCATTAGCTTTAAATATGCAAAGTTGCTGGCTAATGAATGCATAAACATGACGAGCTGGATATGAACTAACAATTGGTAACAATTGTGACATTTAAACATGTGGATAGGACTTGCGTGTATATTTGTCACATTGTTCTAACCCCTTGAGGATAGCTTTAACGTTAACATCCTCTTAGCCTTGTTGGCAAACACACTGCTGTTCTCTACTAATGCATCATCTAGTCAACAAATTAATTATAATTATATAACTGTACTGTCTTGTACTGTATACATGCCATATATTGATGTTTTAAATCTGCATCTAAAGTGTTCCGCTCGATACAGAGTGTATTCTAACATGTCAAAACAAACAGCACAAGGCATCGGTGAAATAAAGTCACTTCACCTCTAGAGGCTGCTCTCATCCAGCCGCAGACCCTTCCCAGCCGCTCTAGCACTGGTCATAATGGGGGAAACTATCGATGTGGATTTTTGCTGGTAACCAATAGTTCCAAAAATCTGTTGCCGGTGCCGATTAATTGGCAAAACCGATATATCGGTTGACCTCTAGTACTCCGTGCAATTGGTTTGTCTGGGTCTTTTGTGAGAACATTTTATTGGTAATGTGCAAATGCCATACATTGTTGCTGGACTACTGTGTGTACTGTTATTTCCTTCTTAATATAGTAACAATTTCTTCATGTGCTAATAAATTACTAAAGTTCTTTGACTAAAGAGAAATCAGAAGATAATGCTATCTACCATTTAAAATTCAATCTTATTTTGAAAGATAATTAAATACAAGTTTATTAATACAACTTAGGCATCGTATCGGCCACCCTGCACTCTGGATATCGTCATCGGCTGTTAAAAAACCCTAGTCAACCACTAGTCTCATAGAATGTTCTGTGGTAAAATGAAACTTCTCTCTGTTAGATTTGCTTAGTCATTAAGTTGTCTCTTGCATAGACCCGGCAATGCTGTAGGCTTATCCGCAAACCTCAATAAAAATCTCATATAAATCTTGGTCTCGTTCTTGTCTCTGACTAGCCTACATCAAAACCAATGTTATTCTTTCCCAGCAAAATTCAAGTGAAAGGAAAACTTTTTTTTTTTTTTACAAGAAACATTAACAATAACCTGGTTGCATATGTGACCACCATTTTATAATGGGGCATGTAACTTAGTAGTATTTCTCAATTATTATAGTATTTCTGTAGTGTTTGAGTACCACAAACACTACACATTTTCATTTATCTAACTCACCTGATTTTCTGACAGCTAATTAGTGGAGCATTCCATGATCTGAACTGTGTCAAATAAGGAAGACATCCAAAATGTGTAGTGTTAGTGGTTATGTATTTCACATTTTTAAGCGCATCTCTCAAAATTAGACTAAAGAAATTGCATATCATAGAATGTGTCCTTTTTTGTTTCTCCCATTTTTCGCCCCAATTTGGAATGCCCAATTTCCAATGCACTCTAAGTCCTAGTGGTGGTGTAGCGACTCGCCTCAATCTGGGTGGTGGAGGACGAATCTCAGTTGCCTTAACATCTGAGACCGTCAACCTGCACATTCACGTGGCTTGTTGAGCGTGTTACTGCAGAGACATAGCGTGTGTAGAGGCTTCAGACCATCCACCACGGCATCCACGCACAAGTCGCCATGTACCCCACCGAGAGTGTACCACATTATAGTAACCACAAGGAGGTTACCCCATGTGACTCTACCCTCCCTAGCAACCGGGCCAATTTGGTTGCTTTGGAGACCTGGCAGGAGTCACTCGGCACGCCCTGGGATTCAAACTTGCTAACTCCAGGGGTGGTAGTTAGCATGTGCCCATCTTAATGGAGCCCACCTCATCATGATGGAGCAGATGAATCACCTCCTTGCTTCGGGAAGAGTTGTGTTTGCAGTATTAGAGCAACTGTACATCGTTTTAATAAAGGCTGCCAGGAAATGCAGTAGAATCAGTGTAATATCTCATATAATAAGGGCTAAAATACGCTACCCATATCAACTGACAAGCGTATTGTCATTACGTCCACAAATGGTCAATACATGTCATCGCTTTGTGAATAAACTAAACCTTAATGCACATTTTGACTGTCTTCCATGATGCTGCCGTAATGTGCTACTGGTTCCGCCGGAGGAGTAGGTAAACACTCTTGAACCAATGCAAAAATGTCTGATGGGAGATGCTGTTTGTCAGTAAAAAGGCATAGTGGGGCTGATGTCAGGATACTGGAACATTACTGGAAATGTCAGGTTTTTTTAGATGTATAAAATGATACTAAGATTAAATCATATCAGAACTTTTTTCACCTTTAATGTGATAATGAAACCAACTAAATTTAAGTAAAGAACAAAATGGAAACTTTTAGGTAACAGTACTACTATTCACAGTTGCATCTATGAATTCATCCTATATGTAACAGATTTAGCATTCTCTTTACAGGACTATATCTACTATAGCTGGTTTGCTTTACCCTTGGCCTCTGCAGGAGCACCTAGACTCCAGTATGTTTGCATTGGATCATTTTCTGTTATCATTGCTCATAGGGCTGGGCGGTTTTTCAGTTTTTTTTTTTTTTTTTATTCAATTAATTAAATTCTTTTTTTTTTATCGAGGAATAAATATTTTGCATAAAAGCATTGCACATACTGTTGTTAGATACACTGTAAATTCACCAAAGGTTAAATAAGGAGGAGAAAAAGAACTCGGAGCACTTGTCTTAATGCCGCTCCCAATCAGATCAGCTGCACATAAATTGGCTAAAAGTAGCTGGATTGACACTACCCGACCCACAATTTTCACTTGGAGTTAGAGTCTTTGGTGCTAACTAATCTCTCACAGGGCCTCATTTATCTTAGACACCATGTCTCTTCCTCATCTGGGGTTTGACATCTCTTAAAATTTTTTGTAAGCTCATTCTGAAAAGCAGGGTAAAAACTAGGGATGTCAGTTTCAGCTTTTTATCTTTTAATGTTACCTCAGACTGCTAACAATAGCTAGCTAGTGAAGCCATATGTATTGTAAAGTTATGCCAATTAACACTAAAGTTAATTTACGTTAATCATCATGATTGTAACTTCGGCAGTAATATTATCTGTTTGCTTTTGTACACTGATGATGATAAATTGTGTGTGGAGTAGTGTATAAATGCAGTGGATACATTTAATATTAAAGTTAATTACCTCAGAGATTACCTCCTCAACCAAATAAAGTTAGACGGATCAAGGAATACTCCAGTGCGGATGTGTGTGTGTGTGTGTGAGCGCGTGTGTTTACAGCAGCGGGTGAGGAGCTGACTGGCGCACGAGAGAGAGTGCAAAACACAACCTGTTATGTTATTATGAGACTGAAAAGTGACAAAAAAATGTTTTATGTGAAGTGTAAAATCGTTTTTGTTTCATTATGAGACTGTGGCGGGCCGCCAGATTCTAGTCAATTAATAGGAAACACTGGAGTACATGTGTTGTTCACTGAAAATTTCAATGTGTACCTGAAAATGGCTAATTTCCTGATTTATCATTAAACAATAATACAATTTATTTTGGTGTTACATTAGTTTACTCTAATATGAACATTTAAGTCAGCCAGTTGCTGGTTACTTGCATAAGTGGACTAGCACACCCATGCAGACCATTTTTTTCAACCAATTTGATTTACTTGGTCTATGAGACAAACACGGATAAACCACAATGAGAGACAGATGTCACCCACTGGCTATGGCAATTATGATTAAGATGTAGGCTATTTCTCCACCAAATTTACACTTATTTATTTAAATATAAAACAGTTCACGCTCACGGGCAAGGAAGAGGCGCGAAACCGTCTTGACATATAAATGATAGTTTTAATGGAAAACTCAAAAGACAAACATAGGACGATGGACATGTCCATAATGATCTCTCTCTCTCGCACCGCCCTCCATTCTTTTGAATGTCCATGTACTAAAATAAAATATTTGATGCCATGTGTGTGTACCTTCATTTACTATTATTTTGAATGTCCATGTAAAATGAAGCAATGTGATAACAATTTTACCTGGTCACAAAAAGTAGCTGATGAACTTTCACCTTTTGCTGACCCTTTATGCTTCACAGAGCTAATGTGTGCTTCTAAATCACTTGCACCTTTATTAGCAACTGACACATTAATGTCCAAAAAAGAGGACATGTCTGGGAAAAAGAGGACACATGGTCACCCTACATTTGGATGTCCTTGACCAGCCCACAATTTTAAAAACATTAAGCTAAACATGTAGGTAACATCAGTAAATCATTAAGTAATCACCATTACTCTTCTTTTCGATATAGTCCAAAAGGCTGCGTTGCTTTTTTCATTGACGTTTCATTTTTCCTCCTGAGTGACACAAGCTGCCTCTCTCTAGTAGTGGGAGGCGGAGTGTGTCATGCCACGTGAACTTCAAACAAAATGTAGCAATATTATTGCGAGTAGCCTATATTCTTTGAAGATCTGTGATACAGGCTGCGTCATGAAGATTATTGCATATTCATACAGAAATATTTTTGGTGGTGTTGTTGTTGAGCCGCACCTAAACTTGTGTTGCCTACATTTAAAATGACATTTTGGGCTACAGTCAAAACATTTGGGGCTGAAGCCCCGGATAAATGACCTGACGACGGTGATGGCTAAAGCACAAGCACAGAAGAGAAACGTCTTGTTCAAGAACCGTTTCTGAGGTTGTAGCTAATGAATTATGACACATATGACACTTCACCTGTCGTCACAATGTCCTTGCATCCTGATATGGTCTGAGATCATATTCAGCATTCTCACAGACGACACTATTCCTGCAAATTGTTCCCAGATTAAACAGGGAAGAAATAGTGAGAACTCGTCATATGTGTGTGTGTTCCGCGTGAGCGTCAAAATGCCAATAAACCTTTGAACAGACAGCGAATCAGAGACACGCATCAACGGCTTCTCTTTCGTCTGTTTTCCAAAATAGGTTCAAGTGTGCTTCTTCAAACGCATGTATTTTCAAGCGTGTCTTTGTGTCCAACAGCATTTCTTGTCATTTGTCAATCCGAGATGTCTTAAAGTTCACCTGCCACACAGTTGCGGTTAGATGAGCAAAATTAGCTAATTTCATACACTGCCATGTCATAGACCGAAAAATCTACCACAATCCCACATAAAATTATAATAATAAATTAAGTGAGACAAAGCTTGGACACATTATCTAGGTGCTAAGTATAGTAAGTGGATCTGTTTATAGGCATGACTGTAGAGAGCTGCTCAGTGCAGAGAAAATGAGCGACTTGTAAGAAGCGTGCCACAACACATTTCAATTCACCATAATCATATCAAACTTTTTCTAACTATATAACAGGAATATGATAATTATCTTCCATTTGAGCTATTTTGCATGCAACAAAATGCAGTTTCTTTTCAATTGCAAACCTATATTCCTGCAGTTTTGATTGGGGTGACCAGCTGTCAATCTGGGTGTACTAGTGCCACTCTGGCCCGTATGTGGCCTGATGCAGTTAACAACAGCAAAAGCCAATATCTGCCAATATCCCTTTGTCAAATTGGTCGAATAAAAGCGAGCCACGCCTAACCGATAAACAGTTTATCTTCTATTACCCCCATATCCAGCATGGCCTTTAATTCTTCCTGAAACACTTTTTTGTGTTCGGGTTATCGTTAGGCATGACTGCATACCACTACCCTGTGTTAATTGCCCCAGTGTGTGGAGTTTTGCTCTCAGGTGAAGAACGTATTGAATTTCAATTTTGTTGTTTCAAGGTCCCTCCTCCCAATTTTCCCATAGGAATGTTGAGTACACCACGCGGTTGATGCCCATACAATAATTCAAATGGGGAGAACCCTGTTGTGGCTTGCCGAACCTCTTGAACTGTAAATAATAGGGACTTGAACCACTTGTTCCAATTACGAGCATCTTCGTACATAAACTTACGAATCATATTCTTTAGTGTCTGATTAAATCGTTCGACCAAGCCATATGTTTTGGGGTGGTAAATGCTCGTCCAAATCAATTTAATCCCCAGTAATTCATACAGTTCGTGTAGGGTATGTGACATAAGGATTTATTTCGGAATCCCCACTCTGGAGATTATTCTGAAGAGTGCCTCCACAACACTACGTGGTGAAATGTTGCACAGAGGCACTGCTTCTGGACATTGTGTTGCATAGTCCATCAGACCCAACACAAAGCGATGCCCATGTGCTGTCCAATCTAATGGCCCATGAGGTCATGCCAATTCTTTTGAAGGTGCCTCAATGAAGTGGGCGCAATGGCGCTCTTGGGGTGGTCGGCGGATACACCAACTGCGGACATCCCTGAAAATGCCCGGCCAATAGAAACGGCCCATTAGATGGCTCAGTGTTTTTCCCTGCCCTAAGTGACCCTCCATTAGGTTATAATGAGCCATCTGGCATAACATTTCCTGACAGCTCTTCGGTATTAACAATTGTGTTGTATCCTCCTTTGTCTGAGCGTCCTGCGTCACTCAATGCAATCGATCCCTGATAATTAAAAAATGTGAGTGCAATGTCTGGTTTGTGGCATTGGCCATGAATCACTTTCACTTGATCAAAGGCATGCCTAAGGGTCTCGTGTCTGCTCCAGAGGGAAATCCCCAGTAGGAAATCCTCTAAGGTCTGGCATCCCTTACATCCTCCTAACATAGAGCTGACAATGATCGATGACCCTGGCTCCGCCTCCCCAGCCAACGAGTCACATACCACACACTGATACACTTTGTTGTAAATGCCAATTTGGTCCCAAGATTAATGGATGGTTGAGTTGGGAATTAACTGCAGCCTTATTACTATGTTTTTGTGCATGAAATTGAATAGTGGTCATCACTACAGGGTAACTTTGGATATCCCCGTTCACACACCTTACCTACACCCGCCAGTTTGTGTCCAAAGTCTCGGACTGAACCAAGTTTTGGTGAATGGAGGTTTGATTACAACCTTAATCCACCAAGGCTTGGTATGCACCCCCCTTAATACTCACAGGTATCCTCCTGCTCGATTGGGGGTGGCCTGTGGCATGTCGGGGATTCAGACCAATGTCTCCACCTCCATCACGGGGCACTGGTCCTGGAACTCCCCAGGTTCCCTGCAGCTCCAGCTGACTGGCCCAGACTTCACACCTGCAGCCTGTGGGGAAGAGCGGAGATGGTTAGGGCAACCCAGTGGGTTGAACGGACAACAGGACCAGGGAACAGGTTTTGATGAAATGATTTACCATTTCTGGAGAACCGGAACAGGAGAGGATGAAGGAGCCAGCTGGACTGCCTCATCCAGCGATGTCAGGTGGTGGCACTGGACGCACTCCGCCGTTCCTGTTCCTTCCTCGCTCTCCACAGACGTTGCTCAGTCACGCCCACAACATCACATTAATGTTATCAAATACAACTTTTGATTTAAAAAGTATATTGGTATATATTGAAATTAACATTAACTAAAGGGTTAGTTCACCCAAAAATTCTGTCATTGTTTCCTCAACCCTGTGTTGTTATAACACAATATGACTTTCTTTTGAGAAAAGGGAGAATTTTTTCTTTCACTTCACTTTCAGTAAGCAAAACCTCCAAAAAAACTGTGGCCTCCTGTACTCTCTGTCAGACAGTAGCATCTGGGTGCGTATGTGTAGCTACCTTCAACCCCTTATCTCTCTGTTTGTTTGAGGAGTCCAGTTCAAATAAATAAGGCTGGGCATATAAGAGCATCTATTGTTCGACACACTCCTCTGACATGTTTTGAAAGTTCTGGTGGTCCTGTTGAAGCAAAACAAAAGGAGTTTTCGCTTAAATGGCTCATATCGTGAGCAACTGCAGTGTACTGTTCTCATGCAAGCTCTAAGCTCGCATGCAGTCTGTCTCATGAACGTGCACAGGAGATCAATGGTCAGTCAACAGTTTCACTAAATAATACGTTAGATTTCAGTTTGTTTCCCACTAAACCTTTTTGTATTCCTTCAGAACAATACATGAGTTGCATACATTAATTCAAGGGTCTAGAACAGGGGGTCCGCAACCCCAAGGGGGTCTGTGGTGGTACCGCAGGTGGTCCGCAAGTATTGTTTGATCCACCATTGGCATTAGTAATAATCACTCACTCGCACACGAGTGACAGTGAGAGAGAGAGGTATGAATTTTAGTCTATTGACATGTTTATAAATTGTGACTAATCAGTACTAGTCAGCAGAAGTGCACAGCCCGGAAAAACACTTCACGTGGCAGTGCATGAGGTTTAGCAGCACTGCAGTGGAGGATAATGTGAGTAGACTCATCTGCTTTGCGTTGGTCTTGCTGTGTGGTTGAGAAGATGACAGCCTACAGTTTCTTTTATTATTAGTTGTTTTTGCTTTCAGAACAATAGCCTACTTGCCTGGTGTAAATAAATAGTTATTGCTAAGATTATCAAGATGGCATACACGGTCCTTATCATTACACACACACACACACACACACACAAAACAGTGACTCTCAAATCAACATAATTCAAGGTTCAGTCATTGTTTTCTTCATTACAATTTTTTACTCAATGAAATGAACTGTAATTTTTAAATGTATGTATAAAATCAATTACTCACATGAGATTAAGACTCCATTTTATTAACCTTATAAAAGTTGTTTTATTCTGCATGGACAGGGTCTGTCTGATTTTCTGTCTATCTGTCCGTTTTATTTTTGGAGGAGGTTTGGCACAGGGATTATTCAAAAATGACACACTTGCATATTTATTTACATTTAATTAATGTTTAATGCATGTTTAAACTATGAAATTATAAACTAATATTGACATCTAATATATAATTTGAAAGATCTGGGTCACAAGGTTTGATATTTTAAAGCAAAGTAACAATAATCAAATTTTATTAAACATGTCAAGTGTGAAATTCAAATCACGGAAAATGAAACCGAAAGTTCTGACCTTTATTATCTTCCAGCCAAACAAAGATTAGCACAATCCTCCAAACTTTGGTATGCTTTTCATTGCAAGAGTCCAATAAATAAAATCCATAGGAGATTTTAGTCCAAAATGTACAAATATATGATGTATTTGGGAGAGTCTTGCAAACAAAATGAGTCCTGCATCAAAAATTTCTGTGCAGCTGTTTGGGTAGCCAGGACAATCAACAGGAGTGATGTAAAGATTTGCATCATCCATGTTTGTCTCTGGATAAAGCTGGCCAATGAAAAGCTATGTCATTTTTGACTGATGGGTCATGTAGCTAATGAAAAGATGAAAGCAATGATATGAGTGTTGAATATATATCCCTGATGTCGATTTGCGAAGGTTTGGAGTGGAAAACTGTGGACTGTGTTTGTGTTTGCGCTTTTACGCACGTGTGCAGTTATACCATTACTGCCGTACTGTTGAAAAAGAAATTGGCTTTTGGACCCGCAATCTGATCCACCCTCCTCAGCTTCAGTCACCATCACTGAGGGTATGGAGAACACACACTCCTGACAAACCCTCTGTTCAGCTGCACATCCAGGGGGCTCAGACATGTCATTCAAGCCAAGATGAGCCACTCTTTCCAAGTTCAGCTAGCTTCCCAGCTTAAACCAGCTTGGCCACACTGGGAGACTAGCTAAGGCCAAACTGACCAGCCAAGACCAGCCTGACCAACTAATATCAGCATGGCCAGACTGACCAGCTAAAAAAAAGTGTTCAAAACCCCTGTGTAGGGTGCACTGGTTGTTTTGATCAGTTGTACTATCAGATATAACTAATAATTAATGATTATTCATTATTAATTACTAATGACATTAAATAATAGAATTTAACTCGTTAAATTCTATCCTCAGGGCAGCACTCATTGACAAGAGAAAAATGATAGTAAGTGACTGATCAAGTCTCATAAAATTCTACCCTGAAGGTTGAGTATTTTGATTACTAATGAAAATAATCAAAAAGGGAAGAAGCTAGTCATATTATTACCGCACGAATCCAACATTAATCTGGTTACAGTTGGCTTCTAACAACAACAACAACAATTTAACAATACTGAAGTAATACGGGGAGTTCTTGACGTGGCAGAGGCTGGCTTCAACACAAATATTCAAACAAACAACTAGGAGTACTTCTTATTATAATATAACAAGCTTTATTATAATCAATTGAATCGGTAACAAAGGAAGCAAAATGGCGGATTAAACTCCACGTGTGAAACTAGTTTAAAAATGTAGGATCGGTTTCAACACTGAGAACTAGGTTCAAAATGGAAACTAGTTTCAAAATGGATGATTAGATTGTAAAGGGCGGTGCCAACGATTATTTGAATGTGGGGGGAAAGAAAGATGGCTGGATCAGATCAAGGTGATGGAGCTAATACCACGTGAGGGTGGTAATGAGCAGACACACAAAGGTACTGAACGAAACAGGCGGGAGAATTTGTAACACCAGTCAAACATAAAACCGCAGTGCTGCTCACTCCGATGAATTTCAGTGAGAAAGAGAGAGCGAACAAACAGGGGTGCATGCAATTTAATGGAGGATAAACGCTGGTAACAGCGCGATTGAATCATTAGTTCACCCAAAAATGACGATCTCACAAATCAAAACAGCAATCAGCGATCGTAGTTAAACATACAAATGTCAACAAAACATCAAACATTCAAATCAAATATACGATTTAGTTTTACAAGAAAAGTCACAGTTTCTAAACTAATTCTGCCCAGATATCAAGCCTTACTTGGAAAATCCTGTGTGATTTCAGCAGGGTTGTCCGTTTGAATTCCTGTTGCGTTGAGCGGTCAGGAGAAAACAATCTGGATTCGGTCATTTGTCTTATGCTCGTCAGCGAAAAGACGCATATCTGCATTATTTCTCGGGTCCGGTGATGGAGAGAAATGCAGGAAGTAGTCAATGTTGATAGAAAACGACTGAGAAGGGAAGCTGGTCACCTTTCCATTTTCTAAATAAATTCACTGTTGTCTTGCAGTGAAAATGAATGAACCGGTTGTAATACGTATACTACAGGACTGGAATAAAGCTAAGTTAATCTTACTCTACCATGGCCAAATGGTGAGGTTAGAAAAACATGATCTCTCTTTGTCCAGAAGGAGGGAAACTCCTTTGTATGTGTAGATATGCATCCCTTTAAACCGCAGGCTTGCGCAGCTGTTTGCAGAGAGACCGAAATCAAATCTGTCCACTAGTTTTTTGGAGATGACGTCATCGGTCATAGGTCACTTTTGACCAATGACGTTTGAGATTGGGTCCATGGGCTTCCCATCCAGCTGAGAAGCATTCTGGGAAACAGTTCAATGTCTCACCTTTGATCATAGAACAAAGGGCCATATGGTCTCCGCTGCCATTTAGATTGGGCAAGGCCCTACACGTGTAAAACCAGCCTGATCATCTGTGACCAGGCTGGGCGACCAGCTAAATCCAGCCAACCAGCTTATGCTGGTCTTTTCAGCAGGGCAGCATTTAACCATTTCGCACGTACCATCACACTGGTTTGATCATTCCAGAGTGGTCCCTAGGGAGTACAATCAAACCGGTTTGATACGAACGTTCATGTCTGACGTCATCATCTGGCAAATTTTGTAATTCAAATCTGCATTTCTGCTGTTTAGCTGCTGCTGCTACAGAGGGGGATTGGCATTTACATGCCTAAAAATGTTTGTTACAGGCATTCAAACTAACGCAAGACTACAAATTTACACAATGTATAACCGTGCAAAACTAACTGAAACTCACCATATCAGCTGCCGTATGGTTTAGTTGCAACACAGAGACTGGCTAAGCACATAATGTCTAAAACAGCTGCTCGAACAGTCTTTTCAAATCACATGAAAATGTTTATTTTACATTCAAACAAACATAGAATACTTACCATATAAGTTTACTGTCCATATCCACACACCATGTATAACAGCAGCAAACTAGATGATAAACTCACCAAATCTGCTTTCGCGTTGCTGTATAGCTGCCGTTGCTATAGAAAGAGTGACTGATGAAATGTCTAAAACAGCTGCTCGAACAGTCTTTTAATTTTTATTACAGAAGTATTGGAATACAATTTTCCAGCGCATATCTACACACTCATGTCTATGACATCACATTTCAAATGCAATGTTTTATTCACATGAAACATATGTTGTTAATTATTTTTAATTGTGAATCTGTGTATATATATATATATATATATATTCAGACAGACCTGCACTGCAATTTAAATAAAAAAAATAAAAAAAACAATGGCTATGACCATAGCCTATCACTAGTCTTCCCTTCCCCCAGTGACAAGTGACATCACGGCACGTCACTTTTACCTCAGACTTGTATCGGAGCTCGTCATATACTTTTACACACACACACACACACACACACACACACACACACACACACACACACACACACACACACACACTTGAGTTAATTTGATATATTTAGTTTTATTTACACATTTGCCACAGAAAACTGTCTTTAAAAAGAAAACAAATTTCAGATGAGAAGATCAGAGAAATATTTTTTAATTCTGATGAGGAAGAGGGAAATTTTGACAATGAGGGAAGTGACACAGATGAGGAGATGCCCCCCAACCTCCAAACCCTTGATGCTGTGGATGAAGATGCCTCAGCAACTGCTCCTACGCCTGTACACACAACACCAAGGGAGGTGGAGGAGGTAAGCTCTTCCTGCTGGAGTTCTACCAGTAATTTTACCCCTCCTGGACCTGGGGTTGCCTTTGACTTGCGGCATGCAAAACCCTCCAGAATCACCCAATGAAGTCCAGTGTTTTAAAATGTTCCTTACTGAGGAGCTAATTGAGGAAATTGTTAAGGAAACAAACCGGCCCCATACTTCAAAAAGGGTCACATCCTCTTCGTGGACAACTGGTACAGTAGTCCCACACTGTTCCAGCACCTCCTGTCTCTGGACACAGGAGCTTGAGGGACTGTACGAGCCAACAGGAAGGGAATGCCAACATTCACCTGCAAAATAACAAAGGACCAGGTTGAATGTAGAGAAAATGGAACACAACTAGTAGTGAAATGGCATGACAAGAGGGATGTTCACCTTCTGACCACAGTCCATCCATCCACCATGTCAGCCACTTGAAAGGTTGATCATATTTCCAAAGAAAGGAAGATGAAGCCTCTCTGTGTAATGGAATATAACAAAAGATGGGGGCAGTGGACAAGGCTGACATGATGAAAGGCTTTTTTGATTGTACCAGAAAAAAACACCAAATAGTACAAGAAAGTCTTCTTTTACCTCCTTGACACTGCAGTACTGATCAGCCACATTGTCCACCACCAACTTACGGGTTTGAAATTTGCACATCAGATTAAGAACAACATATAATTTACATATAAATAAACAAATAAATAGTTTTTTAATCGTTTTAATATTTTCTTTTCATGTAAACTCAATGCATTTAAACTTAAAAAACAAAAATTAACAAAAAACAATAATGACCATGCTGTCATATTCCACACTCCTCCTCACTTCCTACCCATGTGCTCTGCTATCAATAGGAAAAGTCATCACATCCCTGCAATTCAGGATGAACCTGATGAGAGGACTGCTGGAAGCTCACAGTACACCTACCGAGGTCCATCCAAAGCAGGCCGCCCTGCATTGGACCCTCCACTGCGTCTGACAGCTAGGCATTTCCCCTCCGAAGTCCCTCAGACAGCTTCCCAGGGAAGCAGGACCATGCGGCACTGCAAGGTCTGCCTATCCAGCACTCACAAGATAAAGCAGAGGCGCCTCACCAAATTCATATGTGTGCCATGCAACACTCTCTTGTGTGTTGCCCCATGTGCCCCCAATGCACTGAAGCATTACTGATTTCTAAATAAAATAAGCACATTTTTATTCAAAGTTAAACATTTGTATTAGTTATTGTTATATTTCCATTGTTATTTATTGTATTTTTTCCATATAATTAGTTTATTATCTAGGAAATGTGTGCATTGCTGGCTTTTGTTTACCACAAATACAATGTAACTGAATGTTATGAATGCTATTTAGTAGTTGTTATGGTTATGTTGCTTGTATTTCTTAAAATATTTATATTGTTAATAATTATTTTGATATTTCTTTAAAAAATATTATCTATAAACAAATGCATAATAAAATCATAGATCAATAGATACAATTAAATAAAATAGAATTAAGAATAATGCTAATACTGAACTTATAGGAACAAATATGTCTTCAAACTATATTTTAATTGTACAGCCAACTGTCATACTCCGTTTGTTGGAATCGGAGATAGTTGAGCCAAACCCATCTGACACAAGACAGATCATAATCCAAGAGACCCTATTTCAGTCATAACTCAATTTTGTAAAATGTGTATTTTACTGTGTATATTGTTGATGAATTGCAGATCATGCTACTTTCAGTTGCAACCCATTCCTAATATAAGCATTAGAATATAGACTATACCTCACACAACAGCTTTTGTTCAAAGTGAGCACGATAAAATATTAGATATGTGCAATATGCCCACAACATTACACAAGCAGTGAACAGCACGAGCTATTACGTAAATTACATCAAACTACGATAAATATATATCATAAACATATTATTAATGTATTTATCGTGGTCTACACGTGTTTGCAAATAATTTTCAACAATTCTCAATCGAAAAGTCTAAAAATGTACTCACCAGTAGCAATCCTGTAATGCGTTGGCAGAAAAGTTGCACGTGGGAGTGAAATTCAAAGCCCGGGAAAATAAATAAATAAATGTCAATATAAACCATTGGTTAAAACATTTATTATAGTTTCTACATGTTTTAAACCAACGAGGAAGGGTTTAAAGTGAAGAAAAATGAGAAACGCTTACCTATACTCTGTCCACCAGCTCAAAGCGTGACCAGACAGCGGTGAACCGTCATGTGACTGCCCAGAGCATCACGTGAGAAGCTTGGTGTGTCACACTGGAGTTTAAAATTTGCTATGTTGTAAAATAACTGCCGAAAGAAAAATTCACTCTGGGGGGATAAGTTAAATCATTTAGAATTTACGTGCGAAAGGGTTAATGATTATTTCAATGGCTTTGCAATGTAAATATTTTGAAGTATGTACATACAATAATATCATAGCCTACATAAAAGTTTTTATAGGCATAAAATGCAACAGTCAATTTTATACAATAAGTAACGGGGTCCCGGCTCCGTCTCTCTACCCACCAAGGGTCCTTGGCCTGATAATGGTTGAAGACCCCTGCAATAATTGATTAGGATTCTGAATTATACTTTTGGTTCCGTTTGAAATTTGAAGAGGTGGTCACTATAAACTGTCAGTGTATGACATCACTGAGCACAACATTTTTCACAATATCTCCCTTTGTGTTAAGAAAAATTCATATGGGGTTATAACAACACAGGGGTGAGTAAACAATGACTGAATTTTTATTTTTGGATGAACTATCCTTTTAAAAATGCAGTAAAAGAATTGTTCGTTGTTAGTTCATGTTAGCAAATATTGTTTACTAATGTTTACTAATAAAACCTTATTGCAAAGTGTTAATGATATCTCTATATGTATTCATTTTGAAATGGTTTAGAACAGTAAACTTTTATTTAATCAGAGCAAACATCATTCTTTCAGATTTAAACTTTTAATTGTTAATGCAGAACTTACTGTAAATACTGTAAAAATCTAGTTAAAGACGTTTTCCACGCTGCTTTCTTTTAATCACCCTTTAGCTTTTATGCAACCGACTTAAATAGTCTCACAGTGTGATAATTGAATGTTAAAAGTAAATAACAAAACAAACCATGTACAAACTCCATTAATATAAATACACTGCTAAACCCTGCTGACATTGCATGACAGTTACCAACACAACTGTGTATAAATGTTTATTTTGAGCAACAGCCTCCCTGACAATGGATGTCCTGTAGGATTGTCATTGTGGTGAACCATTTTCCAATTTGACTAATTTCAACTACACTTTAACATGCTTTGAAGCTCTTTGTGGACATGGGCTTCAGCAGTCAGATTAATCCTAGAGGATGCCAAGAAAATTACTGCAGATCTTCATTCAGGATTGATCAGAATAATTTAATTGATCACAGATGTATGGATGATCATTACTTTTGAACAAGAGTTTGAATGTGATTGGTTAAATAAACACAGTCAGTAATTTGGACAAAAATAAAATCAATTACTCACATGAGATTAAGACTCCATTTTATTAACCTTATAAAAGTTGTTTTATTCTGCATGGACAGGGTCTGTCTGATTTTCTGTCTATCTGTCCGTTTTATTTTTGGAGGAGGTTTGGCACAGGGATTATTCAAAAATGACACACTTGCATATTTATTTACATTTAATTAATGTTTAATGCATGTTTAAACTATGAAATTATAAACTAATATTGACATCTAATATATAATTTGAAAGATCTGGGTCACAAGGTTTGATATTTTAAAGCAAAGTAACAATAATCAAATTTTATTAAACATGTCAAGTGTGAAATTCAAATCACGGAAAATGAAACCGAAAGTTCTGACCTTTATTATCTTCCAGCCAAACAAAGATTAGCACAATCCTCCAAACTTTGGTATGCTTTTCATTGCAAGAGTCCAATAAATAAAATCCATAGGAGATTTTAGTCCAAAATGTACAAATATATGATGTATTTGGGAGAGTCTTGCAAACAAAATGAGTCCTGCATCAAAAATTTCTGTGCAGCTGTTTGGGTAGCCAGGACAATCAACAGGAGTGATGTAAAGATTTGCATCATCCATGTTTGTCTCTGGATAAAGCTGGCCAATGAAAAGCTATGTCATTTTTGACTGATGGGTCATGTAGCTAATGAAAAGATGAAAGCAATGATATGAGTGTTGAATATATATCCCTGATGTCGATTTGCGAAGGTTTGGAGTGGAAAACTGTGGACTGTGTTTGTGTTTGCGCTTTTACGCACGTGTGCAGTTATACCATTACTGCCGTACTGTTGAAAAAGAAATTGGCTTTTGGACCCGCAATCTGATCCACCCTCCTCAGCTTCAGTCACCATCACTGAGGGTATGGAGAACACACACTCCTGACAAACCCTCTGTTCAGCTGCACATCCAGGGGGCTCAGACATGTCATTCAAGCCAAGATGAGCCACTCTTTCCAAGTTCAGCTAGCTTCCCAGCTTAAACCAGCTTGGCCACACTGGGAGACTAGCTAAGGCCAAACTGACCAGCCAAGACCAGCCTGACCAACTAATATCAGCATGGCCAGACTGACCAGCTAAAAAAAAGTGTTCAAAACCCCTGTGTAGGGTGCACTGGTTGTTTTGATCAGTTGTACTATCAGATATAACTAATAATTAATGATTATTCATTATTAATTACTAATGACATTAAATAATAGAATTTAACTCGTTAAATTCTATCCTCAGGGCAGCACTCATTGACAAGAGAAAAATGATAGTAAGTGACTGATCAAGTCTCATAAAATTCTACCCTGAAGGTTGAGTATTTTGATTACTAATGAAAATAATCAAAAAGGGAAGAAGCTAGTCATATTATTACCGCACGAATCCAACATTAATCTGGTTACAGTTGGCTTCTAACAACAACAACAACAATTTAACAATACTGAAGTAATACGGGGAGTTCTTGACGTGGCAGAGGCTGGCTTCAACACAAATATTCAAACAAACAACTAGGAGTACTTCTTATTATAATATAACAAGCTTTATTATAATCAATTGAATCGGTAACAAAGGAAGCAAAATGGCGGATTAAACTCCACGTGTGAAACTAGTTTAAAAATGTAGGATCGGTTTCAACACTGAGAACTAGGTTCAAAATGGAAACTAGTTTCAAAATGGATGATTAGATTGTAAAGGGCGGTGCCAACGATTATTTGAATGTGGGGGGAAAGAAAGATGGCTGGATCAGATCAAGGTGATGGAGCTAATACCACGTGAGGGTGGTAATGAGCAGACACACAAAGGTACTGAACGAAACAGGCGGGAGAATTTGTAACACCAGTCAAACATAAAACCGCAGTGCTGCTCACTCCGATGAATTTCAGTGAGAAAGAGAGAGCGAACAAACAGGGGTGCATGCAATTTAATGGAGGATAAACGCTGGTAACAGCGCGATTGAATCATTAGTTCACCCAAAAATGACGATCTCACAAATCAAAACAGCAATCAGCGATCGTAGTTAAACATACAAATGTCAACAAAACATCAAACATTCAAATCAAATATACGATTTAGTTTTACAAGAAAAGTCACAGTTTCTAAACTAATTCTGCCCAGATATCAAGCCTTACTTGGAAAATCCTGTGTGATTTCAGCAGGGTTGTCCGTTTGAATTCCTGTTGCGTTGAGCGGTCAGGAGAAAACAATCTGGATTCGGTCATTTGTCTTATGCTCGTCAGCGAAAAGACGCATATCTGCATTATTTCTCGGGTCCGGTGATGGAGAGAAATGCAGGAAGTAGTCAATGTTGATAGAAAACGACTGAGAAGGGAAGCTGGTCACCTTTCCATTTTCTAAATAAATTCACTGTTGTCTTGCAGTGAAAATGAATGAACCGGTTGTAATACGTATACTACAGGACTGGAATAAAGCTAAGTTAATCTTACTCTACCATGGCCAAATGGTGAGGTTAGAAAAACATGATCTCTCTTTGTCCAGAAGGAGGGAAACTCCTTTGTATGTGTAGATATGCATCCCTTTAAACCGCAGGCTTGCGCAGCTGTTTGCAGAGAGACCGAAATCAAATCTGTCCACTAGTTTTTTGGAGATGACGTCATCGGTCATAGGTCACTTTTGACCAATGACGTTTGAGATTGGGTCCATGGGCTTCCCATCCAGCTGAGAAGCATTCTGGGAAACAGTTCAATGTCTCACCTTTGATCATAGAACAAAGGGCCATATGGTCTCCGCTGCCATTTAGATTGGGCAAGGCCCTACACGTGTAAAACCAGCCTGATCATCTGTGACCAGGCTGGGCGACCAGCTAAATCCAGCCAACCAGCTTATGCTGGTCTTTTCAGCAGGGCAGCATTTAACCATTTCGCACGTACCATCACACTGGTTTGATCATTCCAGAGTGGTCCCTAGGGAGTACAATCAAACCGGTTTGATACGAACGTTCATGTCTGACGTCATCATCTGGCAAATTTTGTAATTCAAATCTGCATTTCTGCTGTTTAGCTGCTGCTGCTACAGAGGGGGATTGGCATTTACATGCCTAAAAATGTTTGTTACAGGCATTCAAACTAACGCAAGACTACAAATTTACACAATGTATAACCGTGCAAAACTAACTGAAACTCACCATATCAGCTGCCGTATGGTTTAGTTGCAACACAGAGACTGGCTAAGCACATAATGTCTAAAACAGCTGCTCGAACAGTCTTTTCAAATCACATGAAAATGTTTATTTTACATTCAAACAAACATAGAATACTTACCATATAAGTTTACTGTCCATATCCACACACCATGTATAACAGCAGCAAACTAGATGATAAACTCACCAAATCTGCTTTCGCGTTGCTGTATAGCTGCCGTTGCTATAGAAAGAGTGACTGATGAAATGTCTAAAACAGCTGCTCGAACAGTCTTTTAATTTTTATTACAGAAGTATTGGAATACAATTTTCCAGCGCATATCTACACACTCATGTCTATGACATCACATTTCAAATGCAATGTTTTATTCACATGAAACATATGTTGTTAATTATTTTTAATTGTGAATCTGTGTATATATATATATATATATATATTCAGACAGACCTGCACTGCAATTTAAATAAAAAAAATAAAAAAAACAATGGCTATGACCATAGCCTATCACTAGTCTTCCCTTCCCCCAGTGACAAGTGACATCACGGCACGTCACTTTTACCTCAGACTTGTATCGGAGCTCGTCATATACTTTTACACACACACACACACACACACACACACACACACACACACACACACACACACACACACACTTGAGTTAATTTGATATATTTAGTTTTATTTACACATTTGCCACAGAAAACTGTCTTTAAAAAGAAAACAAATTTCAGATGAGAAGATCAGAGAAATATTTTTTAATTCTGATGAGGAAGAGGGAAATTTTGACAATGAGGGAAGTGACACAGATGAGGAGATGCCCCCCAACCTCCAAACCCTTGATGCTGTGGATGAAGATGCCTCAGCAACTGCTCCTACGCCTGTACACACAACACCAAGGGAGGTGGAGGAGGTAAGCTCTTCCTGCTGGAGTTCTACCAGTAATTTTACCCCTCCTGGACCTGGGGTTGCCTTTGACTTGCGGCATGCAAAACCCTCCAGAATCACCCAATGAAGTCCAGTGTTTTAAAATGTTCCTTACTGAGGAGCTAATTGAGGAAATTGTTAAGGAAACAAACCGGCCCCATACTTCAAAAAGGGTCACATCCTCTTCGTGGACAACTGGTACAGTAGTCCCACACTGTTCCAGCACCTCCTGTCTCTGGACACAGGAGCTTGAGGGACTGTACGAGCCAACAGGAAGGGAATGCCAACATTCACCTGCAAAATAACAAAGGACCAGGTTGAATGTAGAGAAAATGGAACACAACTAGTAGTGAAATGGCATGACAAGAGGGATGTTCACCTTCTGACCACAGTCCATCCATCCACCATGTCAGCCACTTGAAAGGTTGATCATATTTCCAAAGAAAGGAAGATGAAGCCTCTCTGTGTAATGGAATATAACAAAAGATGGGGGCAGTGGACAAGGCTGACATGATGAAAGGCTTTTTTGATTGTACCAGAAAAAAACACCAAATAGTACAAGAAAGTCTTCTTTTACCTCCTTGACACTGCAGTACTGATCAGCCACATTGTCCACCACCAACTTACGGGTTTGAAATTTGCACATCAGATTAAGAACAACATATAATTTACATATAAATAAACAAATAAATAGTTTTTTAATCGTTTTAATATTTTCTTTTCATGTAAACTCAATGCATTTAAACTTAAAAAACAAAAATTAACAAAAAACAATAATGACCATGCTGTCATATTCCACACTCCTCCTCACTTCCTACCCATGTGCTCTGCTATCAATAGGAAAAGTCATCACATCCCTGCAATTCAGGATGAACCTGATGAGAGGACTGCTGGAAGCTCACAGTACACCTACCGAGGTCCATCCAAAGCAGGCCGCCCTGCATTGGACCCTCCACTGCGTCTGACAGCTAGGCATTTCCCCTCCGAAGTCCCTCAGACAGCTTCCCAGGGAAGCAGGACCATGCGGCACTGCAAGGTCTGCCTATCCAGCACTCACAAGATAAAGCAGAGGCGCCTCACCAAATTCATATGTGTGCCATGCAACACTCTCTTGTGTGTTGCCCCATGTGCCCCCAATGCACTGAAGCATTACTGATTTCTAAATAAAATAAGCACATTTTTATTCAAAGTTAAACATTTGTATTAGTTATTGTTATATTTCCATTGTTATTTATTGTATTTTTTCCATATAATTAGTTTATTATCTAGGAAATGTGTGCATTGCTGGCTTTTGTTTACCACAAATACAATGTAACTGAATGTTATGAATGCTATTTAGTAGTTGTTATGGTTATGTTGCTTGTATTTCTTAAAATATTTATATTGTTAATAATTATTTTGATATTTCTTTAAAAAATATTATCTATAAACAAATGCATAATAAAATCATAGATCAATAGATACAATTAAATAAAATAGAATTAAGAATAATGCTAATACTGAACTTATAGGAACAAATATGTCTTCAAACTATATTTTAATTGTACAGCCAACTGTCATACTCCGTTTGTTGGAATCGGAGATAGTTGAGCCAAACCCATCTGACACAAGACAGATCATAATCCAAGAGACCCTATTTCAGTCATAACTCAATTTTGTAAAATGTGTATTTTACTGTGTATATTGTTGATGAATTGCAGATCATGCTACTTTCAGTTGCAACCCATTCCTAATATAAGCATTAGAATATAGACTATACCTCACACAACAGCTTTTGTTCAAAGTGAGCACGATAAAATATTAGATATGTGCAATATGCCCACAACATTACACAAGCAGTGAACAGCACGAGCTATTACGTAAATTACATCAAACTACGATAAATATATATCATAAACATATTATTAATGTATTTATCGTGGTCTACACGTGTTTGCAAATAATTTTCAACAATTCTCAATCGAAAAGTCTAAAAATGTACTCACCAGTAGCAATCCTGTAATGCGTTGGCAGAAAAGTTGCACGTGGGAGTGAAATTCAAAGCCCGGGAAAATAAATAAATAAATGTCAATATAAACCATTGGTTAAAACATTTATTATAGTTTCTACATGTTTTAAACCAACGAGGAAGGGTTTAAAGTGAAGAAAAATGAGAAACGCTTACCTATACTCTGTCCACCAGCTCAAAGCGTGACCAGACAGCGGTGAACCGTCATGTGACTGCCCAGAGCATCACGTGAGAAGCTTGGTGTGTCACACTGGAGTTTAAAATTTGCTATGTTGTAAAATAACTGCCGAAAGAAAAATTCACTCTGGGGGGATAAGTTAAATCATTTAGAATTTACGTGCGAAAGGGTTAATGATTATTTCAATGGCTTTGCAATGTAAATATTTTGAAGTATGTACATACAATAATATCATAGCCTACATAAAAGTTTTTATAGGCATAAAATGCAACAGTCAATTTTATACAATAAGTAACGGGGTCCCGGCTCCGTCTCTCTACCCACCAAGGGTCCTTGGCCTGATAATGGTTGAAGACCCCTGCAATAATTGATTAGGATTCTGAATTATACTTTTGGTTCCGTTTGAAATTTGAAGAGGTGGTCACTATAAACTGTCAGTGTATGACATCACTGAGCACAACATTTTTCACAATATCTCCCTTTGTGTTAAGAAAAATTCATATGGGGTTATAACAACACAGGGGTGAGTAAACAATGACTGAATTTTTATTTTTGGATGAACTATCCTTTTAAAAATGCAGTAAAAGAATTGTTCGTTGTTAGTTCATGTTAGCAAATATTGTTTACTAATGTTTACTAATAAAACCTTATTGCAAAGTGTTAATGATATCTCTATATGTATTCATTTTGAAATGGTTTAGAACAGTAAACTTTTATTTAATCAGAGCAAACATCATTCTTTCAGATTTAAACTTTTAATTGTTAATGCAGAACTTACTGTAAATACTGTAAAAATCTAGTTAAAGACGTTTTCCACGCTGCTTTCTTTTAATCACCCTTTAGCTTTTATGCAACCGACTTAAATAGTCTCACAGTGTGATAATTGAATGTTAAAAGTAAATAACAAAACAAACCATGTACAAACTCCATTAATATAAATACACTGCTAAACCCTGCTGACATTGCATGACAGTTACCAACACAACTGTGTATAAATGTTTATTTTGAGCAACAGCCTCCCTGACAATGGATGTCCTGTAGGATTGTCATTGTGGTGAACCATTTTCCAATTTGACTAATTTCAACTACACTTTAACATGCTTTGAAGCTCTTTGTGGACATGGGCTTCAGCAGTCAGATTAATCCTAGAGGATGCCAAGAAAATTACTGCAGATCTTCATTCAGGATTGATCAGAATAATTTAATTGATCACAGATGTATGGATGATCATTACTTTTGAACAAGAGTTTGAATGTGATTGGTTAAATAAACACAGTCAGTAATTTGGACAAAAATTCATCTTGGGATTCATTTGAAAAATATTGCAATTTGAACTGTGATCACTAATAATATATATATATATATATATATATATATATATATATATATATATATATATATATATATATAATGATTCTTTTTAATCCAAATTTGGTAATGACTTGCCAATTTTCTACTGCCAATAAAAAGACTTGGGCTCTTCTTTGAGGGTTCACACTTTATTCCTCTTTAAAAAAAACACACACACACTTTTACACTTCAGCCACAAACAAACATATAAATGAATAAATAAAACAAGGTGAAACAAAGAACAAGAAAACACTGTCTTCTTCGTATTCATATTGTATCAGTCCACTGTGTGCCCGTTTTTTGTCCACTTTGTGAAAGAGTCTCAGCCCTTTATTCATCATCATTCAACAAGAATATTAGGGATGCTCTCATCAGGATTTTGAATGCCGATACAGATCACAGATTGTCTTTTCATCTGATCGGCTGATACCAATCCTGATCATTTGACCTTTATCAGCAGCTCTGTCAAAAGTGTTGATCCTGTATGTAAGCTTTATGCTCAATGTCACGGTTAAATGAATTTCCCTGTTGGTAATATAAAAGCTATTGCCTAGCTATTTGCTGACTAAAGTACTGTTGGATATTTAAATGATAATCAAATAAACAAACATAAAAATCTAATTTTATAAATTTTTTATAGGCCTTAATGACAAGTAGACTTTACAAAATGTTCTGTACTATACAGTATATTAGGATAGATGGCCCTATAAAAACAAGGCTTAGTGTCAAACTAAAGTGACTAAACTTAATGTGAAAGTTTTGGTTATTTATTCATAGTCACCATTTTTATTTAATTTTACTCATTTATTACATTGTATTATTTTATAGTAGTATCTAAATATTCTAGATCCATGAACTTTATCTACATTCCTTGCCTTTTAATTTTGTTGGATAATATTAAAACTGTTTTCAATTGTTCCCGCTGGAGCTTTAATGAGTGAAACACGCTAGAAGTCCAGCTACAGACTGTCTCTCCAAGTATAGAACACAATACATAATCAATATTTGAAGGATGTCACACGTTGTGTATATTTTGGTCCGATTAACATGTATACAGTACATGCTCGGATGAAGCCGAGCTACATTACAATCACATAATGTAGGTCTGTTAATCTGACTTTGCAAAAATTGGACTGGCACCATTTCAGTCAGCCTAAAGCGTTTACATGTCAGCTAAAAACAAAATAATAGTTGTTTTGTCTGACTGAAATCAAACTTTTCTAAGGCATATAAACATACCAAGTTACATAACCATTATAAAATGGTGTTTAGACTTATGCAACCAGGTAATATAAAATTGTATTCTTCAAAAATGTTTTGGTTTTTATCACTTGAATTTTAATATCAAGTTAAAGGTGGGAAAAGATTCATCTTGGTTTTATTTTTTCAACCCTAAAAACAGCCATTTAAATATTTTAACATAACATTTTATTTATTTTTGCTTTGTTGCCCAGTTCTAATTTCTACATCCCATACATAGGACAGCTGATTCATGGTCAGAGTATGTGAGTGCATGGAGAGAGTAGTAGCTCTTCTCAAATATCTGCTCATAATAAAATCATGTGATTTACGCACTAAATACATACAATTATCAGCACTTTCATCAGATTGTGGAGCACTTATGACAAATGTCACGGCTGCCTGTCTCAATAAAAAGTAAAATCCTTGATTTTCCGATTTGGATTTTCTCAGATTTAGTTGCCTGTTGAATATGATACGTTTATCATTTGAATCACTCAGTGATATTAAATAGCCTATGTTTGATATCATTTATACAGCTGTCTTTTACAAAGAGTGACGATGCATATTATTTGCATAAAATATTTTGTTTGATCACTCTTTGAACATTTATGTCAACATTCAGTGATTATTTGTTTCAATCAGGTAAGACAATAAAGACAACATGTTATATAGGCATAATCTAATCCTTCATGTTGCAAATCAAATTACAAAACTGCATTAACAACACCTTGTTAATAGTCTTGTTCTCTCTTTGATTTGTTTAACTGCCTCTGCACGCTCACCTCCTCATGTTGTTGTCCTATTTGCAGCTAGTGAATAGTTTATAACTAGCAGCTAACTCATCTTTGATAATCCTCTCTTTATTAAATCTTAAACCTAATAAAGCTGCCAACACCAGATATTTGTCAGTGTAGAACACATTCTCATGGCTGTAGCTCTGCTCCACTCCTTGCTGTGCTCACATCCTCTGCTACAGGTAAAGCAATGTAGTTTTTTTTTTTGTTTGTTTTTTATTTTTGTAGTTTTTTGCTATTAACAGCAATTTGCTCACTAGGGCTAGGCGAAATGTATTTTTTTTTTTTTCGATAATTGCCTTAAAAAATATTGCAATATACGATTGTATCGATAACCCCCCTGCCGAGGCTTTATTGATTTTGCTTTCAAATTTTAATTCATTTCTTGAAACACAAAAAACATACACAAAATGAATTTCTAAATTCAAACTCTACTTTAAACAATAAAATGTACATTCTCCAGTAGCTCCATTTGCCATCACGCAAGCATCCGTCAAAGACAACAGGTGGAAAATTACTAATAGCCTACAGATTTAATCACTTTTGTGCTTGTTTCTTTAATACAAAGACAAGTTACTGAACCTGCAGATTGCGTTCAGAATGCATGTTATCTGGTCTGTGGAAATAAAGCGAACTAAACTCACAGCACCTCCTGAGAAGATCAGAGATCATTTGCAGCATTCTCATAGGTGACATTATTCTTGCAGTTTTCAGATTAATGAAACAGAGAAAAAAAGAGTGATAACTCTTTACATGTGCTTGTTCCACTTCTTCACACAGTGAATCAGACACAAGCATTGGTGTCTTTTTTTTTTTACTGTTCTTAAATATATAATAAAGTGTGTTTTTCAAGCGTGTCTTTGTGTCCAACAGCATTTCTTGTCATTTGTCACTCTGAGACGTCTTACAAGTCATCCGCCTATAGCAGGTAGATCAGCAAAATTACCCACGCAGGAAATGCATTTAGACGAGAAGCTTGCGAGCTGGATTCTGCCTTGTCGCATTTGGCAGGTGCTAGTTTTACACCCTGGGATACTGTTAAATATATTTGCTTTCTTCACAGATCCATGGATTTGCCATTTCCTGATATTGTCTATCATCATCTGTCAATTTTAAGATATTGTCAATATCCGATAACATTGTCCTTTTGCAGCCCTATTGCTCACTACAACAATTATGACTTTTTAAACACCTTAATTGGCGGAAACGTTTCCCACATGAAGTGCAGTGGTATGGCTTCACTCCAGTATGTATCCTCTCATGTTGTTTTAAGGTGTTTGACTGACTGAAACTCTTTCCACACTGAAGGCATGTGAAAGGTTTCTCTCCAGTGTGAATTCTCAAGTGCACATTAAGGGATCCTTTAGAAATAAAACAATTACCACACTGATGGCATGTGAAAGGTTTTTCTCCAGTGTGAATTCTCATGTGCACATTAAAGTATCCTTTAGACGTGAAACTCTTACCACACTGAAGGCATGTGAAAGGTTTCTCTTCAGAGTGAATTTGCATGTGCTTATTAAGGTCTCGTTCTCTTGTAAAACTCTTTCCACACGTAAGGCATTTGAAAGGCTTCTCTCCAGTGTGAATTTTCATGTGATTATGAAGGTGACCTCTATTCCTGAAGCTTCTTCCACACTGATGGCATTTAAAAGGCTTCTCTCCAGTGTGAACTTTCATGTGATTATGAAGGTGTCCTCTATTGGTGAAGCTTTTTTCACAGTGATGGCAGGTAAAAGGGCTCCCTACACTGTGAAGTCTTATGTGAATCAAAAGGTTTCCTTTATGCGTGAAACTATGTCCACATTGAGGGCAGGTGAAAGATTTTTTGGCTTGAGTTTTGTTTTGTGAGGAATTCTTGTTCTGTGAGCAACTAAAAGATTTTTCACCAGTTATGAAATTATGAGGATTCTGATAATGATGTTCCTCCACTTCATTCAGTTCTTGATGTTCCGCTTTCACTTCTATTGATTCTTGATTTTCCGCTTTCATTTCCATTAAATCTAAAAAGAAAACAAATGAAATTCATAAAAAAGATAAGTGTCTGCTAAACTGACTAGAATCTTATGCACTAAAGGTTCATAAATGTGTCTTGTTCATGTTAATTTCAACAAATTAGGAATGTACAAAAAAATCACTTTATGCTTAATTTAAAATATTGTAATTGCAACCGAAAGATTTTAAATGTTTAAAGGGACACTGAAAACAATGAGAGCACTCTTTATGTTGCTAACCCTATGTGGAAAGTAGTTATCTTTTCTTTTTTTTTTCATTTTGTTCTTCCAGTTTAAAAACGAAAGTTAAAGCAACCTCACAAAATAGATGTTTATGCATAAACTCTGAGTTGTTATTAAGGAGAGTACACCATTTACGTTGTTACACTGAGCATTTCTCAGAATTATTCATGAGAATATCATAGAAATTCTAGATCTGACTTTTATCCTTATCTGGTATCCAGTGTCCCTTACATCTCAGACTCTAACCAAGATGTTAGAACAAAGACTCTAAAGCCCAAAGTATACTTTGGTTAGATGTGAATACTAAGCCAGACAATCCTAAGTGTTTATTCAGTACTGTGGCTAAATTTGTTAGGAATAAAACTTATATTGAAACAAAACTGGAATTACACATCTGTTTGCCACAGCACCCCAGAAGACTAAAATGATTCCTTATGAGCAACTTCAATCCTTTGCTGTTATAGGTCAGGAAGAGGTAACAAAAATGATTAAAACATCAAAATCAACACCAAACATGTTAGACCCAATACCGACTAAACTCCTAAAAGAGGTGTTTCCTGTAATCTCAGATTCTCTTCTTAATATGATTAACTCCTCCATATCCTTAAGGCATGTCCCAAGAAACTTTAAACTGGCAGTTATCAAAAGGCTTATCAAGAAACCACAGCTTGATCCTGGAGAATTGGCTAATTATAGACTGACCCATTTATGTAAAAACTACTACAAAAGTTAGTGTCCTCCCAACTTATATTAATTTTTTACAAATAAATTATATATATGAATAATTACAGTCAGGATTAATGGCTGATCATAGTAGAGACTGCACTTAACAGAGTAACAAATGACTGTATTTCTCTTCTATTGCTTTTAGATCTTAGTGCTGCCATCAACACCATAGATCATGAAATTCTCTTGGATAGGCTTGAGAATGATGTTGGAAAAAGGAGGGATCAGTTTTAGGGTCTCTGCTTTTCTCCCTATATATGCTATACAATATATACTAATATATATATATATATATATATATATATATTTAAAGTTGTGCTAAGAAATTTGCATACCCTGGCAGAAATTGTAAAATTTTGGCATTGATTTTGAAAATATGACTGATCATGCAAAAAGACAACAACTGTCTTTTGTTTAAGGATAGAGATCATATGAAGCCATTTATTATTACATAGTTGTTTGGCTCCTTTTTAAATCATAATAACAGAAATCATCCAAATGGCCCTGATCAAAATATTACATACCCTTGAATGTTTGGCCTTATTACAGGCACACAAGGTTACACACAAGGTTACACACACACACACACACACACAGGTTTAAATGGCAATTAAAGGTTAATTTCCCACACCTTTGGCTTTTCAAATTGCAATTAGTGTCTGTATAAATAGTCAATGAGATTGTTAGCTCTCATGTGGATGCACTGAGCAGGCTAGGTACTGAGCCATGGGGAGCAGAAAATAACTGTCAAAAGACCTGCATAACAAGGTAATGGAACTTTATAAAATGGAAAAGGATATAAAAAGATATCTAAAGTCTTGAAAATGCCAGTCAGTACTTTTCAATCACTTATTAAGAAGTGGAAAATTAAGGGATCTCTTGATACAAAGCCAAGGTCAGGTAGACCAAGAAAGATTTCAGCCACATCTGCCAGAAGAAATGTTCGGGATACAAAGAAAGACCACAGGAAACCTCAGGAGAAATACAGGATGCTCTGGAAAAAGACGGTGTGGTTGAATGACAAGTAGTGTAGATGTCATTCAACTTAAAGCAGGTTTAAAGAATAAGAGAAGTGTTTTCGGTTCCAGCAGACATAACTAAAGCAGCATAGCTATGAATTGCATGATAAATTAGGTGTTTGCCTGGCTGAATAGATAAGTCTTTAGTCTAAGGGCCCGTCCACATGAAGACGCGTTTCGCTATATACGTATACATTTTTTATCGTATTGGCGTTTCGTCCACACGGATCCGGCGTTTTGGGAGAGTGAAACCGCTATTTTTTGAAACCGGGTCCCAAAGTGGATAAATCTGAAAACGACACCCTTGCGGTTTCGTGTGTACGGCCAATCCGTATATTTTGTGAAACGATGATGTCATCACATCACGTGTTGGCTGCGTCACGCGTAACAGCAACAACAATAATGGCGGACTACATGATTGTGTTCGTGCTGCAGAAGCTACTAAGCCTACTAGCTTTATTACAGCAAAATCTATTGCTTCTATGCAACTGTGGTGAGCAACAAGCGATAATGGACAACACCATACGCCACATGCTCTTAGATCCACCGCGAAAGACAACCAGGAGAGCAACCAGGAGAAAATTTTGGATAAGACCAGGTAGAACTAGCAGTTGGTGGGACAACTTTGTAAATGGCGTTGTTGTGGAAGATGAATGGAGGGAGAATTTCCGCATGTCCAAAGCATCTCTTGTCGTCCTGAGCGAGGAACTCAGTCCGTATATTGAAGGGCAAACAACAAACATGAGGGCACCAATTACTACACTCAAAAGGGTTGCGTTAACTCTGTATTATTTGAGCGACGAGGGACGGCTAAGGAAGACTGCTAACGCCTTCGGCGTGTCGCGACAGGCTGTGTCTGTTGTTGTCAGGCAAACGTGCAAAGCGATCGCTGTCCACCTGGGTCCAAAGTACATCAAGTTGCCTTTTAGGGAGTCCGAGGCCGAGGATCTGGTTTTGCATTTCCATCGTGCTCATGGCATGCCACAATGTTTGGGAGCGGTCGACGGCACACACATAGAAATCAAGCAGCCGTCTACCAACTCAATGGACTACATCAACAGGAAAGGCAAACATTCTCTCAATGTACAGGCGGTCTGTGATTATAAGTACAGATTTATGGATGTTGTGATAAAGTGGCCCGGGAGTGTACACGATGCACGGGTTTTTGCTAATTCAAAGCTCAACCTGTACTTTAAGACTGGCCAGATCCCTCCTCTGAAAAAACAGATTGTGGACAACGAGGAGGACATACCAATTTATCTTCTTGGTGACCCAGCCTACCCTCTGCTGCCTTACTTGATGAAGGAATATGCAAACGGTGGCTCCACACATCAAGAACAGTACTTTGGGCTAAGTTTGTGTAGGGCACGGATGCTCATTGAGTGTGCTTTTGGTCGTCTCAAAGCCAGATTTGCTGCACTGAAAAGGCCTATGGACATCAACTTGAAGGACCTGCCCTTTGTCATTTATGCCTGCTTTGTTCTCCACAATTTTTGTGAAAACTGTAAGGAGACTGTGGCTGAACACACTGTGTTGGGAACGATGCAAGGTGATAAAGACTTACAGCCTCCTACACAATGCAACAACTACCTCACAGACTGTAATGAAGGAGAGGGAAAGAGAGTGAGGAGAGTACTCACAAAGTACCTTGACCCTTAAAAATGCTGACCATCAAGCTTTTTTTCTATTTTGTTCAGATTTTTTTACAGTATTTACAGTGTTTACCTTTGGAAAATGTACTAATGATTATTTTGAAAGTGTTGTGTTGAATATGTCTAGATACAATAAATGACTGCAAAAATTCCAGAACTTTTTTTTAATTGGAAAATAAATATTTAGGTCAAAGAACCATTTTAAAAAACAGGTAATATTGAACAGGTATAAAGTGCAACAGTGCACAAAACACAATAACTATATACAACATGTAAACTACAACAGGTAAAATAATTACACAAAACAGGTCAAACTGTATAAAGTGCAACCGTGCACAGAACTGAAGTGCAGTGCAAACAATATAAAATCAAGAATTATATAGTGCAACAGGGCAGTCACTCTGTGTCATCTTGCAGCAGTGCACGTCTGTATGAAAATGATGTTTGCTGATGTGGGGTGACATGTGGTGTAGGTGTGTAGAATTCAGGGCGGTACTGTCGAGGTTGGTTTGCTGGTTCATCGGGCCGAGGTGTGTGCAGGAAGGCTGGTGTAGTAGGTTGTGGTGTTGTGTTCATGAATGATGGTGGGCGCCCTTGGAATTGACCACTGCTGCTGTGGGGGGGTGTAAATTGCCGTTGGAATAACAATTCCCTCATGAAGGAAAAACCCTCCTGAATGGTGCTGGTAATGTTAGCAATGTTTGTATTTATCTGCAGCATGTTGTCGGAGTTGCGTCTAGAAGAGTCCTCCATCAACTCCAACATCCTCCTCTTTATTTTAAGGTCCTCCTCTGCCGGATCGGTGGGAACCTTCCTCTTCAGCTTGTCTCCTCTATGGCTGTTCAACTTTGCCTTAAATATAGCAGAGAAAATTTGCATTATTACAACGCAAAATAAGTTCAGAAAGCTATGTCAATAATGCACTAAACCAACACACCTACACAAAGAACATGCATCCATCCTAACTACACTGAAAAAAAATTATTGAATTTACTAAATGTTATGGTAAGTGTTCCACACAATTGATTTTAGCTACATTTAAACAAATGCATTAAATTGAACTAAAATTAAAGGAATAGTTCACCTCAAAGTTGAAAATTGTGTCATCATTTACTCACCCTCAATTTGAATAATCAAAACAATCACAACATATTTTAGCAAATTAAATGAATCTTTTTTTTTCATCAAACAATACTGTATCATATGTAAATGGACTGCATTTATACAGCGCTTTCAACAGACCCATGGCTAGCAAAGCGCTTTACATATTGCCTCACACATTCATACTCGCTAAGCTTGAAATCATAAACCTGGAGCAATTTTTACCTGGAGCAAATCCCGGCGCTGCTTTACAACCGCAGATGGAAGACAGTCGAGGGATTCAGTGGAGTTTGGAGAATCGGAAGGCAGCTCCACTGTCGATGTAGACGACTCTTCCAGGTCACCAGTCTCGATGCCGGCGTCGATGGAGCGTGTAGCAGGCGAACCACCCCAGATCTCCTCGCAAAGCTCATAAAATATGATTACTACCCGTCCTTGACCACTTCGACGCCCTGTGTCCACCGCATGCCTGTATTTGCTGCGTATATTTTTCATCTTTGCGGTGACTTGGACTTTTGAGACCATGCTTGCATTGTGAGGGAAATCCTTCTCGGTTAGCTCCCTCGGATACTGTGCCTGAAACGCGTCCGTTATATCACAATATTTGGAGTGACACGACTCCCAGTCAACGTTTTCTTGCAGCTTAGTGGACTTGTAGTCGAGTGTGACTAAGTAGTAGTTCGACTTCATCGTCAGTCCATACGAAAGACTCCACTCTTGCTCTTGAAGTTCTTGCGTTCGCCATCTTCGTCTTCTTCTTGGTTCGTATACAGCGCGCAAGGTTATGCGCATGCTCAAAGTCTTCTTCTCCGTGTATAGTGTATCTCTGTGGCAGAATTACAGCGCCCCATACTGGTCTGGCATATATACTACACCGTTTTCAGTCGGTTTCAGTGGTTTCGTGTGTACGCAGATATTTCTTGAGACGACGCCGTGTTTACGGAATTTTTTTTTAGAACGAGGAAAAAAAAAAAATCGGATAGGGAACGCACCGGCTTCGTGTGGACGTGGCCTTGAGGGTGTGTGTCTGAGTGCCAAACACTGCTAGGAAGACTATATTCCATAGTTTAGGAGCCAAATATGAAAATGATCTCCCTTTTGATATTTTTGGTATTGTTAACAGGCTGGAGTTTTGTGATCATAATGAGCGTGATGGATTATTACGTAACAGAAGGTCACTTAAGTACTTTTGGAGCTAGACCATTCAAAGCTTTGTAAGTAGGTTAATTAACTTTTTTTTAAATTAATACTAAACTTAATAGGTAGCCAATGTAACACTGATAACATGGGGCTTATATTTCTTGGTTCTAGTTAGCACTCTCACTGCATTTTGAACCAACTGAAGTTTATTTATTAAACCAGCAGGACATCCACCAAGTAATGCATCAAAATAATCTAGTCTTGAGGTCATGAATGCATGAATTAGTTTTTCAGCATCAGAAACAGATATCATGTGTCGTAACTTGGCAATATTTCTGAGGTTGAAGAATGCAGTTCTACAAATATTGGAAATTAGTTTTTTCAAAGGCTAGATTGCCATCAAATATAAAACTTAATTTTTTTGCTTAAGAAGTCAGATTATATTTTAGCATCTGGTTTTTGTTCCAATAATTAATACTTCTCTTTTTGGAATCGTTAGGAAGGAAATTTCTAACCACATTTCAATTTCTTTAATCTATGTTTGAAAGGAGGGGGAAAACCAACAAATTATTGAAACGTCAACAGAACGCAATAAGAAGCCTTCTAAAGGACATAACTATGAAAAAACATTTTATCTAATTTTGTCTTCATACACTTTAAACATATGATTTTGTCTGAAACTACTTTTGAAGTTTGATACTAATCATAAAATATATAGATATGAAATGCAAAAGAGGTATTTTTTTGTTACATCTTAGTTGTGAATACTAAAATAAGCTTAAATATTGATGTAATGGCTTAATGTTGAGTTTACTGCTCAAATATTAACTCCGATTCATTAACAGATTCACTTGGACTCAGACTCGACATGGCCTGTTGTGGACTCGATTGGTTAAAGGCTTTTACTTGAGTTAGATTCAACTAAGGTGGACTCGGAACCAACACTAGTTCATGGGGTGACCCTTAACCCCTCCAGTGCATGTTGACCTTTACCTTTTAGCCACAAGATGAGCTCCTTATTAATGTTTAATGACCCTGGCAGATAGATGCTGTTTCTCACAGTTATGACTAAGAGGTAAATCGATCCAGGTAAGACCTGGATGTGCTAAAGCTGCTTTAAACTAATACAATCCACCCTGAAGTGAACAGAATACTCAGGTTGGCAAAGCCATTACTGCAGCAAAAGGACATGCCTCATTTGCACGCCCCTAAAAAGAGTCAGTTATGCCCAGTCATCACGGTACTGAGAGACACCTGTTTAAAGACTCAGAGAGAACTGAAGCCTATAGCGTCAGAGATGGAGAAGCTCATACAAGCAGGAGCCATCCAGGAAGTAATTAGAGACAACCAGCTCTGATTCATGTTTGTATATTCCTCACCACCTTGTCAATCATAATGGCAAGAACCACCTGGTATTCAACTGCTCTCACCAATATTTAAGAGTGCCTGAACCAATACCTGTTGCTGGGTCCTATCCACAAAGCCTCATTGATGGTATATTACTTAGACTCAGGGAGCATCCAGTGGCAGTTAGTGGTGACATCAAGGCAATTTTTCATCATGTCTTCCTGAGGATCATCCTTTACTGCATTTCCTTTGGTGTGACCTGAACACGGATGAAGAATCTTTGAATGGCAGGTTTTACCTTTCGGCACTACCTGCAGTATGTGCTGCAGCATCGATGTCCTGCAGCATCATATTGTCAACCAATGCCCAATCGATGCAGACATTCTCAAAGATTCTCAGTTGAGAGATGTTTTTATGCCAACAACTGGCTGCAAAGCCTGTGAACCCCAGAATCAGCCAGACACTTAGTTGACCGACTGAGAGAAATTCTGTCCCAAGCTATGTGCCAGCAATGTCCCTACTGTTCTAAGCCACTTGCCTCCATACAAGTCGAATTTAGGCCTAGAACTGGCAGACTGATACCCTGGCACACAACCACAGGCCAGTTGTTCATGATGCTCCAACCCTGAGAAATATCTACAAGGTCCTAGCCACTCATTATGATCCTCTAGGAATGGTCTTGCTTTACACAGATGAAGATCATCATTCTGGGCATGTGGGACAAACAGCGTGGTTCAGATGACCCAAATTTACCTCCTGAGCCCCTGCAGTCATGGCACAGTTGGGAGAATGAACTACAGTACTTACCAGATAGCTGCGTTCCAAAAGCATATATGCCCCCAGAATTGAAACAGAATGCTGCCAACTAAGAAGGTCTGCATATTCTCAGACGCTTTGGAGAAAGCATATGGAGCTGTGGCATACCTGAGGTCAGTTGATAAGAAAAGCCAAGTCTACTGTCCTTCATTCTGGCATGGAACAAAGTGGCCCCTAAATGCTCCCACTCTATTTCATGTTTGGAGCTCTCGTGGCAGCCCTGCTATCCAGACTGCTGGAGAGAGAACTTACCTTGCAGAGATACTATAGTGTTGTGGACAGACTTTACTACGGTTTTATTTGGTTGCATTCACCTTTCTATCACTTCAAAGTCTTCATGGGGAACAGGGTTGCTGAAATGTGGAAAGTGGTACTGGCCTTATGTGAATTTGTTGAATAATCCCACCAAGGACCTCACTTGAGGCAATATTGAGTGCCCATAAGAGCTAAACCAATTCCTACTGCAGGACACAGCTACCTGATCAGTCAATCCAAAACGAGGGGACTTTTACACTAAACACTAATGAGATCTGGTAAGAATGGACTGCAATCGATAACCGGACTGGTCATGTCAGCTGTCTTTTAATCACATTGTCACTAAATAAATAAGTTATTTTCACACATACTATCATTTATTATAGCTGTACTTTAGAAACAGTGTGAAGTTAATATTTTGTTTATTGGACCTGTTTACTTTCATTGAATGTGCCGTTTTTAACTTTCTAAAAAGAGGGATGAGACGAAATAATTTTCTGTGGTAATCAATAATATGCCACCAATGGTGTCAATAGAGTTTAACTTATGTGTATACTTTTGTTCACTGTATAAACTGTGCATTGCCCATACAGCTAAAGTTACACTTACTGTCCTCTGGAGTAAACCGGTGGTACCACAAGCTTGAATTTTTCAGGAATCTTCCTGAGAAATGGGTGCATTGCGGTTAATTGCATAATTTTTTTTTAAACACGTTATTTTTAATACAATTAACTGCACTGAATTAACATGTTAAATCAACAACCCTACTTACAGTAGTTATGGCTATAGGCAAAACAAAATATTGGTTGTCCTCTATCCCTGAGTGCAGTACTCCAATTTTTAAAAGTTTGAACTAGTGTTAATTTTGTCACCTATTTTTAATTTAGTCTTAGTCTTGTGCCAAATGTCCTTGTTAGTTTTAGTCATATTTAGTCATTCACATATCTTTTTTTGTTAGTCAAGTTTTAGTCGACTAAAAGTCTCGTCGTTTTAGTCTAGTTTTAGTCAAAAGAAAACTCAATATATCTTAGTCAAGTTTCAAAACATTTTAGTCTTTTTTTAAATAAATTATTTCTGAGATTAATTCTGAGATAACCATTTCAGTCAAATAATGTTTCCCACATCTCAAATATTGGTTAAATGTCATAATTACCTGACAAAATACACTTGTTGAATGATAAGTTGAATTCACTTTGTTAAACGTGTCTGGTTTTCTGATTTAAGAGACACATTCACAAATGATGAACTTGTTCTGAAGAGTATTTTATTAAGCAAATAAGTTACATAAAATATATATAACCTGCATAATGTATGTGCCACAACACCATAGCTAACTGGTTAATTTACAGCGTAGATGCCTAAAATCAGCATTAGCTTATGAGACGTATATTTAAGTTAACTTCCCTGAATGTGTGGGTGGTTAGCCTTTAGATGTCGCTTAAGGTTGGTGGTGTTTTCCCCGATATTTTTTTGTCCGCAGTGCTTCCCGTCAGTTATAATGACACATTCTGACTTTTTGTCAATATCATTGTACCTAAAATGCGACCAAATATCGAGCCTCTTCCTTCTACCTAGCATGTCGTCGGCGCTCGTCGCGTGTTCGCCACTGTCTATGATTGTTGTGTTCTTGCTCCATGTAGTTTTGTGTTGCAGCCACAGGAGTATGAGACCTGTAGCCGTTACTTGAGCAACAGCGCAAACTCATTCGGAATATTTTGAAGGCGTAACAGCTGAATACTCTATCTCACGATGAAAAACGAAAAAGACGATTGTATACGAAAATGAAGAGAGATTTTATCTTAGTTTTTATTTTATGCAAAACATTTTAGTCTCGTCTTTTTTCGTCAACAATAATGCATGTTAATTTAGTCTTAGTCAGCGTTTTTGGACATTGGTGCAGTCTCGTCATCGTCTCGTCTTAGTCATGGAAAAAAAGGTCGTTGACGAACATATTTAGTCTCGTCTCGTCTGACGAAATTAACACTGGTTTGAACAAAACATCCAAATGTTTTTTATCATCTTATTGACACTTTAATATCTCTCCCTTAAGGCCTTTTCACACCAAATGCAAAACTTCACTGTGAATCACATCTTGAATAGAAACTATGGAGTCATTCACAGTTGGAGTGAGAATTTGCAAAACGTCTTTTCTCATATGGGTTATTTTAATATGTGTATTACATGCATCTCTGCCTTCCATCCCCAAAGGTTTGTGAAAGTATCTTAAATGTTTTCTTTCTCAAATCAACAACTAACTCATCATCACTACTGCAGCTTGTAGAGAAATATGTTTTCTTTTTTTGATTGGCTCACTAGAGATCTTGCTTGCTTGTCCTTTATATTGTGATTCTATGGATGTTTTGCAAACTTGTCTAGTAGTTTTTCTTCCCATCCTTGATAGATGAAGGGTTAAGGGGCTGTAAAGGTGTTTTGTACCACTAGCTGGGTTTCCATCTAAATATTTAGCATTTTTTAAGCAGATTTCCAAAGATTAGACTAAGAAAAAACAAATGGTTGAGTGTTTCCATCCACTATGTCATGTGCATTACCTTGAGGGAGCCCAGCTCATCTTGATGGAGAAGCGGAGAGACCTACTATTTAGATTTTAATTTTGTAGAACTACAGCAATTGTACCTCATTTTATTAAATGCAGCCAGGAGACATGGCAGAATAAGTGTAATATCTGATATAATGAGGGCTAAATTGGGCACAATGCCCACACACCGCCAGTCTCCACTGGTGGATTGTGAGGACCCACTTTAACGACCAGCTGTGTTTTAAACATTTCCCAAACTCAAAGACCATGTTCAAAAAATTGTGTGCTAAGGACGTTCATTGGGCTAGTCACATCAAGCTGTTGCACTCATAACACCTTAACAAATGGTCCAAAAATGTAATTGTTTGCGGAAAAAAATTAAATCACCTTATTGCGCATTTTAACAAAAAGGAAACTCTAGCATATAAAATTAAGTGAATTTTGAGAGTTTATTTAAATGTAAATTGTTTTATGCACAATTTCAAAATGGGCATACAAACAGTTGGATGGAAACACAGCTACTTCTTGTGCAGGAGACAAATAGTGCCACCACCACCTATTGTAAAGGTGTGGAGGTTCTAACAGAGATCATCTGCCTCGCTTTTAATGCGAAGGAGCCATTGATTGGTGATTCATTAGGGCTGGGCGATATACCTGTAGACATGATAAACCAGTAAAAATTTGGGAACCGGTATACATTTTGGATTATCGTATGTATCATGGTTACGCAAAACTGCCACAGCATGCAAGAAATGTGCACTTTCTATTCACTTGTACGTGGTACACATTCTGTTGGAGAAATGGAGGAGGAAGGCAGAGCAGCTTTATGCTAGACTGAGAGAATTTGAGAAACAGGGTTTTTCAGGTACTGACCATTTATCGGCAGCTGCCAAAGCAAATTCAATTACATTAATCTTGCATTCTGAACATGCTTCTCATTAGACACACAGCTGTGTATCACTTGATTTTCACGCACTCTGCATCTTTGAAGCATGAAAGTGTGCGAAATGTAGTATTGTGGTAAGCTTGATTACCACTTTTTGAATACCACCTAATTTTTTTCTCTGACTATGTAAAGTTCCAAATAAAGAAAAAATTATATAAGAGGAAACAGTTTTATTTTTAAAGTATTTCATTAATAGAATGGATTTTTCAAATATAGGCATTACAATATATTTAATAAATAAAACAATTTAATTAAAAAAAAATTATTTAAAAATGTAACTATATCATGATATATATTGTTATTGTGGTATAAAACTAGTGATATCATGATAACATTTTGGTTATATCGCCCACCCCTCGTCTGATTTATTGCATCGCCTCTGGTGTGAAAAGGCCTGAAGCTAAGCGCACAATACCAGATTTGCAATCGGCACCCTGCACACACTACACAACTGGGTGTATTAACTACACAACCATTTATCACCGAATGAGGCCCTGTATACATCTGGTATTATATTAATCATTACCTCAGTGTGTTACAGCATCATAACAAAGTACAAGAAAAAAAATCTCAAATTATACTTTAATGACTTGCATGCAAGTAAACATAGCATTTACTACCTAATTTAGAGCATAACAGTTATTTTAGTGGCCTTCAATGTGTGTGCTTCTCATCGGTCACAGGATGTTGATACGAGACATACTGTGCCATAACACATGAAGGAAACATGCAATTGTTGTAAACTATTAATTGCATTGACATATAACTTTTTATTTCAGCTAAGAGTGTTCAAAGGCATATTGCCCATTTTTGCTGTAGTATTGAAATTGTGGCATTGTGACAAAAGTAATGTCAAATACAAACTTCTACAGACACACAAACTTTGAAGTGCGCAGCGCAATGCAGACTGTCAGCCATTTGCGATTTAATAATCGCACAAATATATATTTCAAATTTATTTCAATGTATTTATTCAGCCCTACACAATGCAAAGCAAACACATGTTCATGTTGTGTAGCTTGCATGGTAAACTGAAAGTTTACAACTGAAGTAAAATATAATAATACTAATAATAATAACAGCTGTGCAGGAAACACTGATTTGCCTACATTTAATGAACAAGATGAAAGAATAATATTAATTATTGTTGAGTTTTGCACTGATTATCACTAAGATGAAAGTGAATAAATAAATTCACAAGCACGGATGTTTTCATTTCTGAATGGTTCAACTACATTCAACTATACAAAGGGGGTGAAATTCCTCCATTATGAAAAAATCAATTTGGTCTGTTTTGAATTCTGTTCTCAATAACTATTGTGTGGGATGTGACATACTATGTGACAATAATTGTACTGTTTTTGCAGTCCTTTGTTTATCAAGGTTATTAGTCAGCTCATATAATTTTATAACTAGTCATGAAATGTGTTCAACTGTGTGAATGTAAAGAATGAAGAATGAACACCAACCTGTTTGTTCGTCAGTGTGTTCGGTTTTAATTCTGCATGCTTCTGGATAACCCATATCTTCACTCTCCTCTTTAATAAACATCTTTACAACAGTGTCACACAGATTTCACTTGTTTCCTGGAGTTTTACTGCGTTACAGACAACTCGCAATTCTCCCGCCCAAAATAAACACTGCAAATAAAAGTTGTGAAGTCATTGAAGAAATAAAACAGAAGAAAGTCACACATTTATTCTCATTTTGCTCGGAGAATCTTCGTCATCATCACCATCTTCCTTTTCTTCTTTAAAGGCGATTCACAAACTAATATGCGCATTATCGCCATCTACTGAAAGCATCTGTAGAAATGGTTTTCATTTTTATTTTCTGTAACCAAGAACAAATACCACAGGACATACGGTCATCCCAATACACCCCAGGTTACACTAAATAGTATATTATAGCATTGCCACTATATTTATTAATTCGAATGACTTTTTATGATGGTCTTAAAGTAATCCGGTTTTAAAAAGTTACGCCCAATCAACAGGATTTTTGCCATAACGTCGATTAACATAATAATTCATTTCGACTCGTTACTCTTCTTTAAAAAAAAATTGAGGTTGAGGGACTTACAATAGAAGTGAATGGGGACACATTGTGGAAGTTTTAAAAGTAGCAATATGAAGCTTATAATTTTATAAAAGCACTTAGATTAATTATTCTGTTAAAACTCATGTATTATTTGTGCCGAAAAGTTGTTTAAATTGTCATTTTTACAGACGGTTTAGGGTTTTAGGTTTTGTTGACATTACATTGTCATGGTAACAAAGTAGTAAAATTGGCTATAACTTTACACAGAAAAGGCTAGTAAGCGATTTTATCACACTAAATCATGTTTACACACATATCCTTTATGTTTTGTGGTTTTAGTTTTGAAACATATTTTAATGTTCAAAAATGGGCCCCCATTCAATTAATTGTACAGTAGCCTATATATTAAAAATGACAAAACCACCATAAAAAAGACAATCTACAGGCCCTCTGTCTAAAGCACTCAGTTTTCAGCTCTCTGGCCCTTAAAGACTTGAAAGTAAATTCCCATTCTTACGATTGGCTAACATCGTGCCATATACACTCACTGCACACTTTATTGGGGTTCACTTGTACATCTACTTATTCATAAGATTATCTAATCAGCCAATTAGATAGTGCAATGCATAAAATCATGCAGATATGGATCAGGAGCTTCAGTTAATGTTCACATCAACCATCAGAATGGGGGAAAATGTGACCTCTGTGACTTCGACCATGGCATGATTATTGGTGCCAGACGGGCTGGTTTGAGTATTTCTGTAACTGCTGATCTCCTGGGATTTTCACACACAACAGTCTCTAGAGTTTACTCACACAAAAAAAAACATCCAGGAGGCAGCAGTTCTGCAGACAGAAACACCTTATTGATGTGAGAGGTCAATGGAGAATTGCCAGACTGGTTCGAGCTGACAGAAAGGCTACAGTAACTTAGTAACCACTCTGTAAAATTGTATTAAGCAGAATGCACAATATGTCGACCCTTGAGGCAGTTGGGCTACTACAGCAGAAGACCAAGTTAGGCACTTTATTAAGACCATAGTGCTCCTTATAAAGTGCTTGGTGAGTGCATATGTTAACTATTGTATTATACAGTTCTGTGCAAAAGTTTAAGGCACTTGTGAAAAATGTTGCATAGTGAGGATGTCTTCAAAAATAATGACTGTAAAACAGTTCACGCTCACGGGCAAGGAAGAGGCGAGAAACCGGCTTGACATACAAACTAAAGGTTTAATGTGAAACTCAAAATACAAACACATAAGACAACGGACATGTCCGTGAATGATCTCTCTCTCACGTACGCCCTCCGCAGTCGGCCTTTAACCCTCTCGGAGGCTTGATTAGAACTGGATCTTGTAGCCTAGAGTTTTGCTACAAAATGATGTGAAAACCATCCTGATCACTCATTCATACAAAACAATATACTAATTTAATTTTAGTGTTAGAAAGGTCATATGCAAGGAGGTGTATCATGAATATTGAGGTGATTCACACCTGAGGAGACAAAAGACCCCTCCCCTGGGCCTATCAATGAGGAATGTGACAGAAAGAGAACGAATGTGAGAAGACTTAAAGATCAAAATCAAGTTTTAAGTTAAAAGAATTAGTCTGACTACATTTTCTTTACATAAGACTTAAAATTTTATACACTACCGTTTAAAAGAAGTCTCTTCTGCTCACCAAGACTGCATTTATTTGATCCAAAATACAGTAAAAACATTGTGTGAACTCTTTTTATGATTTAAAAGAACAGCTTTCTATTTGAATATATTGTAAAATGCAATTTGTGATCAAAGCTGAATTTTCAGCATCATTACTGCAGTCTTCAGTGTCACATGACCCTTCAGAAACCATTATAAGAAGGTGATTTTCTAATATACGCATATTTAAAGTGCATTTTACTCATTTACACCTGAACAGATATTTGCAAGCACAAGCATTGATGATAATGAGGCAGCATAAACACTAGATAAAATATATTCTATACATTCACATAATTTTATATCATATTACATATCATATTTATATCATACAGCATACAATTTAAATACCTACTTTAGCCGAAACAGCATTTAAATGTAACTAAAACTTGCTTATTAGGACATGTTTCAAATTTCAATACTCTGAATCCTGGCTGGCAAGTCTGGAAACAGTCTCACTAGTAAAATATGTACATGTTTATATAAAATAGCATGTCAACTAATGAAAAAATTAAATGACTTACTCGTCCGAAATTGTATCCTCGTCTGGATCAAGTCTCTCTTCAAAATACAAACGTTCATCAGAGTCCCTCTCTTCTTCTGAGGAAAATGTTAACTCTTCATCACCATCCAGGAGTTTCCTCGCCTGTGTATCATTACAAATGCGCAGAAAAGTGAATGAATTGTGTTTACATCAAACCTCACTGTCGGGGCGTTTATCATTTGATTTGATTGTCTCAGCACATTAGGATATGAATAGCGCGCTCTGCTGGTGGGTGTGATCACATTAGCTATAATTAGCTGAGCCAGGAAAACTGTGCATCCCTTTGTTTCATACAGATTACATTGCAGAAGAATATTTGTTTAAATATATATTGTTTTATTTAAAAGTAGAAATGTTTAGCTTTCTTTAGACATATGTTTCATGTTTGTTTGATAAGTATTTAAGGAGTTTCAGTTCAGTTTTGTGACGTATTTCAGATTTATGATCGTGGAGACAGAGACGTCTGATAGCTCACCCTTTTTATTTTCTTTATTTTACAAAAGCACAAGTTTTTGTTGTTATTGTGAGTGTACACAAATTGTAGACCCTTTTGTCTTAATTGTCTTAAAAGTAGACCCTTTATAGTATCTAACGATATCTTACACTTATCTGTATACCTAAAAATGACAGAGTATTTCAAGTTGTTTCCACTCTAATTACGAAAATATCCAGCAGGACGCGCCGGTGCATCCGTCGACCCCAGATTGTTAACTGTTCCCATCTAAATTCATCAGTACCAAATATCCTACACAAAATATAACTTAATTTCAATTTTGGCTTGAAAGACAAATTCCTGATCATGGCTTGTATGTGTTTGCCAACTTAAGTTTAATGGCCAAACAGTACAAATTTTGTTTCATCAGACCAGTGTACACTTCTCCAAAAAGTAAGATATTTTGTCCCCATATGCACTTGCAAACTGCAGTCTGGCTTTTTTATGGCGGGTTTGAAGCAGTGTCTTCTTCCTTGATGAGCAGTCTTTCAGGTTATGTCAATATAGGACTTGTTTTACTGTGGTATAGATACTTGTCTACCTGTTTCTTCAAGCACAAGGTCCTTTGCTGTTGTTCTGGGATTGATTTGCACTTTTCGCACCAAACTACATTCATCTCAAGGAGAAAGAATGCGTTTCCTTCCAGAGCAGTATGATGGCTGCATGGTCCCATGTTGTTTATACTTGCATACTATTGTTTGTACTGATGAACATGGCACACCTTCAGGCATTTGGAAATTGATCCCAAGGATGAACCAGACTTGTTGAGGTCCACATTTTCTGAGGTCTTGACTGATGCCCAAAGAGGCACTGAGTTTGAAGGTAGGCCTTAAAATACATCCACAGGTACACCTACAATTCAGTACACCTGCTATCAGAAGCTAATTGTCTAAAGCAGGGATGGGCAAATGTTGGCCCGCGGGCCATATACGGCCCATCAGACAAGACTGAGGATTGATTTTATTTAGTTGAAAAAGGGATTATGTAAATGCATTCAGTTTATAATGTTATTACAACTATTGACCAGAAGAGGTCGCTTGTTCTAGCTAAGATTCTAAGAATCTTATACTTGCTCATCATTTATAAAGGTAAATTGAGCAAAATTTTACCTCAGCTTGTCAGCGACATAGTGCACACTATTATTAATGTATGCAGGTGGAACCCATGTCTTTTGTTTGCCAGGATACGAAATCTGTCATTAAAGATTTCAATTTGATTCGAAAATACACCATTGATGAAAGAGGTGTACAGTATGAGAGATACATACACCAGAGTTGCTCTCCTCACAGATGTAAACGGTAAATAAAATACAAGGGTAAAAGGCATCAAAAGTTATTATGAAATCTGTGACAGTGCAGGAATCACTAAATACATCTAATGCTGTTTTGCTCATGCTTGTGATATAAGAGGGAAAAACTTGCATGATTGAGATGCCTGACTGATTGTTGAAAAGTCGAATAGAGAGAATATTCTCTGACGCACGGGACTGTTCGGTCTATGCGTGTATGTGTGTTTTGTATTAATGCACTGGAATGTTATGTTCTTGTATCCAGTATTGTTATTGATGATATTTAGATTTTAATATTTTATGAGGTGGGGTTAAAAATTTTGTCTGTTCATTTGTATGTTTGTCTATTGCAAATGTAGACAATGCAAATTAGATACATTTTCTACATTTATACTTCAGACACAAGACTGAATTATATTGCTTGTCAATTGAACATGAATTTGTTCATGTGAATGGCATGTTTTAGTAAAAATGTAAGTTACAAAATAATTAAATTAGTTTTTATAAATATTGTTAAATACAAATTTTAAAACAGGTAACAAAATCTTTAAAAGAACATTGCATTAGTTGTGCATAGCTTACCCACAACAATGAGGAAAATTAGTAAAGGGGTGAACATTGTTAGAGTGTTGATTTGTAATCTGGCCCCTTGGTAGAATGGAGAAAACATTTTGGCCCTCGCCCCCTTCAAAGTTGCCCATCCCTGGTCTAAAGGCTTGACATCCTTTTCTGGAATTTTCCAAGCTGTTTAAAGGTACCGTTAACTTCTGCATGTAAACATGACCCACATGAATTGTGATATAGTCAATTAATAGTGAAACAATCGGTCTGTAAATAATTGTTGGAAAAATTACTCATGTAATGCACAAAGTAGATCCTAAATGACTTGCCAAAACTATAATTTGCTAATATTAAATCTGTGGAGTTGTTAAAAAAATTTGTCTTAATGACATCATCCAAAGTGTATAACTTCTGACTTCAACTGTATATTATACATCTCTCAGCCACAACATTAAAACCACCTGCCTAATATTGTGTAGGTCCCCCTCGTGCCGCCAAAACAGCACCAACCCGCATCTCAGAACAGCATTCTGAGATGATATTCTTCTCATCACAATTGTACAGAGTGGTTATCTGAGTTACTGTAGACTTTGTCAGTTTGAACCAGTCTGGCCATTCTCTGTTGACCTCTCATCAACAAGACATTTCCATCTGCAGAACTGATGCTCACTGGATGATTTTTGTTTTTGGCACCATTCAGAGTAAATTCTAGAGACTCTTGTGTGTGAAAATTCCAGGAGATCAACAGTTACAGAAATACTCAAAGCAGTCCATCTGGCACTGAACGTGAAGAAGTCTGATGAAACGAAGATTGATCTGTTGGCCTCAATTCCAAGCGTCATGTCTGGAGGAAACAAGGTACTGCTCATCATCTGCGCAATGTGTGTAGTGCTCAGGACCTCAGACTGGGCCGAAGGTTCACCTTCCAACAGGACAATGTACCTAAGCACACAGCCAAGATAATGCAAGAGTGGCTTAGGGACAACTTTGTGAATGTCCTTGAGTGGCCCAGCCAGAGCCTGGACTTAAACCTAATCAAACATTTCTGGAGAGACCTGAAACTATCTGTCCACCGACGGTCCCCATCCAACCTGACAGAGCTTGAGAGGATCTGCTGAGAAGAGTGGCAGAAAATCCCCAAATCTAAGTGTGCAAAGCTTGTCAATCGCTGCCAAAGGTGCTTCAACTAAATACTGAGTTAAGGGTCTGAATACTTCTGTCAATGTGATATTTCAGTTTTTTCTTTTTAATAAAATTGCGAAGTTATATAAAAAAAAATCAGGGTTTTGCATTGTCATTATGGGGTATGGAGTGTAGATTGATGTGTAAAAAAACAATTTAAAACATTTTTGCACAAGGCTGCAACAAAAACTAAATGTGAAAAAAATTAAGGGGTCTGAATAATTTATGAATGCTCTGTATGTACATACAGAATATTAGTGCTGTCAGTAGATTAAAATTTGTAATTGTGATTAATTTCATGTTTTTTCATAGTTAATCGGGATTAATCTCAGATTTTAAAAGTGCTGAAATTTGACTATACCCAGTATACTTATTTCCTGTCAAAATGCATTTATTTCCTTCTTTGGAAATGCTTAAATGTTAATTAACGCTTAATTAACATTTTCCAAACTCCACAGTACAAAGACAGAAATTCACTAAAATAGCACCAATTCAAGTAACATTAAACATTTAAGTCTAAGTGGGATGTTGGCAGATAGATAGAACTACCATTCATTGCAATGCACATTAAATCTCTTAAATATTTATTGTCACAGGCTATCTATTCACTTTGAATATGGAATGCACATGATTTGTTTCAGGGCAGCTTTTCAAACTCCATATGAAAAATGTATTTTTTCTGCTTTTAGCACTGGCACTGCCAATGGAAATATAATTCATCCACATTGTCTGGTAATCAGATTCTGAAGTCTGATGCTTCAGAAGCTCAGATATTTGTCAGTGTAGAAGCGTACACATATTCACATGACTGCACAAGAAATGTAGCACATTCTGGGAGGAGCAGAAAGTGAGCTTCTCGAGAGCGGCTGGAGCAGGTCTGCGCACAATCTTGTGATATGCGCTTTTCGCTCTGCTGAAATTCTGATCGCTACACTCCTTGCTCCATTCCTGCTTCACTCTGCTCACATGCTCTGCTACAGGTAAAGCAATGTAGCAACGACCCATTTAGATGTACTTGCTCTTTTGAAAGAAATGCTATCTTTGAGATTTTCTGAATTTCATTCCAATGACATGACATTACCTACATTATGCTCACAGCTGACATCTTAAACTTGACTGGTGGAAACTTGTTCTATACTAAATGCATGTGTAAGGCTTCTCTTCAGTGTCAGTGCACATTTAGGTATCCTTTAGATGTGAAACTATTACCACACTGAAGACATGTGAAAGGTTTCTGTCAAATGTGAATTCTCATGTTCACAATAAGGTCTTGTTTTTGTGAGAAACTCCTTTCACACTGATGGTACGTGTAAAGCTTCTCTCTGGTGGGACATCATCTAATTCATTCGATTAAAAATTGTAATCGATTGACAACCCTATAATATATATATAGGTGTTGTTTTTAATCGAATGAATTAGATGATGTCCCACCAGAGAGAAGCTTTTTATATATATATATATATATATATTCTTAGATCTTCTTGTATTTGGCAGTCCAGATATTGGGCGGATCACCAATTTATCAGAGTTCTTCTAATACATACAGAAGTGTAAGCCAGACAAAGTGCTTATGAGGAAAATAATTTATTGATGACAAATCAAATCAAATCACTTTATTGTCACACTACTGTGTACACGAGTGCAACAGCAGGTGAAATTCTTGTGTGCAGTTCCGTGCAACAATGCAGTAATGACAGTGACAATAACAACATATTTACACAAAACAATTTACATAACAAATGTACACATACCTACACAACAATTTACATAACAAATGTACACAATACACACAATGTAGAATACACATACACTAGATACAGGTATAAATATATATAAACACTAATTGAATGGGAGAATATATTGACAGAATGAGGATTAATAAAGTGCAGTGCTGATTGTTGATCATGAGGGATCATGTGTTCAAAAGTCTTATTGCTTGTGGGAAGAACCTGTCATGTAGTCGGGTGGTGCGGGTCCTGATGCTGCGATACCGCCTGCCTGATGGAAGCAGTGAGAGCAGCCCATGACTCGGGTGGCTGGAGTCTTTGATAATCCTCCGAGCTTTCTTCACACACCGTCTGTTATATATATCCTGGAGGGAGGGAAGCTCACCTCCGATGATATTTCTGGCCGTTCGCACCACCCTTTGCAGGTCTTTGCGGTTGTGGGCGGTGCTATTGCCATACCAGGCGGTGATGCAGCCAGTCAGGATGCTCTCTACGGTGCTGGTGTAGAACCGTGTGAGGATGTGGTGGTTCATTCCAAACTTTCTCAGCCGTCTCAGGAAGAAGAGGCGCTGGTGAGCCTTCTTCACAACGGCCTCAGTGTGGACGGACCATGTGAGTTCCTCAGTAATGTGGACACTGAGGAACTTGAAGCTGCTGACTCTCTCCACCGGTGCTCCATTAATGGTGATGGGGCTGTGTTCTCTGTCTTTCTTCCTGAAGTCCACCACAAGCTCCTTGGTTTTACTGACGTTGAGGGAGAGGTTGTGCTCCTGACACCAGCGCGTCAGAGTGTGCACCTCCTCTCTGTAGGCTGTTTCATCATTGTCAGTGATCAGACCTACAACCGTCGTATCGTCAGCAAACTTAATGATGGCATTGGAACTATGTGTCGCCACACAGTCATGTGTGTAAAGGGAATACAGGAGTGGGCTGAGAACACAGCCCTGCGGGGCTCCAGTGTTGAGGGTCAGTGATGAGGAGATGTTGCTGCCCATTCTAACCACCTGACGTCTGCCTGACAGGAAATCCAGGATCCAGCTGCACAGCGAGCTGTTTAAGCCCAGAGCCCGGAGTTTCTCATCAAGCTTGGAGGGCACTATGGTGTTAAATGCTGAGCTGTAGTCTACAAACAGCATTCTCACATATGTGTTCCTTTTTTCCAGGTGGGAAAGAGCAGTGTGTATTGTAGATGCAATGGCATCATCAGTGGAGCGGTTGTTGCGGTAGGCAAACTGCAATGGGTCCAAAGAGGTGGGCAGAACAGAGCAGATGTGATCTCTGATCAACCTCTCAAAGCATTTGCTGATGATGGGGGTGAGGGCAACAGGACGCCAGTCATTTAAGCAGGTGATTTTGGCTTGCTTCGGTACAGGCACAATGGTTGATGTTTTGAAGCATGTGGGGACTACAGACAGGGAGAGGGACAGGTTGAAAATGTCCGTAAAAACACCAGCCAGTTGGTTCGCGCATGCTCTGATGACGCGGCCCGGAATGCCGTCTGGACCCGCGGCTTTACGGATGTTCACCCGTCGAAAGGATCGGGTTACATCCGCAACAGAGACGGAGAGTGAACCATCATCTGTAGTATCGGCCGCGAGTGCTCTCTCCGTGAGGGCGGTGTTGTTGTTGTCCTCGAAACGAGCATAAAATGTATTAAGCTCGTCCGGGAGAGAGGCAGCGGTGATCATGGCGGAGTTTTTATTCTGTTTATAGTCCGTAATGATGTTAATTCCCTTCCACATACTTCTGGAGTCAGTGGTGTTGAACTGACCTTCAATTTTGTGCCTGTACTGGCGTTTGGCTGTGCTGATGGATTTACGGAGGGCATAACTGGCTTGTTTACGCTCCTCCGCGTTCCCGGAATTAAAAGCGGTGGTCCGCGCAGTAAGTGCCGCGCGAACATCACCGTTAACCCAGGGTTTCTGGTTGGGGAAGATCCGTATTGTTTTGGTTGGAACAACATCCTCTGCACACTTCCTGATGAAACACGTTACACTATCAGCGTAAACCTCGATGTCGTCATCGGAGGCAGACCGGAACATCTCCCAGTCCGCGTGATCAAAACAGTCCTGTAGCGCAGAGTCTGATTGGTCCGACCAGCACTGGATCATTCTGAGGGCGGGTGATTCCCGTTTCAGTTTCTGCCTGTAAGCGGGCAGAAGCAGAACGGAAGAGTGGTCAGATTTGCCAAATGGTGGGCGGGGGAGGGATTTGTAGCCATCCCGGAAAGGAGAATAGCAATGATCCAAAACCCGGTCCCCTCGTGTGTTGAAGTTGATGTGTTGGTGGAATTTTGGAGCTATTGTTTTAAAATTGGCTTTGTTGAAGTCCCCGGTAACAATGAACGCGGCCTCAGGGTGCGCGGTTTCCTGCTCACTTATACTGCCATACAGTTCCCTGAGTGCCCGGTCTGTGTCGGCTTGTGGGGGGATGTACACAGCTGTGATGATGACCGCTGTGAATTCCCTCGGTAGCCAAAATGGTCGACACAGAAGCATGAGAAATTCCAGATCAGGAGAGCAGAAAGACCTGATAAAATGTACATTCCTCTGATCACACCATGATTTGTTGATCATAAAACATACACCACCTCCTCTGCTTTTACCAGAGAGGTCTTTCGCTCTGTCCGCTCGGTGCACGGAGAAACCCGTGGGTTCGATGGCCGAGTCTGGAATCTCCGCGGACAACCAGGTTTCCGTAAAACAGATAACACAGCATTCTCTCGTCTCTCGTTGGAAAGAGATCCGCGCTCTCAGCTCGCATAGCTTGTTGTCCAGAGACTGAACAATCATATAGCATAGCTCTTCTGAACCTTAACACAAAGTTCTGTCTGAGTGAGAGCCATTATCTCCAAATGGAGAAAGCTTGGCACAGTAGTGAACCTTCCCAGAAGTGGCTGACCTTCAAAAAGTTCTCCAAGAGCACAGCGACAACTCATCCAGGAAGTTACAAAAAAGTCAAGGACAACATCCAAGGAACTGCAGGCCTCTCTCGCATCAATAAAGGTCTCTGTTCATGACTTCACTATCAGAAAGACACTGGCCAAAAATGGCATCCATGGAAGAATGGCGAGACGAAAACAACTACTAACCCAGAAGAACATTAAGGATCATCTTAATTTTGCCAAAACACACCTTAATGATCCTCAAAACTTGAGAATGTTCTGTGGACTGATGGAGAAACTGGAGCTGTTTGGAAGACAGAGGTCCCGTTACATCTGGCGTAAATCAAACACAGAATTCCACAAAAAGAACATCATACCTATGGTCAAGTATGGTGGTGGTAGTGTGATGGTTTGGGGATGCTTTGCTGCTTCAGGACCAGTGTGTCTTGAAATAATTGAGGAAAACACAAATTCTAAAAATCCTAAAGGAGAACACCCGGTCATCAGTCTGTGAGTTGAAGATCAAGCGCAACTGGATTATGCAGCAAGACAATGATCCAAAGCATAGGAGTAAGTCCACCTCTGAATTGCTCAAAAGAAGCAAAATTAAAGTTTTGGAGTGGCCTAGTCAAAGTCCTAACTTGAACCCGATTGAGATGCTGTGGCAGGACCTTAAACCGGCAGTTCAAAAACTCTCCAATGTGGCTGAACTAAAGCTGTTCTGCAAACAAGAGTGGCCAAAATTCCACCACAGCATTGATAAAGACTGATCTCCAGTTATCTGAAGTGTTTGATTGCAGTTGTTGCTGTTAAAGGTGGCACAACAAGCTATTAAGTTTAAGGGGGCAGTTAGTTTTTCACATGGGTGATGGATAACTTTTTTGCTTCAATAAATAAAATATACACTACCAGTCAAAAGTTTTGAACCACTTGACTGAAATGTTTCACATGATCTTAAAAATCTTTTGATCTGAAGGTGTATGCTTAATTTTTTTAAATTAGTTTTATAGACAAAAATATAATTGTGCCACCATATTATTTTTGGACCATATAATAAAGAAAAGGAGACAATAAGTGCCCAACATAGATGGGAACTCCTTCAATACTGAAGAGGATTTTGTTTAGTCACAACATAATTCCCATAGTTCCATTTATGTTATTCCATAGTTGTGCTGACTTTACTATTATTCTAAAATGTGAAGAAAAAAGTAAGTGTTTCAAAACTTTTGACTGGTAGTGTGTATATATATGTGTGTGTGAAAAGTATATTTTGTGTTTACTTGGGTATCCTTTGTTTTATGCTATATCTCGTTTGAAGATCTAAAACAATTTAATATGAAAAATAGAAGAAATCAGGAAGGGGCAAATACTTATGCACATCACTATATGTTATATGCATTTGATAACATGAGGGCAGCAACTAATGATTATTTTGATCATCGATTAATCTTTGATTATTTATTTGATTAATCTAGTAATGTGTTTTTCTTGTATTTTATTAAAATATAATTAAAAAAACAGAAATGATAAAGGGTGTAACGGTTTGGTTCGATTTATGATTGAATCGATGAATTCACAATTATTTAATCTTAATCTTTGAACAAATCCTGAATCATGAAAAGTTCAAATTTATTATGATTATTATATTATTATTATTACTTTCAGGACATATGAAAAATAGTTCCTTGCATTATCATTCTCATTTAAGTGCAAACATGACATTCAGAGCTAAATTTAGAGCAGAACAGTTATTTTAGAGGAATATCTGTGTTTTGATGGGTTTGCTTATCATCTGTGTCACTGTATGTTGATATGAGACATCCTGAAGAAGTTTTCTTTCTTCATAAAGTGAGGCTTTATTTTATTTATTTGTCAGCTGCTTCTCAATGCATTGCTCTCCTCGTGTTCTCTCTTGATATTTTATTGGTTGTTGATCATTGTCAGTTCTTGCCGGGACAGTGCGCACACCTGACAACTCATTGGTCAGATTTCAAACATGTTTGAAACCCGTTGTATTGCAATATCCCACAAGCAAGAGTGTTGTTGTACTGAATAAAACTGTATCATTGTTTTTATTTATTGTGACACTCTGTTGTGCAGCAATTTTCAATAACAAAAAAACAAAAACAAAGTTGTTTTAAGGATCTGGTCCGTGTACTTTTGCGTTCATTCCTTTTTTCTTTTTTTTTTTTTAAATAAAACTTTATTGGTTGGTTTTATTTTCATAACTGATAAATAAAATAAGCAGATACAAACTAATTTTCTGTTGACCATTTCATTTTCTATTTTAAAAGGACTAAACGAGATTAGTGGGATAGGCTCGATTTTTGTTTTCCTTCAGTGTTTAAAAAATGTATTTACGCCTTAAATATTTGATAGGCACATGTGAGCGGCACAGAAATGCCCCTTTCATCTGATTGGTCAACTTGCCCTGACTTCTGTATCCTACTGCTTTCAGCAAGAATTAGAGTTAGGGTCGCTCTACAAATTTGTCTAAATCTTCATTAAATATTGTTCCGAATCACCACTAACTGCAAACTATGCTGACGTTGGTCTATTATATATTATTTTTACTTGTTATATACTTTTACTTATTATATAAAATGTTATGATTTTGTAGTGACTGTAAAATGTCATTTTAAAAAGTTGCGACACTTTGTATAAAAGCCCCAAGAGTTAATGAGTTTACACAAGTTAATTTATTTTTTTACATTTAATAATATATTTACTAAATGTTCATCCACGCTGAGGGAATTACGTTGGTAGCGCACTCTATCAGTAATCTACTGCTTGCAGAAATTAGCATATTGCACTTATGGAGATTTGGTGAATAGACGTCCCAATAACAGGGACAGTACTGATATTACACGCCTTGTTAGAATTTTGTCCACTCCAATCCATAACTATTTTTAAATGACATTTTTATCAATAGGATACGAATACACAGGTACTACAAAATCATTCAATGTTATTAAAAATAATATCAACTCCCAGTCAGCATATGGCCAAGTGACGTGGCTTGCGATATCGCACACTTCGTCCATTTAATGCCTCCTACACATTACGGATCGTGGTACCGTTCATATTACACAACTGTCCGTCTTGTCATGGAAGTCGTAGCATTTTCAAATTACAAGAGGAATCGGCGACAGGGTTGAACACATTACAAGACATTTCACTATTGACGAATCCCCGACGACTCTGCCTGGACTCCAAATTATGTTTCAAAACAGAGTACACTCGAGAAGTGATACGAGATGATCATATGTTTTATGCATTTCAGAATATGATGTGTATGTTTTTAATCATATATTGTCAATAAATAAAATATGAAAAAGTACCTCCTACTGAAAAATCTACCTCTTTGCTTACCTGATTGTCCAAGAGAATTGGCGATTTTTCTCCAACTCTTCTCTTTCTCCACCCGGTTGTGGTACATTTCGGACACTGTGCCCCTGTCAATGTTCTACACATTTTTCCTAGCGTCAAGCACTGACAGCCAGTGCTAGTCAAGCAACATTCCGATCAATATATAGAAGAAATGGAGGAAAAATGTCATCTTATTCCCTTGAGATATTTGACTTCAGGCGTTAATCAATTGATATTAATTCATATATAGCTATAATTAATTTTTAGGAAAATCAAATACCACTTGTTTTTTGCTTTTCATTTCACTTCCAAAATAGAATAATGAATGAACGCAAAAGTACACGGACCGGGATCTTCCCTGAAGCACTTTGATTTTTTTTTTATAGTATGTTGAAAAGCAATTGTTTTATTTTCAATTGATTATCGCTTTATTAATTAATTTTATTAGACACCATTCTGATGATGAAATTTAATTAAACTTCAAAACATTGAATAAGAAATAAAACAACTTCCATAAAAAAAATACAAAAATAAAAAACTTGAAGCAATGCTAATTTATTTAAAAACACTTAAAAGGAAATACACTTCAAATTTGAAATGATTTCAAATCCCAGAGAGCACCATAAACCACAATATTTTCTTGTCCGCTGCTCTGGTTTAATAACTACAGTCATGAAATGTGTTCAACTGTCTGAATGTAAAGAATGAAGAATGAACACCAACCTGTTTGTTCGTCAGTGTGTTCGGTTTTAATTCTGCATGCTTCTGGATAACCCATATCTTCACTCTCCTCTTTAATAAACATCTTTACAACAGTGTCACACAGATTTCACTTGTTTCCTGGAGTTTTACTGCGTTACAGACAACTCGCAATTCTCCCGCCCAAAATAAACACCGGAAATAAAACTTGTGAAGTCACTGAAGAAATAAAAGATGAAAGAATCTTCTTCTGTTTATTGTCGATTGGTAATCCATCTTTTTGTGCATTACCGCCACCAACTGGACAAAAGTGTGGAGCATCAAAAACACAGCACCGTAGGCCTGTACCATTAAGCCGGTTTTGGAAGCTAGCCAGGTAAGTTTTCGTTTAGTTTGCCTCAACCCCAGGTTTTAGGTGCCATAAAAGTTGGTTGACATTTAGTGGTGTTCATCTCCATAGCAATTTACGCTACACGGATAATCTGCTCCATAGGAGGGTTCTTTCTGAATTACAGATCGCTAACAGATGCTGAACCAATCAGCTGTGAGTAAAATGACATCTCTGATGAAATCAAATCTTTCCCACTTGGCTCTTAAAGCACACTTTACAAATAAAATCGGAGAAATCCACAAAATTGACCCTTCATGATAAATGAGAATATAAATGTAGATGTTCAGCAGACAGTGTGTTTAATTAAAATTATATTGCTTTTCAGTTACCCTCTTTAGCCATAGCAACAAAAAAAAACCTTTGAAAAATATACACACAATATATTAGGCAATCTATAAAACAGCCAGTAAGATGGATTTATATAATACCTGCAAAAAATTATTTTTAAAATATTAAAAGCTCAAGATTGCTGTGGAAATGTGTGAATGCCACCAAAACCCCTTCTTTCTTTCGTGGACTCTGTATTGTACTGTATTTTAAAGTTTTATTTTTTTGTTTTAAATAAAACTACATATTTTTGCAAACAGTATTCCAAGTGTTCACTTTAATCAATAGAAGCCTTTATGCTTTTTATTTTTGCATTTTTTTAAAGACAATTGTCAAATCAAGAAAGTGAAATAAAAAATAACTTCTGAATAACCAGATCAAAAATACATTGCACAACATATGATAAACATGTGTAATTAGTTTATTTACATAAACAGTCAAATAAAGTGGAAAGGCATCACCTCCTTTTTTATATTAAAACGTTTTAGTAACACATCTCACTGTTAAAAGTAAAACAAGCATTTGTATTAAAATAAAAAAATACAAATTAAATATAAATACAAAACAAACACAAATAAAAAAAAATTATTATACTGTGTTTGTAACGATGACTCAGGCTGGTTGGGATCCATAAGCGGTTTCATTGGAATAAGCAGTCTCAGGTAATACAGGCAAAGTTCAAAGATCAGGCAGACAGGGATATAACAGATAGGCAGAATCGTGGTCAGACAGACAAAGGATCAGGGCAGGCAGCTAACAGTCAAGAAATAGGCGATAAATCAAGTAGGCAGACAGATAACAGACGTAGACGAGGATATAAGGCAGGGTCAGTAAACATGGGAATAAACGCTCAGTAGTGTAGCCGGAGCAAACAAGACTTCGCAATGAATGAATCAACGGAGGTAGTTTATATGGAGTGACTGTGATAGAAAACAGCTGTAGAGTAATCGGGCCAGGTATGTGGGTTTATGGGAAATTAAGTTAAATAGTCAATACTCGGGCGAGTCAGATCTCCAGTGACCGATTGAGGAGGCGTCATCCCCGGCGTTCGTGACAGAGCCCCCCTCCTGCGAGCGGCTCCTGATGCGAGGATGTGACCGACATCGAGGTCTACCGGCCAATATTTCCGGGTTGAGCCTGTGAAATTCCGAGATGAGGTCAGGGTTGAGGATGTCATCAGCTCTGACCCTGGATCTCTCCTCCGGACCGTACCCCTCCCAGTCCACCAGGTATTGGATCTGACCTCGTTGTCGCCTGGAGTCTAGCAGACCTTGTACCAGGAATGCCTCTTCGCCATCCACGATCATGGGAGGGGGGCCAGGATTCACGCCCTCCTCTTCAGCCCTCGGACCACCGGCCGGTTTCAGCAGAGAGACATGGAAGGTGGGAGAGATACGGTAGTTAGCGGGTAGTTGGAGGTGAAAAGAAACTAAATCTGCTTTAAAATCTTAAAGGGACCCACATACCTGGGACTGAGCTTTTTGCAGTGTAACCGGAGATGAAGGCCTCAAGTAGAAAGCCACACCCACTGTCCCGGGGCATAGTTGGGACAGGAACGCTTGTTCTTTAGATCTGTTTATGGCCCGTTGGAGGTGGACGTGGGCCTGATCCCAAACGGTCTCGCTGCGCTGGAATCAGCTGTTCACTGCGGGAACTTCAGAAGGCTCGCCGGACCAAGGGAAGAGAGGGGGTTGATACCCCAGAACGCATTGGAAGGGTGTTAGGTTGGTAGAAGGTTTGAGGATAGAATTCTGTGCGTATTCTGCCCAAGGAAGAAAACGACTCCATTCGGACTGGTTGTGCTGGCAGTACATGCAAAGAAACTTTGTGATCTCCTGATTCAGTCATTCTGTCTGACCGTTCGACTGAGGATGATACCCAGAGGTGAGACTGATGTTGACATTTAACAAACAGAAGAAGGCTGACCAGACCCTGGAGGTAAAATGAGGACCCCGGTCAGAGACGATGTCTTCGGGAAGTCCGTAATAGCGAAAGACGTAGTGGAAGAGATGTTCTGCGGTGTCGAAGGCTGGCGGGAGTTTGGCTAGGGGTATTAAACGGCAGGCTTTGGAGAAACGGTCGATGATGGTTAGGATGGTGGTATGACCTTGAGAGATGGGCAGATCGGTCACGAAATCAACAGCGATGTGGGACCATGGTCGTTGTGGTATGGGTAAGGGTTGGAGCAGACCTGCCGAGGATTGCTTCGGGGTTTTTGCCATGTTGCAGGTGAGACATTTGTTGATGAAAGTGGTAGTGTCGTTCTGAAGCGTTTCCCACCAGAATCGATTTCTGAGCAGACGAACAGTGGAAGAAATACCAGGGTGACCTGAGTTCGTGGAGCAATGCACCCAACGAATTACCCTCTCCCGCAGGCTGGGAGGCACAAATGTTCGGTTGGACGGACACCCGGGTGGGGGTGGGTCAGTAGCATGGGCCTGGGAGATTTCTGACATTATGTCCCACTGAACCGGGGCTAAAATATGTGTGGGCAAGATGATGGGTTCGGAGATGAGGTTCTGAGGCGAGGGGTCGTGCTGACGGGAGAGCGAGTCGACCTTGATGTTCTTTGATCAAGGAAGGTACGAAATAGAAAAGTTAAACCGGGTGAAGAATAGAGCCCATCTGGCCTGTCTAGGATTGAGTCTCTTGGCTATACGTAGATATTACAAGTTGCGGTGATCCGTGAGTACAAGAAATGGGTGTCTGGCCCCCTCCAGCCAATGTCGCCACTCCTCCAGAGCTGCTTTCATGGCCAGAAGCTCGTGATTGCCTACGTCGTAGTTCTGTTCGGTGGGCGAGAGTTTGCGAGAGTAGAAGGCGCAAGGGAACAGTTTGGGGGGATTACATTGGCGTTGAGAGAGGATGGCGCCAATGCCGATATTCGATGCGTCGACCTCCACCACGAAAGGACTGTCAGGGTCTGGATGGTGTAGAATGGGCACTGAGGTGAAGCAAACCTTTAATTGGTCGAAGGCTAAAAGTGCGTCGGCACAAGTTTGGTGTGTTTCCCCTTCACCATGGCAGTGAGGGGTGCGGCGACGGTGCTGAAGTTCCTAATAAATCTACGGTAGAAGTTAGAGAACCCTAGGAAGCATTGCAGTTCCTTCACAGTGGTAGGCTGTGGCCAGTTTAAGACTGCGTGCACTTTACTCTCGTCCATAGCCACCCCTTCTGGACTGATGATGTATCCGAGGAAAGAGATTGACGTTAGGTGAAACTCGCATTTCTCTGCCTTGGCGTAAAGCTGGTGTTCCGCGAGTCGTTTCAAGACTGTTCTGACTTGTGTGACGTGTTCTTCTAGTGAGTTAGAGTAGACCAAAATGTTGTCGATGTAGACTATCAGACAACGATTCAGCATGTCCCTGAAGATGTTGTTGATGAACGACTGGATCACGAGGTTATAGGCACATCATAGATCGAGGATAGCATTGTTGCAGTAACAGACCAGTTTGGTAAAACACTGGAATGCTACATTTTAAACCATTTGTTCATCAACTTTAAAAGTGACAGTGTTAGATATGTGCTTTGTAATCTAATACCTATTGTTTAAAAAAATAAAATATGACTCTTAAAAATAAAGATGTAAGACTGTTAAAGCTACATCTAAAATGACATGAAATGCAAGTTTAATTACATAACATTATGGTAGACTTTTTTGTTAAACCATTTGTTCGTTATCTTAAAGTAACAGTTTGCTGCACAATGTTTAAATGTCCTCTGTTTAAAAGTAAAAATGTAAAATATTTGTTAGAGCTATAGCTAAAATTCAAATACATAAAATAAACCGGTTTGTTAAACTAATGCCAAACAGTATTGTAATGGAAAAACAGACCCGAAGATGATGTTTGAACCTAAAGGCAGGCATTATTTAAACACAGTGCACATACACAGGTGCGTATCAATCAGAAGATGTTGAACAGTAAATGAGGAGCAGTACACTGATAATGTCATGGAGCACTTTTCTTCCCTCTCAGTAAGAAAACTCTCGAAGTCGGAGGTACCAGGTGCCAAAGGTTAAGTTTAAGCAAACCAACAAACCGGAGAGGTCAGACTCTCTTGGTCAAAACCCTTCATCTTTATAGTTTTTTTTTTTTTTTTTAAATCTAACATTACCTCATGTCTACATCCTCTTAATATTTTTTATATCCAATAGATTTGTTTCCCACCATTATTTCACAGTGCCCCTGACCTCTTTTTAATGGTGGGAACCTGGCTTTTTGTCCATATAAAAAATTATATATTAAATTAATTTATCATGAAAGTGTACATTGAGTAAATAATAGTATAATTTGAGTATAATAATATAATATGTCATTGGTTGTGTTAAACTAAATTCTGCTGTGCTTCCCAGAGTTCTCATGTCTCAGCACCATTGTTCATTGCTGAGTGTTTCTTGCAACATTTTAGCTACAGCTTAGTGCACGGAGTGTTTCTTGTAACATCAGCACTTTTGGTAACCTCATATGCCCTCTCCTGGGTCACACAAAAGTTCACACTTCTAGTAACCTCATATGTCCAAGCTATTCTACATTAGTACTTTTGTACATTTGATATATAAAAATCTACTATAACATCAGTCTGTATGCATATAGGAAGTGAGAGTCCTTGATGAGCCACACTAACAAACATCAGACAGAGACACGAAGAGAGGAGAAACAGATCATTGAAAACGTTGGAGAGGAACCTTGGCAATATCACTAGAGTGGCACTTTGAAGACTTCGCTGGAGAACAGGTAAGCGAGTCTGTGTTCTATGGGAGTCCAGACATCGACTGAGTGAGTGTGGCCTATGTAGGGAGCTTGATTAGCGTGGTGAAGAGAGTCAGGTGCAGGTGATTAGTATTCGAGAGAGGGAAGGCCGTGTGTGTGTGTGTGTGTGTGTGTGTGTGTGTGTGTGTGTGTGTGTGTGTGTGTGTGTGTGTGTGTCTGTCTGTCTGGAGAGAGAGAGAGAGAGAGAGAGAGAGAGAGTGTGTGGTGAATCCGTGACAATTATCTTTGTTAAACCATTGTAAACAAGTTCACTGAAATGGAGGTGAGATACAAACAGACTTATTTATTGTGATAATCAAAGTGTTTTTTCAGAGTTACTTGTTTTATGTTTTTACCAAAAAGTGCCTTGTTCTCGTGGTCATTTGAATAATAGTGCTGCAATAATTTTAGACCCTGTTTACAGCTGGTATTAAGACGTGTTTTGGATGATCCAATCACAAATGGTCAGTGCTAAATATATTTGTAAACAGGGTGCAAAATGTTTTGTGATTGGATCACAAAAACACAGAGGTAGTCAAAAACCACGTTGTATTTGAGGTTTAAACGCCATCCTGATGCATCCCGGATGGCAGCTAAGCACCACCTCTCACCTGTCAATCACACGCCGAACAAAAATGTAAACTTCCGGGCAGATTTAAAAGGAAATAAACATCCCATCGTAAAACTTAAAAAAAGATTGCATACCCAAGTTCAAGAACTTCACTGCTCTTTCTCAGTGTGTCTGTCTGATATCCACATGCAAGATGACTGACAAGATGACAAGCACACACATCTGAAACTGGACAAGCACACACATCTGAAACTGGACAAGCACACACATCTGAAACTGAACTAACACAGGTACTCCACTAAAACAATGGATTATTTGCGCTTATGCTTGCAACTGCATCTGGGAGAAACATCATGTCGGTTTTGTTCCCACTTTCTTCGACATGTTCGACGGGTGCCGACATGTTTGTGTGATGCCTGCATCTCTGTGAAGTCGGAGTTGAAAATTTCTGCATGAGTTTCGCCAGTTGTATTTCTGACATGAAGTGCCATTCCATGGCACTTTTCTTAGTAGGAAGTTGAAAAATCCAACTTTCCAAGATGAATGGAATGCAGCATTAATATCAGTAACTGTCTTGTTATTGGACACTTTTATTCTTGGATTAAATTAATCATGGTTTATTGAGAAAAGTGAATTTCTACAAAACTGCACTGTATATTTTTCCTTTCCCTGCAGAATTGTTAAGCAGACCTTTTAAAGTAAATGTGGTTTCACCCATTTGTCTTCATTTTAATTTGAACAGTAATACATGCTCAAAACTTTGTACTTGACCACAAAATATAGTGAGTGACATGTATTCGAAGGCAAGTAATTACTGAGTCTTCTTTCCTGTTATTTTATATATCCTGTCAGGGTCCTGTCACCTTGTACGCTATGTTTTATTTTGGTGACAGGATCCTGACACTTGTGTTCCTTATTTTTGTGTTAGTGCACGGATTTGAGTGTTTATTCTTTGCAGTGCGCTCTTCTGTCCAGTCTGTGTTTATATGTTTGGAGAATGGTGGCTGGATCCTGACTCTTCGATCTGGCTCTGTCCGGATCTGGATAATCATGCTCCACGTCTCGTCTTTGTGAGTGGATGGCTTTAAGTTCGGCTCCATTGCCATGTGCTCCTCTGTCTTTGTCTCTAGCAGTAGAGCACATGGCAAACGAAACCAATATTGGCCATGTGCTCAAACAAATCCAAGAGACAAGACAGAGGAGTGCATGGCAATGGAGACAAACTTAAACCCATTCGCTCACAAAGATGAGACATGGAGCATGAGTATCCAGATCCCGACAGAACCAGATCAAAGAGTCATGATTCAAAGCCATGCACTCCTCTGTCTTGTCTCGTGTTTGTTTGACCAGATGGCCAATGATAGTTTCAGCTGCATATTGGAACTGCAGTGCGACAGAGCGAGGGATTTACAGAGAGCTGTCCGTCACCTCAGCAAGTTGAGAACCGGCTTGACAATATAAATAATATTTTAATGAAGAACTTAACAAAAAGACAAACACACACAAAAGGTGTTAAATCTCTCTCTCTCATCACACTGCAGCTTCCAGTCTGACTTTTTCCCTCTCTGAGGCTGAATCACGTGCGGAATCACGACCCGGTCCTGCCCTCCGCTCTGCCACATACAGTAGTCCATCCATTCCAAAGCTTTTAATATTATTATTTTCATGTTCCCAACACTCCTCCAACACATTATTTACTGGATCATTCTCATTAAATCCTTTCAAATTAATCCAATACTTAATTTCCAGTTTATGACCAAGAAGACATAAAAGTGCATCCCCCATTTCCACCTGCAATGCTGAAATTGGGGATGATTTAAAAGTACCATGGCATATTCTTAGGGCTTGAGACTGCACTGTTTCTATCTTCTTAATTATAGATGCTGATGCAAACCTATATATTGTACTTACAATCATAAAGAGATGATCTGACTACTGCACAATACATTCTTCTTAATGACATCCTAACTCGCCATTTGACTCCTGCTAATTATCTCAGGATATTATGTATTTTTTTTACACTTCTCATTCAGCTTTATAACACATATACACAGTGTTGGGCAAGTTACTTCCAAAATGTAATACATTATAGATTACTAGTTACTATCATTTGAGAGTAATTAGTTATATTACAATATTACTGTATCTGAATTGTAATGCTTTACTCTACTTTTGCATTACTTTTGAGTTACTTTCATCAAAATAAAGTATGACTTTGCATTCTAAAATGCCAAAATTTTGTTTATTGAAGCTCATTATAAATCAAGTGGAGGGCAATGTGATATAACATAATGACTGTAGGCCCCTATGTCTACTAACAACTTAATATGATGTGAAGTGGAGTCTCATGGCGCAATTCAATAAGTAACAATCGCTGTCAGAATCACAAAAGTAGACAAAGCATCAAAGTCTGGTAAATTATGATAGTCTAGGCCTATTCATATGAAACACAAGAGAGCTAGAGTTCACTATTATGTAACCTATCACCTAACAACATGACAAGATGCACAATCTTTTTTTACATTTCTGTTCTTTTATTTTCTTTTAATTCAAGTTCAAAGCACAGAGTTGGCATGCATTGGACGGACATAGCTTATGCTTTATCAAGAATCAAAAAGTGCTAATGGAGAATTAGGCATAGAGGGGATATGACACATTTCAGTCCAACTTCACATTCACATAGCCTACAACTGCTAAAAAACAAAATGCAGGTCAAACAGAGGAACCCTGCTATTTGCCAAACAATGACTAAAACTTAGGCTACCAAATAAAGGCTGGTAAAACAAATCACTTCTAGCTAGACCTAGAAAAAATGGCTCTTTTAGGCTAGCCACATTTTGCAAGAATACAAAAAAATTAAGTAGAAGTGCTTGGGCCTATTACACCTCATAAGAAATACAGCTCAGTTAATTCAATCCAACTTCACAAAAAATGTAAGCTTGGCTAAACACACACACACAGGAAACTTTAAAATAATAAAATAAAGTCTAAACAGGAAACCTGTTACTGCCAAATATACAACAGAGGTAGCATGCAGCCAAACAAGGCTAGTAAAATAAATAGAACTATGAAGGCACTTATGGCCTAGACCTATATAGCCTACTTGCGGTTCTATGGTGGTGGGGCTAGCCTATTCCACTTCCCACTTGAGAGAAATATCTGTTGAAGCGCATCAGGAGAAGGCGCTGAAAGCGTCCATCACCAAGACGGTTGCGTTTTGGGGTGAGCACAAGACTCCCGAGACTGAAAAGTCTTTCTACTGGTGCACTGGATGGAGTTGGGGCATTATAGCGGAGTGCAATCACAGGGGCAGAACTGAAATAAGATATTACCTCTGTTTCCACTGACATGGGCGCATCAGCTGTGGCATTGGGCAGTGCGCCAAAGGAAAAAAAGTCATCCTCGCTGGAGGCGACAGCAGAAGGTTGAGGGTCATCGGGCATCAGGGCTGCAGGCTCTTCTGTTGTTAGGGAGCGGCACTCCGTCGTGAGGAGGATCGTGATGTGATCTCTTCTGGCTTCTTCCTTTACCCAGCGCAGCTTGAACTTGGGCAGTGAGATGGCAGCCAATAGCGCATCCTTGGAGTCAATTGTTGCTGCAAATCGAGTTTTAATTGCTCCCACAATAACCTCAGGCAGCCCTGTGGTCACTTGCGATAGACCATTTTTCGTTGCCAAGGTTTTGGTCATTAGAACTTCTATCGTTGGTTGAAGCGTTCCATAAAAACAAGTGTCCTCACCCTGTAGGATGTCGAGTGCAATTGTGAAAGGCTTCATAATGGAACAGTATTTCTTGAGAAACTGGTATTCCCTGTTGTTCATAAATTTAATCTGAAGCTGTGTGCAGAGGTTATTGATGTCAGTGAGGGGCATTTCTGTGATCCGAGCATAGGCGTCATAGAATGAGTTCCACCGAGTTATTGTGGGGACAATCAACTTTCTATCACTGACCTCTTCCAGGCACTCTGATGCGACTGTGGAGCGGCTGGCCTTTGTCCATAGCGCTGAACATTTGGCTGTGGCACTACGAAAAACAGCCCTCGATTCTGGATTAGATGCTAGCCATTTATCAACCTCATAGTTCACAATTAGATTAAGTGTATGGGCTGTGCATCTATGGTGGGGAGGCAGTACACATAGCCTGTGCTGGGCATCATCATCATCGGCGATAATCACACTATGAAGGTCTGTGAAGTCCACTTTGCCATCGTCCTCCACCTCCTCATTGGACTCAACATGCTGATGCTCCTTGACCGCTTTCACAAAGTTACTTCCGTTGTCCGTCACACATGCAGTGACTTTATCGTTGGTCAGTCCATATTGAGAAAAAATATCCTCCAGCTCTGTTGCAATTGCATCGTAAGTATGTCGACCCCTGAATCTTCTACAAGCTATCGCAACCTTCTTTTGTTTCAAGTTATCTGCATCAATCCAGTGCACAGTCACCCCCATGAAACTTTTGTTGTTGGCACTCCATATGTCTGCTGTTGTTGATACATACTGCTGGGCTTCGATTATTTTCTTCAGCTCATTTTCCATGACAGCATATGCCTTATCCAACTCTTTGGCAAATGTCTTTCTGTCTGGCAGTACATGCTGAAATTTTAAGATGATAGCTAAATATTAAATTTATACTGTGCTAAATGGGTCAAATTATATTTGGATACAGGTACATGAACGTTATGTCACTAATAACATGGTAGATAGCATCGGCATGGCCCAGTGACCCAATACTGAATCAGTCTTTATGACAATGTTAGCTTACCTTGTCATTGCTGGTGTTGACGGGGATTTTGCAGACAAGCTTTCTAAAAGCTGTTGATTCTACTGTTGATAGAGGCAGCATGTCTTCAAGACACCACTGTTGGGCCCTTGAGCAAGGCCCTTGATCCTATCTGCTCCAGGGGCGCCGAATCATGGCTGACCCTGCACTCTGACCCCAGCTTAGCTGGGATATGTGAAAAATAAATAATTTCACTGTATATATGCAGAAATGTATGTATAATGTGTGACAATTGATCAATAAATTAAATTAAATTAAATTAAAAAAAAATAAATTAAAAAAAACATACTCTGCCACAAGTCTCTTCACTTCTCGGGGTTCAAGCAGCATGGCAGACCGAGAGAAACTTAGTTTCTGTTGCTTTGTCTTGCCCGCGCTCTCATCCTCAGCTTTCGTTCTCTTTTCTGCACTTGCAACTCTCTCGATTAGCTTAGTGTTAGCATGGCACCGGTCCAGGTGTTTCTTTAAGTTACTAGTGCTATTTCTGGACGTAGAGAGTTCCCTCGGTGTAGCACATAGATTGCACTTGACTATAATGTTCTTATCCTTGTCTCTGACGAACTGAAAATAATGGGAGTGTCCATCTCGCAAACGTAGAATCAGTCTCTGGTCATCATCTCAAACCTCGAATTATGGCAACAGGAAATAACGTTACTCTTTTACTCACTGATTTTTTTCCTCTGGTGCCGAAATGTTTTGCAGTGTTGGTGAATTCTTAAAAAAACAAAACGGCACTTAATATCAAGTTAAAATACGTTGTAACACACGTTACTGAGATTGTAACGGGTATAATATTACCCAAATTTTATTAGTAATGCGTTATATTACTGCAATACTGCAAAAAGCCATACATTATTGTAATTGCGTTACTTTTGTAATGCGTTACTCCCAACACTGCACGCACGCACGCACACACATACATACATATATAGAATTCTGATCACTCCACTCCACTCACATGCTTTGCTACAGGTAAAGCAATGAGGGAAATGTATGGACAATATAATAATATGGCAAATAATTAGTTAGGAAAATCTTCACTATTAAATGTGTAGAAACTTTTAGAACAGATAAGCGCCCATGTGCCCACCAATATATGGAGAGAATTCAGAAATGTTAGGACTTCTGTCCGCATTATTTCACACCAATATATGTAACACAACAAGCCCGTTTTATCTACTCAATATTGTGAGCACTGAGCTTCAGATCTTTTAGAGGGACCTATTATAAATCAAAATATACCACAGTTAACTTATCTTTGAATACAAAAAAAAAAAAAAAAAAAAAAAAAAAAAAAAAAACTTTATTTACTAATCTACAACATAAAACTAAACACACAAGGGCAAACATGAGCATAGTTGATAAATGAGATCTGACAGAAGATGAATGGAAATTATTTGTAACAGAAAAATGAACTTTATGCAGTCTATAGACCATGCCTTCAGAACCATCAATACTTCATTTAGTATGGCGTGATATGAAATAATGTTACTCAAATTATATTAAAACACCAGATTTCAACAAAAGTCTGGAGGTAATTGTACTTGCTTTACGTTGTTTGGCATTGAAGTCCTTTGGCTTGTGGAAGTTTATGCATGGTCAGTTGTTTGGATTTCCGTTGAAGGGTGTAGAATCGATTTCACCAGAAATCTATTATACATGCTGGATGGATGATGGAACGACCAGCAGAGCCTCAGGGTGGCTGCAGAAGAAAGTTTGTATCTTCTACATTCTAGAAATTTGCGGTCTTGAAGCTCCTGCTAGGGGCCTCGTGGTCTAACATGATGGTAACATGAGAACTCTGGAACTTTTACAAAGAGAAGAGCTCAAGAGAACTGAATAGCAAGAAAGAGAACTAACAGAACTATCTGTTCGAGGCAGGAAGTATTGTGGATTTTAGGTTGGCTGCACCCCAAAGGTGTCCATCAGCCAATCAGGAGTGTCTTTTGCTCTGAAATGTGACTCTCGCTTTTCCTCCTTCTCAAGGTGATTTACCATCGTTTGTGTGAAGATTCCCACTCGAAAAGGTGCAATGTTTAATCATGCATTTTAATATCATGATTACAAAAAGGAGTGGCATGAAATCACTGAAATTACAAATTCAAGACATTCTAGAGATCTCATAGACACCAAATATCATATATTTTATAACTAACAAGTTACAAAATGAGGAATAAGTGATTACAAATGAAAATGTTTAACATTGTCAGTTATAACAGTGATAAATCATACAGAACATGATTACAAGTGATTATAAGTCATTACGCAAGTTCTAATCATTTTGTGTATGATGAATTTTGGTATAAAAACTAGATTCTACATTTGGTGAAGGAGAGTGGGGAGTAATAATGAGTTCTGTGAGCAAAGTGTTCAAAAGTTCAGATCCAACAGGGAGTGGGTTTATATCAGAGATGACCAGTGTGTGTTTGGACAGATCTACCTTTGTTTTCAAGGCAGTTAACATTAGCCAAATGCAAGCACCATTTGTCGGGAAGTTCTTTATAGCTCAGGGGAATGCCAGTGTAGATTCTGGATTGTAGTCGTTCTGTGTGGAATTATTAAATTTATGTGCCTGTAATCTCCTACACCAGGGGTGACCTTCCTGCAGTGTTTAGATCCAACCCTAATCAAACACACCTGAACCAGCTTATCGAGGTCTTTAGGATTACTTGAAAATGACAGGCAGGTGTGTTGGAGCTAAACTCTGCAGGAAGGTAGCTCTCCAGGAGCAGGGTTGGTCACACTGTCCTACACAAACGACCCTTTAAGATGTAATTGTTCTTTTGGAAGAAATGTCATCTTTTGAGCTTTTCTGAATTATACTCCAATTCCATACCATTATGTGCAGTTTACTCACAACTATGATGTCTTAAAGACCTTAGATGGTAGAAACTTTTCCCATGTGGAGGGTAGTATAGCTTCTTCTCATGTTGTTTTAGGGTGTCTGACTGACTGAAACTCTTTCCACAATGAACGCACGCGAAAGGCTTCTCTCCAGTGTGAAAATTTATGGCTATGAAGACTTGGTTTCTGTTTGAAACTCTTTCCACATTGATGGCATGTAAAGGGTTTCTCTCCAGTGTGAAGTCTCATGTGATCATTAAGGGATGTTTTTTTTGTGAAACTCTTTCCACACTGAGGGCATGTGAAAGGTCTCTCTCCAGTGTGAATTCTCATGTGCACATTAAGGTCTCCTTTTTTTTTGAAACTCTTTCCACACTGATGGCATGTGAATGGTTTCTCTCCAGTATGAATTCTCATGTGCACATTAAGGGATCCTTTTAACGTGAAACTATTACCACACTGAAGGCATGTAAAAGGTTTTTCTCCAGTGTGAACTCTCATGTGCACATTTAGGTATCCTTTACACGTGAAACTATTACCGCACTGAAGGCATGTGAAAGGCTTCTCATCAGTGTGATTTATCATGTGTCTTTTCAGGCTTATTTTGTTTTTGTAACTCTTTCCACACTGAAGGCATGTGAAAGGCTTCTCTACAGTGTGAATTTTTTTGTGTTTCTGAAGACCATCTTTCAGCATGAAACTCTTTCCACACTGAAGGCATGTGAAAGGTTTCTCTCCAGTGTGAATTTTTTTGTGTTTCTGAAGACTATCTTTCCTTGTGAAACTCTTTCCACACTGATGGCAGTTGAAGGAAATTTTAGCTTGGCCTTGGTTTAGTGAGGAATTCTTCTCCGTCTGTGAGCAACTAAAAGATTTTTCACCAGTTATGAAATGATGACTCGGATACTGAAGTTCCTTCTCCACTTCATTCAGTTGTTGGGTTTCTTCTTTTACTTCTATCGGTTCTTGATTTTCCTCTTTCATTTCCATTAAATCTAAAAAGAAAATTGTGTCTGCTAAAATGTAAATACAGTACACATTTAAATGAAAATCAATAAATGTGGCCCTCAATGTGAAATCTAAAGAGGTAAAGTATGTATTTTGTTTTTGTATTTTATTTGATATTTTACTAAAGATAAATAAAGATGTTTTGTAAATGTTAATTTCAACAAATTAGGGCTGCATGATTTGGAGAAAAAAAATATTGTGCTCAACTTGTCTGATTGCAAATGCAACTGCAATATGTTAAACGTTTAAAAGTGTCATTGAAAACAATGATGGTACTTATGTTCATTAAACGGAAAGTGTGTTTTTTTTTTTGTGCCAATCTGTTCTCGCAGCTTAAAAACGAAAGTTGAAGCAATGTCAAAAAGATGAGGATAAAAAATGGCGACGTCCATAAAACCGGCATGTCAGCAACTTGTTGATGGTATACTGTTGTTGTGCATAATGATAATAGTAATAAAATAATACAAAAATAAATGATATTGTGACCCGTGTTGTGTTCTCCATCATGTGCACGTTTGTGATGATGCAAGTTGATAAAAACAAAGCACCAGGTTTTGACAGAAACTGAAAGAGTAAGAACAAGAACAACGCTGAAACTAGGGGGCGCCGGATACAATCACACTCTGAGGATTGGACTTAAAAGCCCAAAGTATGTCACCAGCATCTTGCAAATCTATCTAGTTTATTACTCACTGCCTCACTTCTGATAATCCACTCTGCATTAAATCTAGGCTGTAATACAGTCACTAACAGAAGTTAATTGTCAGTGTAGTCCAAGTCAAGTCATTTTTTATTTGATTAGTGCTTTTAACAACATATATAATTTCAAAGCAGCTTTACAGAAAATTATGATGTAATAAATTTAGCTGTAATGTCAAAAGTTTTCTTCATTAACTAACATCTTATGTTGTATTATGTTCCTTGCAACAGTTGCCTTTGGCTTGCTCACTGGTAGGGCTGAAACGATTAGTCGACGTTATAAAAAATAATTTGTTGAATAGTCGTTTGATCTCATTTAACGTAACATGAGATCACATTAAACTCTGATGACATGTGAGAGTAGCACCGACCGCAGCTTGCTCCTGATTGAGGAGAGGAAGACACATCTCACAGTCCAGACGCACTCCAAATTTTCCAAACAGCTTCAGATGATGAAGATTTCAAAGTATGAGGGAATTTTACAAGAATACACACTCGCTGTGCAAAACATACACGTCAGAGAGGAGTTAAAGGAAAAACCCATGTGTTGTCTCTTTAATGCATCTTTTATTAAAGGTAAAATAATAAGGCCAGGTCAGGTCAGGTCATGAAAATATGTACAAACTCCAAAACTGGCATTTCTCTGTGTGGTCAGTGGAGCTTCTATGAGTCACGTGAAGTGACCCGGAAGTCCAAGGGGGAGAGATTGAAACTGCACCCTGCTTATGCACACTCTGGCACGGGGACGCTCGTCCCTTGCGCTAGCTGCAGCTAGATTATAACGTGACAGCTCGTGACATTGTGAATCATAATATCTGCGTTCATGGTGTGTATCTTATCACAAAGAAAATTGGCAATATGTAGCTTTATTAAGAAGAGAGAGTTTGTTTTTGTGAGTTAAAGATGGATCGAGTCAGAGACTATTTAGCAGAGATGGGCCACTTCTATTAAAATGAATGGGAGAAATTGGAATGCCCATCCAAGGAGATCTAGCACCCAATGGTCAATGGATGTAGAATGGAAGTCCCGCCTTACAGGTAAAAGAGTCAATCACATTTTAAATACAGACATCGACGGTCAATGAATTCAAGAACGTGCATGCACATTAGCTATACAAGCCAGGGAAATTGAGGTAAAGCAACATTTATAATACCAGTTTTATAAATGGTGTCTTGTTGCTCCTCCACATGGGACCTGACATTGATTTGCCTAATTAGTATTGTTAATTGGTCATGTCATTGTTGACAGCTGTCATGATTGTTAATGACATTTTAAACTTGTTGGCATTGTGTTTGGTGTTTTATGTATGCCTGATGAAGGTTGTGTGACAAAACAAGTTTACCTCTTGCTAAAATGCATGAATGTAAATGCCAATGTAAGTTATCTATGTGTAATACAAGTCATGGTTTGAATTAGTAAACTGAGTAGATGTTGGTGGCCAATATTTAAACTAAAGGATTTTGTATGAACTGTAAAGATTAAATGTCCTTTGTTATTTGGCTGATGAAGGCTTTGGTTGACAATTAATTTGTCTATGTATTCCATTTTAAGCAAGTGTAGTCCATCCGATGACCAAGATGATGAAGAAAGAAGACAGTGAGGGGCAGTGCAGTCTGGCTGGAAGCTTGTGCAGTTAATTTCCAGTGAAGTCCATCCTAAGTTCAAGGTTCAAGCAGTGGCCAGTGGAGTATCCCATGTTTTAAGATTGGAGTTGGCAGCAATTTATACTTTGTAAAGTACATATGTTCACAAGGCTGCACGAGAAATGTAGTGCATTCTCTGGGAGGATTGGAAAGAGATCGCCTCGAGAGCAGCTATTACTGGGCTGAGCGAATTCTTGTGAAATGCGCTTCACGTTCCAGTGAATTTCTGATCGCTCCACTCCGCTCATATGCTCTGCTACAGGTAAAGCAATGTAGCAAACAATCCTTTAAAATGTAATTGTTATTTTGGATGAAATGTCATCCTTTGAGCTTTTCTGAATTATATATCAATGACATGCCATTTTGTGCAGTTTACTCATGATTATGACGTCTTAAAGACCTTAGTTAATGGAACCTTTTCCCTATGTGATGGGCAGTGGTATAGCTTCACTCCACTATGAACTCTCATGTTGTTTTAGGGTGTCTGACTGACTCTTTCCACAATGACGGCACATGAACGGCTTCTTTCCAGTGTGATATTTTATGTCTACGAAGACTTGGTTTCTGTGTAAAACTTTTTCCACATTGATGGCATGCGAAAGGCTTCACTCCAGTGTGAATTCTCATGTGCACATTAAGGCATGCTTTCTTTGTAAAACACTTCCCACACTGTTGGCATGTGAAAGGCTTCTCTCCTGTGTGAGGTCTCATGTGCACATTTAGGTCTCCTTTTTTTATGAAACTCTTTCTACATTGATGGCATGTAAAGGGTTTCTCTCCAGTGTGAAGTCTCATGTGCACATTTAGGTCTCCTTTTTTTATGAAACTCCTTCCACACCGAAGGCATGTGAAAGGCTTTTCTCCAGTGTGAAATAGCATGTGACGCTGAAGACTTTGTTTATGTGTGAAACTCTTTCCACAATGATGGCATGTAAAAGGCTTCTCTCCAGTGTGAATTCTCATGTGTACATTAAGGGATCCTTTACACATGAAACTCTTACCACACTGAAGGCATGTGAAAGGCTTTTCTCCAGTGTGAAATAGCATGTGACGCTGAAGACTTTGTTTATGTGTGAAACTCTTTCCACAATGATGGCATGTAAAAGGCTTCTCTCCAGTGTGAATTCTCATGTGTACATTAAGGGATCCTTTACACATGAAACTCTTACCACACTGAAGGCATGTGAAAGGCTTCTCTCCAGTGTGAAATAGCATGTGACTTTTAAGGTTTATTTTGTTTTTGTAACTCTTTCCACACTGAGGGCAGGTGAAAGAATTTTTTGCTTGGCCTTTGTTTTTTGATGAATTCTTCTCTGTCTGTGAGCAACTAAAAGATTTTTCTCCAATTATGAAATGTGGATTCTGATACTGATGTTCCTCCTTCACTTCATTCAGTTCGTGGGTTTCTTCTTTTCCTTTATTGTTTCTTGATTTTCCAATTTAATTTCCATTAAATCTAAAAAGAAAATACCAATGAATATTGTAAAAGGATTAAAAAAAGTGTATGCCAAATTACTAAATGTTATTAGAAATTTAAATTAAAATCAATAAGTGTGTCTCTGAATGTAAATGAGTGAAATCTACAGGGTTAAGTAAATTATTATTTGATGTACTAAAGATTAATAAAGGTGTCTTGATCATGATAATTCCAACAAATTAGGACTGCATGATTTGGCAAAAAAATAAGAATAAATAAATAAATCCAAATAATGCGGTCAATTTGTCAGATTGCAAATGCAACTGCAATATGTTAAACATTTAAAGGGTCATTGAAAACTATATATTTTTAAAAAAAATTTTACATTGCTAGATTCTGAGCACTTATCCACATTATTTATGAGAATTTTCTAACAAAATGTAAATCCTTAAATGGTATCACAGGTACCTTCTCAGACTCTAAGGCAGACCTCTTCCACACTGGCAGACTTTAGTCCTAAACAGAGTACTGTTCGCATGAAAAATTGGTAATATGAAAGCCGTTTTGTGGACCATGGTATTGAACCCGCGAGACTTACAGTACGAGGTGGTCTGAACTTGGTTGCGATGGAACAGTGTAAAAGCAACCTGTTTTCTGGTCCTCAATTGTTCAGGATGTAAAATAACTTGCACACACACATGCACCATGAGTGGCAAAGGAACATAAGTAGCGATGAAAATACATTGCTTGCAACCTGTCTCCTCAAAAAAGACCATTGCAAGTATCAGTGTGACGAGGAGGAGGGAGTGGCGGGCCGTAAGGATGGACGCTTGGTGCCAAGTTACCCCAATGAGCCGGAAGGGGGATAAGGAGCCACCAGAGAAGCCAGTTTGAAAGAGCAAGAGAGAGATGCACAGCGGAGCTGTGCATGCATGTCAATGTTTGGTTGAGCTAAAAAGCAGTTTGTGTGTAGTGTCTGATTAAAAGTCTTTGTGATTGTTCACCCAGTTCCCTCCACCTCCTTTCCAATAAGCAAGAGACCTTTTTGCCATGGGTTAGGGATAGACGCCGAAGATATATGATCTGGGTTGTACTGGAGCAGTTTGTCAACAGGCTACTGATGTGGTCCGCCAGGAGGCGGCGGCCAAGGGACGGTTAAGCGAGTCTAGTGCCATTGCCCAGCATGACAGATGGAGGTGTTCCGGCTGGCTGAGTACTGGGTGGGCAGCGTGGTCGGGAATCTGAGGTTTTTTTCCTTTCCCTTCTCTCTCTCTCCCTCCCCTCGTCCTTCTCATGTTCTCAAGAGGTGGGGAAGACCAGCCGGCAGCGGAACGAACAGAAGGGCAACACCTCCCCTCCAGTAAGTCAGGCTTGATGGTTCTCTGGGCCTTCATGATTGTTCACCTGCTTCCTGCCGCCTCCTTTCCGATAAGCAAGAGAACTTTTTGCCACAGTATCAGATATAGTCACCTTCTCCTGGACATGCATATCTGCTGAATTAAAGCATGAGATGCACAGAGGCGCAAGTGTCGTTAACTTAATGTGCATAATGACAAAAAAAAATTTTTTGATCCATGTTATGTTTTCCATCATGTGCTCATTTGTGGTGATGCAAGTTGATAAAAACATAGCACCAGGGTTTGACAAAAACTGAGAGTATGAAACAAGACCAACACTGAAACCAAGGGGCACTGGAAACAATATATATAACCAAAGGATAATTTGGTTAGATGCAAATGTAAGCGTGTGTAAAGAACACAAATTTCAAAAAAGTGTGCTCTGAAAGTGTGCAGACCAATTTTTCTAACTGCATGTCTCTATATACACCCAGAAAGCACATGCACATCTCCCAGATGAAGAATTAAAATCTCATGCTGTGGTTTTGACACAAGCTTCGACAGAAGCTTCAGTGTCAAATATAATATAATTTGTCAGTCCCTTGGACCCTCAGTCATCTAAAATTTCAAATAGTATTAGAATAATTTAAAGGCATTTTCTATTCTTTAACTTTTATTAATAATTCATATGGTTTGACCTTATAGTTAATTTATATAATATATCATAGTTGTTGATTGCATAATTTATTTATTTTTTTTCATTCTTCTTCTGGAACAGCACTCATTGATATTACAGTTTCACATTTGTTTCTCTGGTAAATTAATCTATGCTTGCCCTCTTCGCAAGGGCCATACACAAAACAATTTGTGAGGCCTTTTGTTTAGGCTTCACCGCAACTGCGGTGCTCCTGCTAGTGGCTCAATCCATTTTTTAATTAGCGCAAATGTGCCATCTAGGTGCCACAACAGTGGCATGTCTTTCTGGCCGTACAACTAAGCATCTCACAACACCGCAACTGTGGTGTGCTTTCTGCTTTCAGCTCAGTACACATCTGAGCAGCGCTGTGCTGTCAAGGTGCTACAACTGTGGCATGTCTTTCGGCCTACTCTTCTAAGCATCCCTGGACACCGCAAATGTGGTTCATGTATAGAGAATTTCATTTCCATTCATGTAGCAAAGCATTGTTTATCTTGCAAGGGCTTGCACAATGCTCACCCTTATCATTGGGCTCAAACACAAAACATTGTTTGTCCTCTTGAAAGGGTATTGCACAAACAACATCACCCTTATTGTAGGGCTCAAATGCACAAAAAATGTATCCTTTAACAGGAGTATTGCACAAACAACGTTCACCCTTATCATTGGGCTCAAACTCAAAATGCTGTTTGTACTCTTGCAAGGATATTGCACAATGTTGCCATTATCATAGGGCTCAAATGCTAAGTGTGGTTTATCCTTTGGCAAGGGTATTGCACAAACAATGCTCGCCCTGTTCGCAAGTGCTCAACAAGTCTCATAAGCTAACCTACCCTTCTGCAGGGTATAGCACAATAGTAGTATGTTTATATGGTCATATGCAGGCTTGGGTTTGCATAAATTGTTTCTATTTCTTCTTTCAGATTAGTCCTTCCCCTTTTGAAAACCTGGTTATTGTCCTCAAGTCTAATTATTTTGTATATGTTGTGTTTGTGGGGGGGGGGGGGGCTATATGTTTTAAATTAGGTTTAATTTTTTTTTTAGGTAAGCTTCACTCCATTGCCATCATCAGCTTCTGTCAGGATCTGATTGTTTGGTCAAGTATCTGAACCGTGGGAGAGGGACTACGCCAAATGACCTAAATGCATCCCTCATTAAAATTTTTGTGATACAAATGGAAGCATAAGCTTAGTTCTAGCAGGAAGACTCTAGATCTTTACACATTCATTCAATTCAGGCAACTCATACAAAACTAGCCGCACAGCTTTCATCGCTTGTGTGCCTCCATTGTTTCCACCCCCCTCCACCCCACCAGTTTAATTCCCATCCTGCTGTAGGGTTAATCATCTCTCCCCTAATTTCTGTCCGCCTTTCGGCAGGATATATCTTTGAGCGAGTATCTGAGTGCTAAATAGTAGGATGGGGCTTACACCAAATTAACTAAATCTCTCTACATTCGTATTTATTCTAATCAACCAGAGTCTTTCTGATAGAAATATACTGCAGTACACTGCAAGTCACAGCAATTAACATTTGGCGAATAAAAACATAACATCAGTAATGCTGTTTATTAAAAAAGCTGATTGTTACAAATCATGATTTTTGAGGCAAACATTTTTAAAATCATCTCCCTGATGAAAATCAATTATTTTTTATTACACGTTTATCTTAGTGTTAATACAATGACTGATAGATACATTTAGGAAGCTATATTTTGCAGAGTTCAACATGAACAGGATTTCTCTTTGAGAAGTTTCAACTCTTAATTCTTTCAGTCCATTAATGCTCCACTGTTGCAGCCATCAAAGCGGCAGTTGTTATTAACCATTGAACTTCAAATCCTCCACATTGGGAAATGTTCCTGTTACAATGCAAAATTCACAGGTTTATTTGTGAGGTGTTGTAAAGAGTAATTGTCAAGAGCCATTCTGCAGATTCTGTCTGACACTGCTTTAATCAATAGTTTAGCTGAAAAAAGGCTTGTCAAACTGTTGAATGCTGTGAACTATGTCACGCCCACACAATATTTATAAATCTAACAGCTGTGCACTTCTGAACGCGGAAACGATCCCCATGTGACAAGCGCTCTGTTTACTTGCAACATGTCATCTGTGTCCGAAATGCACAAAAGCAAATTGAAGTGCGTCATTCTGCTTCCTGGATGTGCCCAAGCAGTTTGGCGCTGCTCTCTATTGGGAGTTTTTTGTATTTGTTCCTTTAATAGTTTCATGGGATGAGGTTATAATTATTTAGCCTATTTAACAGTTTTCACAAGACCACATTCTGACAGAGACAATGTCATACACACAGGTTTTGTGAGTGAGCTAATAGCTAAGAAGCTGAAACCTTTTTCAGAAGGAAAGTTCGTGAAAGAGTGCCTTGTTGCCGCTGTGGAGCCACTAGCACCAGACAAAGTAAAACTGTTCCAAAGTGTCAGTTTGTCTTGAAGAACCATTGCAGAACGAATTACTGATATGGAACAAGACATTGAAACAACACTGAAGGACACGGCAAGAAATTTCCAGTTTTTCTCTCTGGCCTGCAATGAAACAACAGGCATAACAAATACCGCCCAACTAGCCATTTTTGTGTGTGGAATTACTGCAGAGTTTGACACGAGGGAGGAATTTCTGTCTTTGCAAACCATGCATGGCACTACCTAAGATGAGGATTTGTTTGAGCAAGTTGTTTTGGCGATGAACAAATTTGAACTACCATTTGAAAAGTTGAGTGGCCTTGCCAGCCATGCTTGGCCCTCAAAACGGATTAACCACATTGGTCAAAAAAGAAATGAGTTGTCTCAGTCTCAATCTAAGTGATTTAGTTGTATGCCACTCTATCATATATCAAGAGAGTCTGTGTGCACATTCCCTGAAAATCAAAAATGTAATGACAACTGTCATTTCCACCATAAATTTCATTAAAAGCAGAGGGTTAAACAGCCGCCAGTTCAAAGAGATACTGAGTGAGCTTGAGTCGGAGTACGGAGATCTGGTTTACCACTGTGAGGGGCGGTGGCTGAGTCGCGCAGATATGCTCACACGGTTTTACAAACTGAGGGTAGTAGTAAAACAATTCATGGAGATCAAGGGAAAACCTGTCGTGGAACTCAGTGATGGCAAGTGGCTGTGTGATTTGGCTTTTATGGTGGACATAACAAAGTACCTGTCAGAGCTGAACGTCAAGCTTCAAGGTCCTAGCCAGTTTCCTAACCTCTCTACTTTCAAACATGAAATCATTTGAAGTGAAATTAAAACTGTGGCAATTGCGACAGGAAAAGGGTAACACTGTGCATTTTCCTACACTGCAAGATCAAAAGCCTGCTATGACATCTGAATATGCTGGTATGCAAAACTGCTTCAGGCATTTGGCGAGAGGTTTCATGACATGAAAAGTAAACAAAATGAATGAAAGATATTTGCTACGCCATTTAACGTGGAGCCAGCTGATGGACCTGACAACATGAATTAAACTGCAAAGCAAAGATGAGCTCAAAGCTAGGTACAACAACCTCCCTCTACCCGAGTTCTATATGTACTTTGAGGATTTTCCCATTCTGAGGAGACATGCACTGAAGTTTGCATCTCACTGCTGTGAGCAGTTCTTTTCAAAACTGACTCTTGCAAAAAACTCAATTCCACTCAAGACTGACTAACCCAAACTTGGAAAACCAGCTGCGAGTATCATCATCACCACTGCCATCTGACACCTCGCCAAAGAGAAGCAATTCCAACCATTGCATTAGAGAGGTTAGTGTTTAGAGCTGCAACTAACGATAATTTTAATAATCGACTAATCTAATGACTATTAGAATGATTATTCAACTATTCAGGCGATTATTGCAATAATTAATCATTAGTTCTTAACTGACAATTGGGCTTGTGCGTTTAAAGTAGTATTAAACATGCTTACTAACAATAAAGAGGACAAAATCATCTTTTAAAAATACCTCTAAATGACATTCACTGAATTGAAGGGGAAAAACTACTTATTAAAAAAAACTAATTATAATTTGTTTGTTTTTTTCCTCACAGCGAAAATATTATTACCAAGTGTTTTTGTCTTGTTTTCCATTTAACATTGTCTAAATTCAACATAAAATGCTCTAAATGCATAAATGTTGCTTCTCAGGTAAATGTATCTTGTTTTAAGGATTTTTCGATATTTTAAAATATTGAAATATTAAAATCAATTAAATTTAATGTAGTATTATACATGCAGAAGAATTGAAATGACATGATTTGAATCTAGGATTTACCCAATCTTAATCCTGGAATTCCACAACGTCATAAATGGAAAGACATTGGTGCCAGTGAGTCGCACATCTGGCCAATAAAGCTAAAAAAAAAAAAAAAGGAGACTTGTCTTGATCCCATACGACTTGAAAACTTCTCTGCAAAAAGGCCCTAAGTTCAAAGGTCAAAGCAATAAAAGACAGAACACACACTCTTGGAGTTCCCGAGAGACTCGGGACACACAGGGTTCTGTCCTCTGATATGGACCAGTTTGCTACAGTTAGACTCATCAGATCACATGACATTGTGGCCATGGTTCAGCAAACAGCATCCTTAATCCAGAAACATCTCACACAGTCATTTGCTGAATCAACCTTCTAAAATGTACAGAATGCATTTAAATCCACGATTCATACAATACCTAGGCTTGCTAGGCAATTCTGACAATTGCTTTGAAATGACAAATGAATGATTATAGCCTGATAGACCTCTTTAACCCTCTGGGGTCGACGGATGCGCAGGCGCGTCATGCTGGATTTTTTTCGGTATTACAGCTTGAAACAACATAAAATTCTTCGTCATTTTGGGGCATACAGATAAGTGTAGACATCATTAGACTATAAAGGGTCTACTTTTATTTGTGTACACTCACAATAAAACCTTGTGCTTTTGTACAATAAAGAAAATAAAAAGGGTGAGCCGTAAGCAGTCTCTGGGTTTGCGAGCATACAGGTGCTGGTCATATAATTAGAATATCATCAAAAAGTTGATTTATTTCAGTAATTCCATTCAAAAAGTGAAACTTGTTTAATGTATACATTCATTCCACATAGACTGATATATTTCAAGTGTTCATTCCTTTTAATTTTGATGATTGTAACTGACAACTAATGAAAACCCCAAAATCAGTATCTCAGAAAATTAGAATATTGTGAAAAGGTTCAATATTGAAGACACCTGGTGCCACACTCTAATCAGCTAATTAACTCAAAACACCTGCAAAGGCCTTTAAATGGTCTCTCAGTCTAGTTCTGTAGGCTACACAATCATGGGGAAGACTGCTGACTTGACAGCTGTCCAAAAGACGACCATTGACATCTTGCACAAGGAGGGCAAGACACAAAAGGTCATTGCTAAAGAGGCTGGCTGTTCACAGAGCTGTGTCTAAGCACATTAATAGAGAGGCGAAGTGAAGAAAAAGATGTGGTAGAAAAAAGTGTACAAGCAATAGGGATAACCGCACCCTGGAGAGGATTGTGAAACAAAACCCATTCAAAAATGTGGGGGAGATTCACAAAGATTGGACTGCAGCTGGAGTCAGTGCTTCAAGAACCACCACGCACAGACGTATGCAAGACACAGCATCAGAAGCGTCTCGCCTGGGCTAAAGACAAAAAGGACTGGACTGCTGCTGAGTGGTCCAAAGTTATGTTCTCTGATGAAAGTAAATTTTGCATTTCCTTTGGAAATCAAGGTCCCAGAGTCTGGAAGAAGAGAGGAGAGGCACAGAATCCACGTTGCTTGAAGTCCAGTGTAAAGTTTCAACAGTCAGTGATGGTTTGGGGTGCCATGTCATCTGCTGGTGTTGGTCCACTGTGTTTTCTGAGGTCCAAGGTCAACGCAGCCGTCTACCAGGAAGTTTTAGAGCACTTCATGCTTCCTGCTGCTGACCAATTTTATGGAGATTTAATTTTCCAACAGGACTTGGCACCTGCACACAGTGCCAAAGCTACCAGTACCTGGTTTAAGGACCATGGTATCCCTGTTCTTAATTGGCCAGCAAACTCGCCTGACCTTAACCCTATAGAAAATCTATGGGGTATTGTGAAGAGGAAGATGCGATACGCCAGACCCAACAATGCAGAAGAGCTGAAGGCCACTATCAGAGCAACCTGGGCTCTCATAACACCTGAGCAGTGCCACAGACTGATCGACTCCATGCCACGCCGCATTGCTGCAGTAATTCAGGCAAAAGGAGCCCCAACTAAGTATTGAGTGCTGTACATGCTCATACTTTTCATGTTCATAGTTTCAGTTGGCCAACATTTCTAAAAATCCTTTTTTTGTATTGGTCTTAAGTAATATTCTAATTTTCGGAGATACTGAATTTGGGATTTTCATTAGTTGTCAGTTTTAATCATCACAATTAAATGAAATAAACATTTGAAATATATCAGTCTGTGTGTAATGAATGAATATAATATCCAAGTTTCACTTTTTGAATGGAATTACTGAAATAAATCAACTTTTTGATGATATTCTAATTATATGACCAGCACCTGTATATCTAAAATAAATAGAAATGTGTCCTAATAAGCAGGTTTTAGTTACATTTAAATGCTGTTTCGGCTAAAGCAGGTATTTAAATTGTATGCTGTATGATATAAATATATGTAATATTATATAAAAATAATATGAATGTTTAGATTATATTTTAACTAGTGTTTATGCTGCCTCATTATCATCAACAAAGCTTGTGCTTGCAAATGTGTGTTCAGGTTAAATGAGTAAAATGCACTTTAAATATGCCCATATTAGAAAATCACCATCTTATAATGATTTCTGAAGGATCACGTGACACTGAAGACTGCAGTAATGATGCTGAAAATTCAGCTTTGATCACAAATGCATTTTACAATATATTCAAATAGAAAACTGTTCTTTTAAGTTGTAAAAATAGTTCAAAATATATCACAGTTTTTACTGTATTTTGGATCAAATAAATGCAGCCTTGGTGAGCAGAAGACACTTCTAAAACTTTTATATGGTAGTGGTAAAGTGAAGTCTTTATGTAAAGAAAATGTATAGTCAGATAACTTTTAACTTAAAACTTGATTTTGATCATTAAGTCTCCTCACATTCATTCTATTTCTGTCACATTCCTCATTGATAGGCCCAGGGGAGTGGTCTTTTGTCTCCTCCGATGTGAATTACAATCAATATTCATGACAGTTCATGACTCCTTGTATATGACCTTTCCAACACTAAAATTGTCTTACAAAAGTTCAATTACTATATTGTTTTGTATGAATGAGTGATCAGGATGGTTTTCACATCATTTTGTAGCAAAAACTCTAGGCTACAAGATCCAGTTGTCAAAAGGCTTGTGGACAAATGTTTAGTATGTGTTATATGGCCTTATTTCAGTGACTTGCATAAACATTTTCTCAAAAATACAAACATGTACACACATGTTGTGCTGAATACAGTGTTATCAAAATTTAACCATTAATGTGTTTTTAAGCAACTGAAAAAAGCAAATGTCAAGGCATGCCAAAACTTCTCCAGCACAGAGGGTTAATAAAGGATGCATTAAACAAAGGATATATAACGGCACAGCATTTCCTTTTTAGATGCTCTGATAGGCAAGTTTTGCTTATGCGGAACACCAGGTATGGCTTCTCTTTATTTCCCGATGACACTGCTTCTGTATTTACTTTACATTTTTGTATTATAATAACTCCACTATGATGCTATCTACATCACCTTATTCTGTTTGGAAAGTTTGGAGTGTGTCTGGACTGTAAGCTGTTCATTCTTCCTCTCCTCAGTCAAGTGAGCTGAAGTGCTACTCTGCCACCTCATCATTTGTGTTTCAAAAGATGTCATGTGTCACGATTCCACTGTTGTCTGGCCTGTGTTTCTCCCCTGTCATCTCTCCCGGACTACACCTCTCATAATTCCCTGCTCTCATCACTGCCATCTGTTTGTCATTGTCTACACCTGTGCTTTATTTCATCGTTATCCTCTGTGTATAAAAGCCCTGTTGTTTTATCAGTCTTTTGTCAGTTGTTAAATGTGAATGTTACATATGCCCTTGACCGTGTTCCTGCCTGTGCCCTTCATGGATGTTTCTCTTGTGTATATCTTGGTTTTCCCATTGTGGATGTTTCTTTTGTTCCCTTTGTTTTTAGTTACTCTGTTCACCATTTGTATTTTTCTGTAACGAAGGGGCAGACAAGGAGTGAGGATCTACATGCAGTTTTAATGAAAACACAAACAGTGAACAGAGTAACTAAAAACACAGGGAACAAAAGAAACATCCAGTCCGGGAGAGATGACAGGGGAGAAACACAGGAGGGTCAGGAGGCTTGGGAGGTGGCCACAGGACCACAGCCAGGGAGAACTCCGAGGGCGGAGCCGTGGAAGGCGGAGCCATGGGAGATTCAGGTGGTGGAGCCGTGAAGGGCGGAGCCGTGGAAGGCGGAGCCATGGAGGATGAAATTGTGCAACACCACAGTATGTTTTTGAGATTCGCATTCGAGGGAACAGCGTATCAATTCAAAGTCCTGCCCTTCGGACTCTCTCTGGCTCCTCGCACATTTACAAAGTGCATCGATGCGGTGCTTGCCCCTCTGAGACTGAGTGGCGTACACATATTGAACTTCCTCAATGATTGGCTGTTACTAGCACAATCAGAGGCTCTGTTATGCCAACACAGTGACTTACTGCTTCAGCATCTAAATAGCTTGGGCCTCAATGTGAACTGCCGAAATATCTCCTTTTTGGGAGACCGTCTCGACTACACGAGCGGGCATGCGCACCTCACAAGCGAATTCAGGCCATTCTACGGTGTCTGTCTCAGTTCAAACTGGGGAGAACACTTCCTCTGAAGCCATTTCTAAAAGTATTGGTATTTAGGGTGGTGGCATTGGCCATCATCCTATTAGGTCTCTTACACATGAGATCACTTCAGTGCTGGATGAAGCGCCATGTGCCACAACATGTTTGGCGCCACTGTATAGCTGCATTGGTACCATGGACAGCTCCTGCACTTTACCAGCGTGGTGTGGTGCTGGGGCAAATTAGCAGGTGGAAAGTGGTGACTACGGATGCTTCCAACACAGGTTGGGGGGCGGTGTGCGATGGGCGCCCGACTTTCGGCACCTGGACAGGTCCGAGGAGGGCGTGGAATATCAACTGCCTAAACCTATCGGCTGTAATTCTAGGCTTTAAGGCTTTTCAGTCAGAAATAGCAAACTGTCATGTCCTGGTTCGCTCAGACAACATGACAGTTGTGGCATATATAAACCGCTAAGGTGGAATTCATGCACCACCACCGTTGAGACTGACACGGCACCACCTTCTATGGAGCGAGCGTCATCTCCTCTCCCTGCAAGTGACATATATCCCAGGCCATCCAAATTATGGCGCGGACCTACTGTCACACCAAGGGGTGATTCCGGGCAATTGGAGACTTCATCCTCAGATGGTGTTGAGGATTTGGGAAATATTCGGCAAAGCAGAAATTGACCTATTTGCCTCAGTGGAGAATGCCCACTGTCCCCTTTGGTATTCGAAGTCCCAAGCCCTGTTGGGAACGGATTCAATGGCACACAAATGGCCAGTGAAACGCAAATACATGTTTCCTCTGCTATGCCTGATCCACTCTGTCATATGCAAAGTCCAGAAGGACCAGGAAATGGTTCTATTAGTTGCGCCGAGATGGCCCAACCAGCCATGGTTTCTGGAAATGATCTCCTCTCTCAGGCGCACTGCACAATCTGGCATCCCCAGCCCCAGCTGTGGAACCTGCATGTGTGGCCACTGAACGGGCACACAACATGCGCCAGAACTGATGTGATCAGTCATGAACAGCATTTTACAAGATGCCTCTATGTACTAAAATTGAAGGTTTTCACTGACTGGTGTCTCTCACGTAGTAAGGACCCAGTAAACTGCCCCGTACATGAAATTCTAATATTTCTTTAAGACCGATTAGACACAGGACTCACCCCGTCAATGCTCAAAGTGTATGTGGCCACTATAGCTGTGTATCACGCACATGAAGCCGGCGCCTCTATAGGCAAGCATGATTTAATCATAAAGATCCTAAATGGAGCAAGACGATTAAACCTGCCTCAGCCAGCTACAATCCCGACTTGGAACCTAACTTCAGTCCTAAAAGCTCTCGCAGGGCCCCCCTTCGAGCCTTTGGACTCTGTTGATTTGCGCATGCTTTCTGTTAAGACCGCACTACTGCTGGCTCTGGCCTCAATAAAACGGGTCAGTGACCTACATGCGTTATCAGTCGACAATTCTTGTCTGGAGTTTGGCCCCGGTCTTTCAAGAGCCACTGTCAAACCCAGGAAAGGCCCTAGGTTCTGATCACACCCTTCAAAGTGCAGGTGGTTCACCTCCAGGCATTCTTACCTCCTCCATTTAATTCAGATGAGGAACAATCATTGCATTTGTTATGCCCTGTGCGGGAGCTATATACATACGTTGAGCGTACTTGCCAGTTCAGACTGTCTGATCAGCTCTTTATATGCTATGGAGGATGCACAAAAGGAATGTCCATCTCCAAGCAAAGACTTTCTCACTGGATTGTCGATGCAATTACTCTGGCTTATGAATCGCAGGGTCAGACTTGCCCAATTGGTTTTAAAGCGCACTCAACTAGAGGCATGGCCTTCTCATGGGGATGGACGAATGGTGTGTCCTTACAAGACATATGTTTTGCAGCAGGATGGTCCTTCCAAAACAGGTTCGCAAGGATTTACAACCAAGACGTATATATATATGGTGGTTAAAAAAAAAAGAACAAATGCTAAAATTGTGCAAAATTACCCCATAGTACCACCTAGAGTCCAACCAGCGGTAATATTGGTGTTCGTTGGTTTCCTGTGTAGTTTTATTTTTCTGCGACCAACCGACCAATCAAAACTTGGTCGACCAAGACACTTCTCATTAACTAAGGTTTGGTCAACTATTAGGGGGCAGCCCTAATAATAATATAATGAATATAATATATAATCATGAATTCATCGTTGGAATTAGATGGATTCAAGTCGTTGAAACAGCCTGAAAATGCGTCTTTTCAACTCTAACTTTGCAACCAAATTTAGACATAGAGGGACTTCTTTTTATAGATGTCTTTTCAACGACCTGACAGCTTTCAACTTTCAACCAAATATCAATGTTGTTGAGACACCAGGCAAAGTTGTCTTTTCAACATCTTTTTATCAAGTTTTTATATTATGAATATCTTCTAAAGCGAACTGATACTAGGGCTTTCAAATAAAAATTTTAAAATGTGAATATTCCTCGGATTTATAAAAAAAACTTTAAAAAAAAAAAGAACAATCAAATGCTAAAATTGTGCATTCAAATTTTGGATGTGTGCCAAGCACTGACAATGACTTCGGATCGATAGCAAAAAAAGGATAGACACAATACAACAAATACAGAAAGCAGGTGGGTCAATAAGCTTTTTAAATTTCTTTTTAATTAGACACAGCATCTAAAAACAGTGCTACTGCACGAGATGCTGAATAAACAAAAACAAAGGAAACAAAGACGTTCTTTGAGCGTGCGTTAACATAGAAAAATAAAAAAGCAAAAGCGTTCGTTGTGACCCATACAGTAGGTGGAGGTGTTTGGCCATTGCATCTTGCTATCTTATAAGCCTTTCTCAGATTAAGCAATACATTTTTTAAACACTGTCATTCTGTTCCATTCAGTTGTGTTCCGTCTGATTGAACAGCCCCTGGCCTGAGCCCCTTAACCACCAAATTTAGCCGAATACCACTGCTATCTGGAAATATTGCTGCCCAACATACAACTGTAATGAATAAAAAAACAATGTGGTATTTTGCTGTTATTTTGAAGCGTGAGTCTGGAGCAGTATATTGTGGAATCAGTGCAAGTGTAACACTGAGGACTGCTTATTGAAGTGTTTCCCTCCTTTAATTTTGACTTAACATTTGAGAATATGGACAGACTAAAATGTTTCATCTATTTTATGCACAATAGTTGATAATGAAATGCTCTTTTTTTAACAGCCAGAATTGTACTTTGCAATAGTATAAAGGTGCAGTATGGTTTATATATTTATTGCACCCTCTTGTGGATTAAGGAAATTTGAATTTAGTTTCTCTGCTCAACTGACAGCCCTAATGGATACGTTTGTGTAAATAATAAACCTGGCGACAAACGGCATGTGATAAAAGGACAGGTATATTTTCTATGTTATTCAGAGTTTTTCTCTTAACTAGCCGTGACATGCAACGGTTCAATCTGTCATTCACTTGGTTTATATTTTCAGAATAGTGCTTGGTAAACCCGCCTGCTGTGAACTGACACCAGATCGAAAACTTTCTTAAAACAGTATATTGAAGCCAGTATATCATGAGACAGTTACAAACTACTTGATTTTGGCCGAGAATATTACACCTACTGAATGTTCAGAATGGAGAACAGGTGACAGATATTCTTGCCTAGGCACCTACTCTTTAAAAAATAAAAATAAAAATAAAATAAAAAAATGCTGGGCATATAATGCAAATTTTCCACTGCACGAGACAATTCGACTCTACTAACTTTACATTTCTGAGCTTGCTTTTCCACTGCAGTTTAGTGCCGCCTCAACGTGGGTGGGATTACAGGCTGATCGTCATAGTTGTGCTGCCTCTGTGACATCATATTAAATATGACACAAACTGACAAAAACAATAACACACCCGCTTGCTGTTAGCTACTAGCTCATTGTGCTGCATAAAGCAGTTGTTGCATGGTGATTTTAAACAAGTAACAGTTAAATTGGCCTGGTTGTTTTAGAAACAAGCTTTCCAGTAGCGGGTCAAGTAAATAAATTGAAGCTTTCAAGCAGAGTATAGATTTAACATACCACCCTCCATCGTGGACTCCAGCCGTGGCTGAGTCCAGAGCACTCTCCCTCCCATTGCTCGCCGGTCTAGATAGCGTCCATTTGGTCGAACCACTTCCACTTTTCCTTGATGGTTCTATAGTCACTTTTAATTTCCCTACACTGTTTTGTAGGTCCAGTGGTAGCTAACAGCTGAGACACTTTTTAGTTTGTTGCTAAGGAGAGGAACATCTGCACCTTGTTTATTGACCACAGCGTGGTTTTGGGCACAGCCACATTTTTTTTTACAATTCGAAAGTCGCAAGAACAAATGATACTGCTATCGCTGTAGCTAACTTTAAAACTAGCGGGTTGATGACCCGTGTCAAAAATCCAGTGACGCTAGAAGTGACAATTCTCTCTGACCAATCAGTGATCTGCAGGGTTTTGAAGTCACATTTAGTATCGGCTCGGCTCGCTTGGAACCTCGACCGAGGTGGTACTAAAAAAATACCAGGTATGTCTTGAGATGTTGCTGCTAGGTACTAACCACAGTGGAAAACCCCCAAAAAGCCAGCAGCCCAGTTGTATTGTGCAGTGGAAAAGCTATTCTTGGATTACAGACTCATTGGACATGTTTTGTAAGTTGTGCAGCTGTGTTCTGTTCTTTAGCATCAATGCGTTAGACCGGTTTTAGATAAACAAAACTAATTTTTGTTTGAACTGTCCCTTTAAATGAATGTAAATGGGAAAAAACCGGGGTGCTTTGTTTTCTTTTTACTGCACACAAAACGAATCACCTCCAGTGATTTTAAAGCGTGCTGCACGCGTTTAAACTGCTGTGACTGAGACAATGTTTCACTTTTATTTCGACAAATTGTGCAGCCCTACAACAAATCTGGAAGATGAATAGCAAAATTCAAAGTTATCGTTTAAAATTTAAGTTACATGCATTAAAAATATAAATGTGTGTCTTTAGGTTATTTCTCAGCTCATAAGGTTTTATATGTAAAGAATGAAGAATGAACACCAACCTGTTTGTTCGTCAGTGTGTTCGGTTTTAATTCTGCATGCTTCTGGATAACCCATATCTTCACTCTCCTCTTTAATAAACATCTTTACAACAGTGTCACACAGATTTCACTTGTTTCCTGGAGTTTTACTGCGTTACAGACAACTCGCAATTCTCCCGCCGAAAATAAACACCGGAAATAAAACTTGTGAATTCACTGAAGAAATACAAGAGCTGAAAGTCACACATTCATTCGAAAATCATCATCATCCTCTTCTTCGTCTGCTTCTGTCTTCTTCTGTTTATTGGCAGATCGCACTTATTAGTGCAATACCGCCACCTGCTGAAAACTTGGATCAGAAACTCAAATCTTCACAAATCTACCCCTCATCCCTTCCAGACTATATCAGATCCGAAAGTTCAGCCATCGCTGCGTGTTCAGCTCCTCTGTCTTTACACCCAGCTCTGCACAGTTCAGAGGAGGAGGAAGAAGCACACCAATAAATTGTTAATTATATAAACACATATTTTAATCATCCTACAATTCCTATAGACTGTACAAGGCTTCACAAAGTTTTATTTTGGTTCAAAACATCCTAGAAATTACATCTGAATAACAACCAAAATAAAATGTTTTAAAAACGTTGTGAGAGTGTCAACCGGGAATGTTTTCTTTAAGTTGCCACAAAACGCAGATAAAACTTGTTTTTAATACGAAAGTAAAACAAAACTAAACTGCAACTGTTATGGGACATTTGCAGTGCATTCACAATGCTTCACTTGTTCCACATTTTGTTATGTTACAGCCTTATTCCAAAATGGATAAATTAATTATTTTCCTCCAAATTCTACAAACAATACCCCATAATGACGTGAAAGAAGTTTGTTTGAAATCTTTGCAAATTTATTAAAAAAAATAAAAAATAAAAAATAAAAAAAAATAAAAAAAATAAATCACATTTGCTCAATACTTTGTTGGAGCACCTTTGCCACCAATTACAGCCTCAAGGACATTCACAGAGTTGTTCTGTAGTCACTCCTTTGTTATCTTGGCTGTGTACTTAGGGTGGTTGTCCTGTTGGAAGATGAAACAGTCCGAGGTCCAGAACGCTCTGGAGCAGGTTTTCATCAAGGATGTCTCTGTACATTGCTGCATTCATCTTTCCCTCGATCCTGACTAGTCTCCCAGTTCCTCCTGCTGAAAAAGTGCATGATGCTGCCACCACCATGCTTCACTGTAGGGATGGTATTGGCCAGGTGATGAGCGGTGCCTGGTTTCCTCCAGACATGACGCTTGCCATCATTCAATCTTTGTTTCATCAGACCAGAGAATTTTGTTTGTCATGGTCTGATAGCCCTTCAGGTGCCTTTTGGCAAACTCCAGGCGGGCTGTCATGTGCCTTTTACTGAGGAGTGGCTTTCGTCTGGCCACTCTACCATACAGGCCTGATTGGTGGAGTGCTGTAGAGATGGTTGTTCTTCTGGAAGGTTCTCATCTCTCCACAGAGAAACGCTGGAGCTCTGTCAGAGTGACCATTGGGTTCTTGGTCACCTCCCTAACTAAGGCCCTTCTCCCCCGATCGCTCAGTTTGGCCGGGCGGCCAGCTCTAGGAAGAGTCCTGGTGGTTCCAAACTTCCATTTATGAATTATGGAGGCCACTGTGCTCATTGGAACCTTCAGTGCTGAAGATATTTTTCTGTACCTTTCCCCAGATCTGTGCCTCAATACAATCCTGTCTCAGAGGTCTCCAGACAATAGCTTGTACTTCATGTCTTGGTTTGTGCTCTGACATACACTGTTAACTGTGGGACAGGTGTGTGCCTTTCCAAATCATGTTCAAACAACAGAATTTACCACAGGTGGACTCCAATCAAATTGTAGAAATATCTCAAGGATGATCAGTGGAAACAGGATGCACCTGAGCTCAATTTTGAGTGTCATGGCAAAGGCTGTTAATACTTATGTACATGTGATTTTTCTCATTTTATATTTTTAATACATTTGCAAAGATTTCAAACAACTTTCGAACTTCTTTCATGTTGTAATTATGGGGTATTGTTTGTAGAATTGTGATGAAAATTGTACAGAATTCTCTATGTTTGTTCTTATAATGGAGAGTAGCACAGAATAAGCGTTAGGCGGAGTTAAGATACGCTACTTGCGTTGATACGGAAATTGTGTATTCAGTGAATGAGTGTAGCGCTATAATGTTGCATCAGCCGTTCTGACTGGAAGATTTCCGGATTGCTCGTGTTTTAGAGACATTGTATGAGTAACAGACAAAGTAAGACTACTGTTATTTATTTTATTATATTATATATATTGTCTGAGTATACTCTAGAGATACTGTTTGTAAGTTCAGTTTAGTTATATCAGCGTGATCGGTTTATCACGCTTGAGTTAAGTGATGTAATGCACAATGTTGATCATCTGAGGAGTTATTAACGTAATATAGCGATTATTATAGATTGTATATGAGAAGATAATGTTCTAGAACACTGAGTTATGTTATTTACATTCAATGTGTGTAAATGATGACACTTTAGTAATACTTTGCTATTTGTCTATTCTCTATTGTTCTAGAAACCTTACATATGTCCTTCTTACATATGCATCTTCATATGTCAACATCAGAGCGATCATTAAAGGAATATATTATCTATCAGTGACTCAGAGTTTTCTAACAGGAACACTGTGGCGGTCAGTGCATACCGATCTAGTAATTCAAACCTAATTTGGAACATGGTCCTTCGAGCCGGATACTGACTACCACCGATATGTCATTGCATAATAATAATCCCTCCTGTTCAGATCATCCAGTTGGAAGACCAGTGAGACAAAGTAAACTTCCTAAGCATATGGAGGATTATGTTATGCATAGTAATCTTACAAAATTATCTAGTACCCTATCATGCTCACTAAATGCACAGTCAGTGACTTCTGTAACGAACAGAGCTGTAGACAGCACAGTATATTCTCCAACTAGTATGTCTCCTTCAGCACATGAAGCAGAGCAAGTCCAGTCAAAGGATATAATGTCACTGAGAGAACTGAAGAAGAATATCGTTGCTGCTGAGGAGGAATCAACAACTGAGATTGCACAGCTAACTAGCAGACTGTCTTTTTATGAGAACAGAGGACGGCATCGACAGGATATGTTAAAATGTATTAATGCATTCCTACTGGAGGAGGAAACAGATAACCTCTCAATCCAAGAAGGAGAATTAGTATCTCAGGAGGGAGCACTTTCCCCTGAAATTGTTTTTAACATTACCTCGACTAACCCACACTTCTCAAAGACATTAGTCGATTTACCCAAATCTCAGTCTGAACTGATGAGCCCTAAACCAAAGAGGGTCGAATCACCTCTGATCACATCGGTATCAGTTATACCGAAAGTAGCTCATAGTGATTGGAAATCTCAAGCAGCACAGCAAATTATTTCGCCGCACAATATGAGTTTAGTACACTCAATTCCTCCATCATACTGTGCATCCCATATTCTTCCTACAGCGCCTGATGCTGCGCCACAGGGAGGACTCCCAAGAATACCATATGAATATAATTCTAAGCTTAAGCTTAGAAGGTCCTTAGGACCAGAGTATGCTGCTCATTCGACCCAGCAAGAATGGGCCATCAATCATCCAACTGCAGCAAATATGATGCAACACTCGGTAGATCCAGTTTATACCGATTATCAGCCCAGTCATCTTGGTGCATACGCAGCAGAGCATCATTATCCTGATGCACCTGGCCATCAGTACTCAGTACCACAAGTAACCTGGCCACAGAATGTCAATTATCGGTCAGCTCACACACCGCCCATTAACTTGTGGGGGGTCCCGAAGCCTTCTATACCAGACTTTGCAGTAAACAGTGAAAGAGATTTTGCCAATTTAAAACTAGCTTTGGATAATCTACTCGAACCTCATTCTGAGCTGTCAGAGAAATACAAGTACCACGTGCTGCTTGAACATCTTAAGATTCCAGAAGCTCAAATGATAGGCCAGTCTTGTCGACATGAAGCTCGGCCATATACAGCAGCGATGCAGGTTTTACAGTTACACTATGGTCAGCCACATCAATTAGCGCAGAGTGAAATAGCAGCCATACTTAATGCTCCAGATGTGAAAGTCAATGATGCTAGTAGTTTTCAGTCATTTGCATTAAGAATTCATCTCCTTGTGAGCATGTTATTGTCTCTAGAAGGTCCAAGGGGCATTGAGCTCAATTGTTGTTCACATGTAGACAGACTACTTAGCAAACTCCCAAAGTATCTCAGAGATAATTTCATTGAGTTCTTACAGCTGCAAGGAAAGTTGAATGTCTCCAGCCTCAACCCGTATAACCTTCAAGAATTTTCTGGTTGGCTGCAAGGTAAAGCACAACAACAGCGTCTATCCAGTAGACTAGATGAACGTTATCAGAAAGAGAGATCTTCCTACCCGATTTATGGAAAGGCCCTAACTCGACTCAAAGGACAGAGTACATCAGTCTATCATGGTGTAGAACCTCAGAATGCTAAGGCGCCCAAACAAAGATCTCAGTCTTCTCAATGGAGAAAATCCAAAGTGCACTGTTTGTTCTGTCGTAGCAAAGAGCATTACATAACACAGTGCAAAGCAATGAAAGATCAATCTACAGACAGCCTCAGGCAATGGATAGCAGAGGGAGAACGATGTTGGAAATGCGGCCGTTCCCATAGTGCAGAGGACTGTACTCTAAAGAAACCATGTGGAATCTGTGGAGAGATACATCTTCAAGTCCTCCATGGAGTCACTGAATGGCGAGACAAAGTGAAACCAACCAATGCAATGAACAGTCGAATCTATCTAACACCTTCAATTCCCTCAAGTCGAGTGCTACTGAAAGTTCTACCTGTGTTCCTGCACAATAAGGACATAACAATTGAGACCTTTGCAATATTGGATGATGGTGCAGAGCGTACCATGCTGTTACCTGCTGCTGCTCGACAGCTTCAGTTAAAAGGTAAAGAGGAAACTCTAGCTTTACGAACTATCCGTCCTGATGTCACATTACTCAATGGCTCAGTTGTCACTTTCGAAGTGTCTTCTAAGGTCAATCCAAGAATCAGATACAGAATACAGAATGCCTTCACTGCTGATGGTTTAGATCTAGCAGAACAGAGCTATCCAGTCCAAGCTCTTCAAAGAAGATATGCCCACTTAAGAGGTATTCCGTTGCAGTCATTCAAGAATGTTCTGCCTCTGTTATTGCTTGGTTCAGATAATAGCCTGCTGATCACTGCAGCAGAAACAGTCCAAGTAGGTAATCATGTAGGACCAGTCGCAGTTCGTACAAAACTGGGATGGGCTCTTCAAGGCCCTGAAGGTCTTCCAAATCGAGCAAACACCAGTCATCAGAGTTATTTCATTACAGCATCAGCAGCGTATGATACTCTCTATAGAGACGTGGAACGATTGTGGCAACTAGATTCCTTACCTTACCGCAGTGAAAAGCTGTTGACTCGTTCTAGAGAGGACCAAGAGTCTATTAAGATCCTAGAGAGCAAAACATGTAGAGTGTTAGTTGATGGAGTTCATCGTTATACCACCCCTCTCTTACGGTCTACAGATTCCCCCAAACTGAGAGCTCCTCAGGAGTCAGTGCTAGCTAATCTCCGTAGTACGGAAAAGAGACTCATAGATCAGCCACAAAGGGCAGTCGACTATCAAGGGGAGATAGTTAAACTAATAAAAGCAGGAAATGTGAGAGAGATTACAGCTGAAGCTGCTAAAGAGTCTGATGAGTCTTGGTATCTACCGCATCATCTCGTCTACCATAATGGGAAGGCACATATAGTGTTCAATTGTTCCTACGTTTACAAGGGTACTTCCCTCAATGAGCAGCTCTTGCCAGGACCAAACCTTGGACCGTCCCTCCTTGGTGTCCTTTTGCGATTTCGAAGGCACCAAGTTGCAATAAGTGGAGACATCAGAGGTATGTTTCATCAGGTTCGCCTGTTACCTGAAGACAAACCCTTATTAAGATTTCTCTGGCGGGACTTGCAACGAGAGATCCCACCGAAAATATACGAATGGCAGGTGCTGCCGTTCGGAACAACCAGTAGCCCTTGCTGTGCCATTTATGCGTTACAGAAGCACATCAAAGAGCATCCAGGCAGCACTCCTGATCTTATACAGTCAGTTGAATCCAATTTCTATGTTGATAATTGTCTGGAAAGCTTCCCTACAGCTACAGCAGCTAAGACTAGAATAGATGACTTGCGTGCACTTCTGGCGGACGGTGGATTTGAAATTAGACAATGGGCTAGCAATCGCTCATCAGTAGTGGCTCACTTACCACCTGATGCTAGATCCCAGGACATGGAACAATGGTTAAAACACAATGGGGGTGATCCTCGAGAACCCACACTAGGACTTTGTTGGAATTGTGGGACAGATACTCTAGGTTACAGATACCGACCTATCGAGCATTCAACATTGACAATGCGTGCAGTTTACAGAGTACTTGCAAGTCAATATGACCCTGTGGCACGGTGGAGGGCGGGACCGGCGCGTGATTGCGCATGCCCGGTCCCGTATCGGGCTGATTGAGCCGGCAAGAGGGTTAAAAGGCCACTCGCAGACGGCGATCGGGAGAGAGAGCTTAATCAGCAGACGTCTGCTGTCCTAAATGTTTGTTTTAAGTTTTTCATTAAATTAGTATTTCTGTTGACAAGCCGGTTTCTCGCCTCTTCCTTGCCCATCATAATCCCGTGTTACATTGGTGCCGAAACCCAGGAAGGAAGAGGGATACGCCGTAGCGGAGTTCTCGCCACTTCTCAATGGAGCAGCCGCGGCCATCTGCCGGGAGACGGAGGAGCACAGCCACCTGGACGCGGAGGAACGGCCGCCGACCGCGAGGGGAGGAGGGGCTCCTGGCCGACCGCCTGGAGCGGTTAGGGCCGCTGCCAGGGGCGGGGGAGTCCCCTACTAGCCGCTGGAACGCGGCGGGGTTGGAGACTGCCGACCGCGTGCGGGGAGGGGCTCGCCGCCGACCGCCTGGAGCGGGAGAACCGCTGCCAGGGGCGGGGGGAGGCCCCTTCGACACCCCGGGAACGCGGCGGGGCGTTCCGTCCCCCAGGGGCTGAGGACTGCCTCCGATCTGCCCGGAGAGGCGCGGCTGTTGTCCTGAAGAGGGTGGAGAAGTGGCTGAGGAACGAGCTACGGCGTATCAGAGAACCGGCGAGTACGTTTTTTTTTTCTTTCGTTTCTTTAATCTCTCTCTCCTCTCTCTCGATACCGCTCTGCGGTGGCCTTTTCCCTCTTTTTTTAAATTATGGTGTTTATGGGAGGGGAGGTACTGCCCAGTGCAGGAACCCTTCCCCCCCTTATTTTTAATGGTTGTTTTCCCTCCCCTTGCCCCTCCCTCGTCCAGGTTGATGGGGATGACACGCCGGCAGACCGCGCGGGAGGCGCCCCCCCCCCCCCCCCCCCAGGGGATGTACGTCAGGCCGGGGGTCCCCAGCCTGAGAGAACGGGGGAGGAATGTGGCACGGTGGAGGGCGGGACCGGCGCGTGATTGCGCACGCCCGGTCCCGTATCGGGCTGATTGAGCCGGCAAGAGGGTTAAAAGGCCACTCGCAGACGGCGATCGGGAGAGAGAGCTTAATCAGCAGACGTCTGCTGTCCTAAATGTTTGTTTTAAGTTTTTCATTAAATTAGTATTTCTGTTGACAAGCCGGTTTCTCGCCTCTTCCTTGCCCATCATAACCCCGTGTTACAGACCCTTTGGGTTTTATCACGCCTTACACGACTAGGGCAAAGATTCTCATACAGCAGTTATGGTCTAAGAGAAGAGACTGGGATGATTCAGATCTCCCTGCAGATCTGCATGAGTCTTGGAACAAATGGGAGAGCAAATTACCTCACCTCAGTGCAGTATTGATCCCGCGTTGCTATGTCCCTGAAGTGATGAATAAAACAGGGATTGAACATCACCTTCATGTTTTCTGTGATGCATCAGAGAGGGCTTATGGAGCAGTAGCATACCTCTCTACAGCTCACGAGAGTGTCACTAACATCTCATTTATCATGGCCAGATCAAAAGTGGCCCCTAAACGTCAACAGACCATACCACGATTGGAGTTGTGTGCAGCACTAGCTGGAGCACAGCTGGCGAGATTGATCCAGACAGAATTGTCATCTTTCTTACAACAGACCACACTATGGACAGATTCAACAACTGTTCTAGAATGGTTACAGTCAGAGTCGTGCCGGTTTAAGGTATTTGTCGGCACACGTATATCGGAAATACAGGAACTAACAGATCTGCGATCATGGCGATATGTCGACTCACTAAACAATCCGGCTGATGATTTGACATGTGGTAAGAAGCTTCTAGAGCTTACTAGACCCAGTAGATGGAGTAAAGGCCCATCCTTCCTTTCACAAGATTCAGATAAGTGGCCTAAGAGACCAAACACTGCTCAGCTAACTAAATCCAATGAGCTTAAAAATCTGACATTCTGTAGTTTAGCATCTGTGTCACCACAGAATGATATTCCAGATGCAAATCAGTTTGCTTCATGGAAAGAGCTAATTGAAGCTGTACATCAGCAATGTCACGGGGCGGCAGAGCCAAATCGGACTCAGTTACCTAACAGTTACTGTGAAGCCATAGCTACTCTCTGTAGAGCCTGCCAAGCACAGAGCTTCCCAGAAGAGCTCACTTCTCTTAGGACAGGTCAATCAGTTCATGTTAGTAGTAGAATTAGGGATCTAGCTCCAGAGCTGGATCAAACAACAGGTCTTATCAGAGTAGGTGGAAGGCTACGGCAGTTGCAGCAGATTAGTGGCTTTGAGATTCACCCCATTGTACTTGATTCTCATCACCCTGCTACAGTACTTTTAATTAAAGACTATGACGAACGTCTGTTACATCCTGGCTCTGAGAGACTATTTGCAGAAATCAGGAGACAGTATTGGATCTTGAGGGGTCGACAGGCCATCAAAAAGTACCAACTTCATTGCCCGGAGTGTCAAAGATGGAGAGCACAGCCTAAGGTTCCTCAAATGGCAGATTTGCCATCGGCTCGCCTCCGTATCTTCTGCCCACCTTTCTTTTCAACAGGCATTGACTGTTTCGGGCCATTCATTGCTAAGATTGGCAGACGTACTGAGAAACGTTGGGGGGTGATTTTTAAGTGTTTAACGATACGTGCAGTTCATTTGGATCTCCTCAATTCAATGGACACAGATGCCTTCTTACAAGCCCTTCGCAGATTCATTGCTCGGCGAGGCAAACCATCAGAAATAATTTCAGATCGAGGTACAAATTTCAGAGGTGCTGACAGAGAGCTCAAAACAGCTTTCGAGCAAATGGAGCCACAGCTTCAACAGCAAGTGGCAAACTATCAAATTGAGTTCAAATTAAATCCCCCTAATGCTCCGCACTTCGGAGGAGCATGGGAGAGGGAGATTCGTTCAGTCAAGAATGCCCTCCAAGTTGCAGTGGGAACTCAATCATTGTCAGAGGACATACTTCACACCATCCTAGTTAAGGTGGAAGGTATTCTCAATTCCAAGCCGCTAGGATACGTTTCAGCTGACGTAGCTAATCCTGACCCTATCACTCCTAATATGCTTCTTATGGGGCGGCAGGATGCTTCCTTGCCTCAAGCCGTTTATGCTCCTGAGACCATAGGACGCCGTCGATGGCGACATTGTCAGTACTTGGTAGATCAGTTCTGGATTCGTTACCTACAAAACTACTTGCCAACACTTCAGTCCCGCTCCAAATGGCAGCAATCGGCAGGGTCCCTTATGCTGGACACAGTAGTAATGATAGTTGATCCTAACCTACCACAAGCCCAATGGCCTGTAGGTCAAGTGGTGAAGCTCATGCCAAGTAGAGATAAGTGCATACGAGCTGCTGAGGTTCAAGTGAAGGATAAAGTCTACACCCGTCCTGTAGCCCACCTTATCCCACTTCCAGGACTCCCAGATAATACAGAGAATTCACAACCATAAGAATTCTATTAATCTATCTGTCACATCTGTTACTCAAATTTGGGGGCGGCTGTACAGAATTCTCTATGTTTGTTCTTATAATGGAGAGTAGCACAGAATAAGCGTTAGGCGGAGTTAAAATATACGCTACTTGTGTTGATACGGAAATTGTGTATTCAGTGAATGAGTGTAGCGCTATGCTGTTGCATCAGCCGTTCTGACTGGAAGATTTCCGGATTGCTCATGTTTTAGAGACATTGTATGAGTAACAGACAAAGTAAGACTACTGTTATTTATTTTATTATATTATATATATTGTCTGAGTATACTCTAGAGATACTGTTTGTAAGTTCAGTTTAGTTATATCAGCGTGATCAGAGGTGTAGTGGTAAAAAAAGAGGTGGGTAAACTATAAATTCTGGTGGACCACGACGTGGTCACCCGGTAAGGTGGGCCACTGCCTACCGGTGTATGTGTATCCTGATGACATCGCTATAGGCTATCATTTGATGGTACTTCCAAGGGTATCACTGGTTGTTCCCTCATCATAGGTCACACAATCACTATTCAATTCATACATTCATTTAAGTTCTTGTTAAAGAGACTCAAGAAGGAATAATATGGTTGAAATCTATAAAGTTTACTAAATGACAAAACAGAGAGAACTAAAATATTTAAGAGAGATAGAGTGGGAGGCTTATATCCAGGGCTTCCAATGCAATGCACTTGTACTGATTAGGGATTTGGGATTATTTTCATAGTCGATTAATCTGTTGAATATTATCTTGATTTAATCGATTAGTTGTTTGGTCTATAATAAGTCATGAAAAATGTGGATCAGTTTTTCCCAAAAGGATTTCCAGGAGGATGACGTCCTCAAATGTCTTGTTTTGTCCACAACTCACATTTAACAAGCTGGAATCAAAGAATTTTTTACTTTTGTCTTAATCGATTATCAAATGCCAGAGAATGCAGATAAATAACATCCAGTTATTTATCTGATAATGTATCCTGAATTTTACTTGTAACATTGGCTAATGGGAAAAGGTAGAGGTGACTTGTTGAGTCAGTGGCATGAATCTACCGTGAACCAAATTAACCTCAAAAACATGAAGTTTAGTATGTTTTCCGAGCTCACTCACTTTGGGCTTGTAGCCGAGACCGTTTGCTGGCATCAGGAGGAGGGCTGCTGTCTTGACAGCGCTTAAAAAATTGCCGGATGTCCATTTTTACAATTCATTCATCATTACATGTAGGCAGTAGTGCGGGAAGGAGCCCCCCTCGTCATAGCATCAGCTTGTGGACCGCCTTGTGGACTTACATAATGTTGTAGCCTACTTAGAAACGTGAAATAAAAATAAATAAATTAAAATAGACATAACATACTGTGTTTGATAATGTAGTGAGTGTTCAAGCAACGGAGAAAATGAAATAAAGTTTGAATTTGTCATGCTTGGTTTGTTCCGATCAGAGCATGCACGGAGAGCGCATTTCTGAATATTCCGCTCCGCTCGCTCATTACGCTCAGGGTCGCTCGCTCAACCCAGAATGACCTGCTGGTTCGAAAATATGTAGAATAAGGGCTGCCTGCCTCCGACTAAAGTTTTTTTTCTAATCGACTAGTAGTTGTTCATTTTAGCCATTAGTGGACAAATCGCCCCTATATTAATTTAATTACTTAAATAGGCTATACAGGATTGATGAGCGTTAACGTAGCCTAATAGAGCCGCACTCAAGCGCACGCCCGCACGCATAAAGCTTGCCACAAAGAACCGGCGAAAGTAATTATTAATGTGTCAAAAATAGCAAGGAGACATTTAATTGTTTATTAATAAACTGGTGTTTTCTGTGTTGCTGCAAAGATGAAGTTGACAATGCGGACTCGCCATGAACGCCGGAGAGAAATGCACATTTTGATTACATAATCAGAGAGTAGCTTATTTCTGTTCGTTTTGAATAGTTTTGTTTAACAGTAAAACATTTCAAGCTTTTTATAAATAGATAGACATGGCCTATATTTCTCAAATCTGTGAGGCACAAGCTGAGTTTCAGCAATGCAAGTGATCGCCGGCGCCTTACATTGTCTGCTATATATTTGCTTCTTATTTATTAAATAGCCTACAGGCAGTTGGTTGATAAAACATTGATCAAAATTAAGATACAATTTATACAAAACGAAAATCTTTTACAAATATTTATTCTACAAAACAAAACTCAATGAAGTGTTCAAAAATCATGTCTTATGTATACTTTGGGCTAGTGACTGATGAATCTTGATGCAGTCTGCTGCTTGCTGGCTACGCAAGAGATTGGTCAACACTGACAGTAATGCAGCGCAATATGAAAGACTTCGTCTTAGGTTTAACAACCTATGAAACTAATAATGAACAATATAAAACTACAACGGCATAAGCTTAATTTAAAATGGCTTAGGAACTATAGGCTATTTAGAGGTGGATAAACGCACTTTGGAGGTGGGTAAACGCTATTTCCAAATTTTAGGAGGTGCGTAAACGGCGTTTACGTGCGTTTAGCCTCCACTACATCCCTGAGCGTGATCGGTTTATCACGCTTGAGTTAAGTGACGTAATGCACAATGTTGATCATCTGAGGAGTTATTAACGTAATATAGCGATTATTATAGATTGTATATGAGAAGATAATGTTCTAGAACACTGAGTTATGTTATTTACATTCAATGTGTGTAAATGATGACACTTTAGTAATACTTTGCTATTTGTCTATTCTCTATTGTTCTAGAAACCTTACATATGTCCTTCTTACATATGCATCTTCATATGTCAACATCAGAGCGATCATTAAAGGAATATATTATCTATCAGTGACTCAGAGTTTTCTAACAGGAACACTGTGGCGGTCAGTGCATACCGATCTAGTAATTCAAACCTAATTTGGAACATGTAATGCATTTAATCAATTTTGGAATAAGGCTGTAACATAACAAAATGTGGAAAAAGTGAAGCGCTGTGAATACATTCCGGATGCACTGTAGGTGTTAAAATAATGTAATTTCTACATTTTAATATGTAATAAGTAATAAAAATACCAAAATATAACAAGGCCAAACTACAATGTTTTGGGATGTTATTTGTCTTTATGGTGCTTATTCATATTATTTAACCTTGTGACTGGAAAATAATATTTTAATGGCAGCATGAGACATACATTTGGTGAGAGGAGCACACAAGAGAAATTCAGTTGAAGTCAGAAGTTTACAGAGAAATCAGAAATCAGCCAAGACCTCAGAAAAAAAAATTGTGGACCTCCACAAGTCTGGTTCATCCTTGGGAGCAATTTCCAAACACCTGAAGTTACCACGTTCATCTGTACAAACAATAGTATGCAAGTATAAACACCATGGGACCACGGAGCCATCATACTGCTCAGGAAGGAGATGCATTCTGCCTCCTAAAGATGAATGTATGTGGTGCAAAAAGTGCAGATCAATTACAGAACAACAGCAAAGGACGTTGTGAAAATGCTGGAGGAAACGGGTAGACAAGTATCTATATCCACAGTAAAACCAGACCTATATCGACATAAACTAAAAGGCTGCTCAGCAAGGAAGAAGCCAATGCTCCAAAACCACCATAAAAACGCCAGACTACAGTTTGCAAGTGAACATGGGGACAAAGATCTTACTTTTTGGAGAAATGTCCTCTGGTCAAATGAAACAAAATGTATCTGTTTGGCCATAATGACCATTGTTATTTTTGGAGGAAAAAGGGTGAGGCTTGCAAGTCGAAGAACACATCCCAAATGTGAAGCATGGGGGTGGCATGTTGTGTGGGTGATTTGCTGTAGGAGGGACTGATGCACTTCACAAAATAGATGGCGTCATGAGGAAGGAAAATGATGTGGATATATTGCAGCAACATCTCAAGACATCAGCCAGGAAGTTACAGTTTGGTCACAAATGTGTCTTCCAAATGGACAATGACCCCAAGCATTCCTCCAAATTTGTGGCGAAATGGCTTTAGGATAACAAAGTCAAGGTATTGAAGTGGCCATCACAAAGCCCTGACCTCAATCCAATAGAAAATTTGTGGGCAGAAGTGAAAAAGCATGTGCGAACAAAGAGGCCTACAAACCTGACTCAGTTACACCAGTTCTTTCTGGAGGAATGGACCAAAATTCCAGCAATTAGAATTCCAGCAATTACAATTGTTAGAAGATTGTGGAAGGATACCCAAAATGTTTGACACAAGTTAAATAATTTAAAGGCAATGTTACCAAATACAAACAAAGTGTATGTAAACTACTGAACCACCGAGAATGTGATGAAAGAAATAAAAGCTGAAATAAATAATTTCCTCTACTATTATTCTGGCATTTCACATTCTCAAAATAATGTAGAGATCCTAACTGACCTAAGACAGGGAACGTTTTCTACGCTTAAATGTCAGGAATTGTGAAAAACTGAGTTTAAAAGTATTTGGCTAAGGTGTATGCAAATTCTGACTTCAACTGTATCCATTTGCAGTGCCATACCTCAGCTCCAGGACTGTTTTTGAGTTGTGCACCTACAGGGAAATTCTGCTCTGACATTCTTGAATTCATTTTGTCTTAAAGGGATGTTTCAATTTGGTCTTAACTTACAGAAATGTAAATTTTGTTTTTCTTGAATATGAAAAAAGAAACTGCCTTTTTTATTACAAATCTAATTTCTTGTATGCTAAATAGCATAGGCCTATTCATAAATGTAAATTCTCATGAGCAAACCGCTCTTTTTGATCCATAAACATGAATGTTTATTTAGTCTATTTTTCAATAACAAAAAATAGTAAGAACTGTATGAACTTTTCTGTCCAATTATAAGGATTTATTTGATGACGTGCACATACTGGACTCATTAAAGTGCATGTACTCATACGTACTGTGAATATGTGAATTTACCTCCTCTGTCATCCTGGCTTGCTGTTATGGCGATGATGTTGTTTGTTGTTATTACTGACATTAAATAAATACAAATTAATTAAAAAATAATAATAATAATCTTGGGGTTGATGTTGGGGGCAGAGCTAGAGCCATATGTCACCACAGTGGTTCTTGTGTCTTATAGACCTTATTCACGCTAGCGCCATCTGATTTTTTGAGGGAATGAAAATGAGGCTGTGAGGGATAGACTTGTATAAAGCTCCTAGATCACATCTGATTTTTCACAACTCGTGATGTCTGGAGTTATTTGTTTACTGACTGTTTTTGAACAATTATTTTATACATTTTTATCAATGTGGAATGATCCAAAAACACTTTAAAGTACAGTACAGCCCACTGAATAGACTGGACATCTATCACTCACAGCCTCATTGTCATTCCCATTCTAAATAAAAAATGGTTGGGGGCCTGGTTAGCTCAGCGAGTAAAGACACTGAATACCACCCCTGGAATCATGAGTTTGAATCCAGGATGTGCTGAGTGACTCCAGCCAGGTCTCCTAAACAACCAAATTGGCCCGGTTGCTAGGGAGGGTAGAGTCACATGGGGTAACATCCTCGTGGTCACTATAATGTGGTTCACTCTCGGTGGGGCGCTTGGTGAGTTGTCCGTGGATGCTGCGGAGAATAGCGTGAAGCCTCCACATGCGCTATGTCTCTGCGGTAACGTGCTCAACAAGCCACATGATAAAATGCGCAGATTAACGTTCTCAGATGCGAGGGCAACTGAGATTTGTCCTCTGCCACCCTTATTGAGGTGAGTCAATATGCTACCACGAGGACTTAGGTCGCATTGGGAATTGGGCATTCCAAATTGGGGAGGAAAAAGTGGAGAAAATTTTAATAAAAAATGTTGCTGCTGGGGGGGGGGGGGCTTGAGTAGCTCAGTGAGTAAAGACAGTGACTATCATCCCTGGAGTCGCGAGTTTCAATCCAGGGTGTGCTGAGTGACTCCAGCCAGGTCTCCTAAGCAAACAAATTGGCCCAGTTTCTAGGGAGGGTAGAGTCACATGGGGTAACCTCCTTTTGGTCACTATAATGTGTTTCTCGCTCACAATGGGGCGTGTGGTGAGTTGTGCATGGATGCCGCGGAGCATCTTTGTACATGAGAAGTCTCTGTCTAAGACAAATGACCTAAACTGCACAAGTTCATCACCAAGGTTGTGCTCCAAGTAGCTGTATATGCAGATGACAGCACCTGAGAATGTGAAAATATGTTGCTGCGTGGTGCCTCCTTATCCATAAAAAAGACCCCAAATAGATCAGTAAGATGACTGTATGCTCCAACAAGATGACAAAGCAGCTCAGCAGGCTGTCAATGATAGCATAAAATGTACCTATTTTAAATCGAACTCTACCCAGCATGGTCACTGTGCTTTCATCTGTGTGATATAGGGGGCATGGTCATGTGCCTCTCTGTGGTAGAGGGAGAGCGGTAATGCTTGTCACTTGGGTTGTAATTACTCTAACCCCAATCCCTCATTACAGTGATAGCAGAGCAACATGACATGTCTTCTAAGAGTGTGAAGAGATTATATTATTGAGAACCTGTTTGTGTGTATGATGGCCACCAAGAGCCTTTTTGTTTATATTCCTTGTGATGCTGAAAGAGTAATAAAAATACTCACATTGACTGTTTGCTTTCTCCTGACTTCTCCATTGCCCACAAACTCAGAAACTATAACAGTGGTACCAAAAACCTGGTGTTGGAGTATAACGCTGTTATTGAGTCTACACTGCTGGATGAAGTTTCCAAGTCCCTCGCTAACATCCAGCAAGACCAACTCAAAGCCCTCATGGAGATATGCCTGGAGCTGGAACAACAGTTACAAGCCCTACTCCAGGCACAAGAAGAGGACCGGCAGGTGTTCCGGAGCCTGATCGTCAGAGGAGATGCGACCCCCACCGGAGCCCACCCCACCCGTGCCCCTGATGAAGATGGGTCTAAATGATGATCCGGAGGCCTTCCTCGATCTATCTGAGAAAAACACTGAGGTATGGAGGTGGCCTCCGACAGGTGGGCAGCCTGCTTAGTGTCCTTACTCTCCGGGGAGGCGCAGCTGTAAGCACAACAAATCCTTGCTGCCGGACTCCTTTATTACTGACACCTCAGAAAAGTCCAACAGGTTGGTCGTACCCTGAGCAGAGTCGCCAACACTTCAGTTCACTGACATTCGGGAGGCATGACTGCCCATTCGCCATTGCACTTCAGCTCCAGGATGCCTGTCGGAAATGGTTACTGGCCAAGGGAACCTGCATTGGACATTGTAGATCTGGTACTGGATCTGCAAGCACTCCTCTGCAATGGTTCCACTGCATGAAGGATCACCCATTGGTATCTGGTTCTTCAGCCCTTTAAGTTCGAGGTGATCCACAGACCGGGGGTGCAGATAATTGTGGCTGACTTTCTCTCCAGAAATTGGGGGAAGTGGGCAGGCAGGATGTTGCCCCAGCCTGAGTCGGCAGTGGGGGTATGTGGCATGGGGGGCGTGGTCATGTGTCTATCTGCAGGAGAGGGAGAGTGGTAAGGCTCATCACCTGGGTTGTAATTACCCTAACACCTGACTCTCATTATAGTGATGGCGGAGGGAGACCTAATAAGGCACGTCAGAGCGTCAGAGGGAGAGAGAGAGAGTGACATGGCATTCTAAGAATGTGAAGAGTTTATATTTTTCAGAACCAGAGACGTGGAGGGGTCGAGGGAAGACCGCCGTCCGCGAGGGGAGGAGGGAAGTAACTCCCCGTCCAACTGGAGCGGTAGGGCCGCTGCCAGGGGCGGAGGAATGTCCCCACGCTTCGCCAGGAAAGCCAGGAGGAGTGTGGAGTGGAGGGGGGTGGGGCCAAGCTGGAATGTCGCACGCTCGGTCCCCAATCGGCCTGATGGGGTGCGTGAGGCATAAATGCGGCCGGTGACGACGGTTCGAGAGAGAGAGATCAATCACGGACATGTCCGTTGTGTGTGTGTTTGTGCCTTTTGTTTAAGTTCTCATTAAAATATGATTTAAGTTGACAAGCCGGTTCTCCCCTCCTCCTTGCCCATCTTAACCCCGTGTTACATCATCGTTATATCCTTTGTCATTTTACCGCGTTTCAGGTTTTTCCTCATTTCTACTGTTTCATCTGTGTGTTTTACCTGTTGCTACTGGCACCAAGCTAGAGTCTGTGTTTGTAGCCTGCTAGTTTTTTAGCATCGCTTATGTATGTTTTCAGCCTTTAATCCTTAACATCAGCGCGGGATTGGGTTTCCCTTGTATTATTCTCTTATCGAGATTCAACTGCGTGCATTTTTCAGTGCGCACACGTTTTTCTCCTCTGCGTTACACAGATTATTGCAGCGATCTCAAAGCACCGCTTATCAAGCACAACCAACAACAACAAATAATTTTGTGAGGGATTCACATCAATCTCAAACTCTCACCACTCAGGAACAACCAACAACAACAAACTATTTGCGGCATCAAGTCATGGCATCTGCTAAAGTTATTACTTCCTGCATTGCATGTCACATGTTTACAATAGCCTCTTCTGTCAGCAGTGAGGGATTCACATGTGATAAATGACAGAGAAGGTTAATGAGTTAGAGACTCACATCGAACGCTAGTGGAGAAAGAGAAGGCGGTAAATACTGTTTCAGATGATAATACAGAGAGCAACATACACAATTTGGTTCCGGCTGTAGAGCTCCTGCAGCAGGGCATTTGGGTGACGTCTTGGCGGCATACTCGCTCAGCAAAGAGACACCACTCCTGTTAGGGTTTCCAATCAATTCTCCCCACTCAGTGATACACCCACTGAGAATCATGTTGATTCTCTATTCTAAGGAACGTGGAAATAGAGACTTCAACCACTATTGTTAATTGCATTTCGGGAGCCAGAGCATCTGACATCAAATCAAATTTACAATTGCTGTCTAATGCTAAATGTAGATTTTCTAAAATTGTTATCCATTTCGGGTACTAACGATGTCCGGCTTCGCCAGTCGGAGATCACTTAAGATAATGTTAAAGAGGTGTGCAAATTTGCAAAAACAATGTCAGACACTGTAATATGCTCTGGTCCCCTCCCTGCTCGTCGTGGTGACGCGGTTTATAGTAGATTAGTGTAACTGAATGGCTGGATGTCTGAGTGGTGTCTGAAGAATAAAATAGGATTTATAGACAATTGGAAGAGTTTTTGGGGTAGACTTGACCTGATGGGGCTAAAGAGAGACGGACTCCATCCCTCCAGGGAAGGTGCCGTTCTCCTCTCTAGTAATTTGGCTCATAGTCTTAATGATAGTATTTGACTAACTGGGGCCCAGGTCAGGAAGCAGACAAACTGGTTAATCTGAACGTCTGTTAGCAGCCTTGAGACGTCACACAGGTCACATAAAATACAACACATAGAGACCGTATCACCTAGATATCTCATAGAGACTGTGTCTGTTCCCCGAACTACCAAACACTATACCCTCACTAAATCATTTAGGAAAAAATTTACTAAACATGAGATCTCTTTCTACCAAAGCACTAATTGTTAATGAAATGATTACAGATCATAGATTGGATGCGCTCTGTTTGACTGAAACCTGGCTTATACCGGATGAATATATTAGTTTAAAAGAATCTACTCCCCCAGGTTATTGTTATAAACACAAGCCTCGTCTGAAGGGTCAAGGAGACTCAGAGGACAGGATATAAATGTAAGTCTTTTGAACTAATAATGCTTAATGTGACACCGTCAGATATAAATAAAAAATCTCTGTCGTCTTTTGTCCTTGCTACAATGTATAGATCACCCGGGCCTTATTCTGATTTCCTTGGTGAATTTGCTAATTTTTTATCAGATCTTGTAGTTACTGTAGATAGAGCTTTAATTGTTGGTGACTTCAACATTCACATAGATAATGAAAATTATATATTGGGATTAGCATTTAACAATATTCACAACTCTCTTGGAGTCAGACAAAATGTAACAGGACCAACTCATCGCCATAATCATATGCTAGATTTAATTCTGTCATATGGAGTTGATGTTGATAATATAGAAATTCTGCAGCAGAGCGATGACATCTTGGATCATTACCTCGTCTCTTGTATGCTGCAATCAGCTAATGTTACTCAATCTACACCACGCTATCATCCAGGTCAGTATATTTTAGTAAACTCATAGAAAATAACCATAACAATCCTAGATGTTTATTCAGTACTGTGGCTAAAGTGCTTAGGAATAAAGCCTCAACAGAACCAGATATTACATCACAGCACAAGAGTAATGACTTCATTAATTTCTTTACAGATAAAATTTAAATCATCTGAAAAAAATTGGAATTATGCAATAATCTGTTATAGTACCTCAGGAAACAGTGTCTAATAATTTTCCTAATGTGCAACTTCAATCCTTCTCTGTCATAGGTCATGAAGAGCTACAAAACTTATCGAAACATCAAAAGCCACAACATGTTTGTTAGATTCTATACCAACTAAGCTCTAAAAGAGGTATCTCCTGTAATTTCAGAACCTCTTCTTAATATTATTAACTCCTCGCTATGTTTAGGACATGTCCCAAGAAACTTTAAAATGGCAATTATCAAACCACTTATTAAGAAGCCACAACCTGATCCTGGAGAACTGGCTAATTATAGACCGATTTCAAATCTCCCATTTATGTCAAAAATACTAGAAAAGGTAGTATCCTCCCAAATATGTTCATTTCTACAGAGAAATAGTATATACAAAGAATTTCAGTCAGGATTTAGGCCTCATCACAGTACAGAGACTACACTTATCAGAGTTACAAATGACTTGCTCTTATCATCTGATCGAGGCTGCATTTCTCTTCTAGTGCTTTTAGATCTTAGTGCAGCATTTGACACGATAGATCATGACATTTTCTTGAATAGGCTAGAGAATTATGTCATTGGTGGAGTTGCATTACCATGGTTTAGGCCATATTTAGATTCAGACTGCTACCACTTTGTCTATGTAAATGAGGAATTGTCAAATCAAACAAAAGTAAAATATGGAGTGCCCCAGGGATCATTTTTTTTCCATGTATATGCTTCCCCTGGGAGATATTATCAGGAAACTTGGAATAAGTATCCACTGCTATGACAACGATACACAACTAAATATTTTTTCAAAACCTGATGAGATTTCACAATTCTCTAATTTTGCTGAGTGTATCAGTGAAATAAAAGATTGGATGGCCAGAAATTTCCTTCTACTCAATTCTGACAAAACAGAGGTACTCATTTATTGGACCAAAAAACTATAAAATTAAGCCACTAAAATATTATTTGACTCTCGATGGATGTACTGTTACATCATCTACAGAAGAACTTAGGTGTTATATTTGATACCAATCTGTCCTTTGAAAATCAAATTACCAGTGTTACAGCATTCTTCCACCTAAGAAATATTGATAAATGATGGCACATGCTCTCTGTTGCTGATACCGAAAAACGAATTAATGCATTCATGACCTCAAGACTAGATTATTTTAATGCATTACTGGGAGGATGTCCAGCAAGATCAATAAATAAACTTCAATTGGTTCAAAATGCAGCAGCTAGAGAGCTAACGAGAACCAAGAAACATGATCATATCACATTTATCATCGTTACATTGGCTACCTGTTAAATTTCATATTAATTTAAAAATTCTGTTAACTACGTACAAAGATTTGAATAGTCTAGCTCCGCAGTACTTAAGTGACCTTCTACCACACTCTATTTCATCACGTTCATTACGATCGCAAAATTCTGGCCTGTTAATAGTTCCTAGAATATCAAAATCCACAAAAGGAGGTATATTCTTTTCATATTTGGTTCCTAAACTATGGAATAGTCTCCCAAACACTGTTTGAGATGCAGAGACACTCCCTCAGTTTAAGTCTAGACTAAAGACTCATCTATTTAGCTAGGCATACACCTAATTTATCCTCCAACCCACAATTAGGCTGCTTTACTTTAGTCTGCCAGAACCAGAAAAAAGAAACATTGATCATGATCTATAACTGCAATAAATTGAATGGCATCTATGCTTATATTATTTTATTTGTTTCCCTGTCTCAACCTCGGGACTCCTATCCTGAGGTCACCAGAACCGGCTGGATCCAGCTCCATTCCTGCTTCATGTTGGACTCCACTGCTACGTGTCGCTGTGTGATGATGACTAAATGCAGCCAGTGCCAGCCAAACATCCCTTCAGTCTATTATGATGGACTTCAGAGGATGAACTGATGCCAACTCCAACCATAAGACATGGGATACTTCATATGCCATTGTCTGAATCTTGGACTTAGGATGGACCACATCAAACCTCACCGAGATTACCGGCCAGGTTGAATTGCGATGCACCTCACTGATCTCTGCCAGCATCCGTATTTTAAACACGATTAACAATCATATTTTATCTAATTACACAATGATGATTCATCGACATAATAGACATTACAGTTTTATCTTCTGTTAATGCCTGATCTTCTGTAAAGCTGCTTTGAAACGATGTGTGTTGTGAAAGGCGCTATACAAATAAAATTGACTCAACATTAGAATCAACAATTAATCCCCCCTATTACCCCTCCCAATCCCCAACAACATCCCAGTGGTCATACATGATTATAGACACACACAAAAAGATAAAACAAAAAATTATAATCTCACATTCAGAAACGCCAGATGTCTGCCCCATTTCCCCACAAACAAGTTCAATTTCTCCAGTCTTCTAAATGACCCTTCTGAAAAGACCGCCACCCACAACATCTCTGAGCACCACTCCTGAAATTAGGGCACTCCAGCTGACCTCCATCCCCTTAAAACTATTTGTCTGGCAATCATGACACTGGTTAGGACCCAACACTTTATGAGTCTATTCTCTAATTCGATGACCACCCCGTCATCCAAAATATAGAGTGTGGGGCAAAATGAAGCCTGAGTGTCCAATACATCACAAAGTGAACTCTGAACATTCAACCAAAACTCCTGGATCTTTTCCAAAAGCAGTAATCACCCCTCCCAGAGTGTCTGCTGCTTATGGGGGAGTGTACTACTCCTAAAAATAGTACGGCAGGTGCTATAGGTGGCGAAGCTTTAAATACCTAAAGATCTGAGATCTGGGAATTTCACATTTTCAAAAGATTTCAAAACTCATATAGATCACCGAGTGTGGGAACCTCCCTCACAATCCACTCTAACCAGCAAAAAAGGGACTTCTTAATACATACTTTTTAAATAATTGCAACATACAACATTTAAATAAATGTCAGAATTAAACACTCTGGACACTTTGTCCATACTGAGTGCAAATGCGAGATAACGGGGTGTAATTTAACTTCTCCGGTTAGTTTGAAAGAAAGGGTTTATAATGGCAAAATAGGGGCAATAACTTCCTGTTCAATAAAAAATAAGGCAGGAGCTCTCTCCGGTTGAAGTGACTAATGAGCCAAATGTCTGAGATCGAATGCATAATAATAAAAAAATGTCTAGGGTAGACCTAGCCTACCTTTGTCAATCGGCCTATGCAGCTTACAGAAATGTAATCTGGTACGTTTACCATTCCAAATGAAGGAATTCACTATGCTCTCAAATTGCTTGAAATAAGAGAGGGGACATCTATAGCGAGAAACTGTAGCAGGTAGTTGAATTTTGGAATACAATTCATTTCAATAACATTAACATTCTCATCGATAAATGTAATGAAGCCAACCTGCCCACATCGCTCGATAACCTTTTTATTAAAGGGTCAAAATTAACTCCAGATAAATTACAATTTGCTCTGAATAAAATACCCAAATACTTAATGCCCTGTTTGGTCCACTGAAAGACGCCCGGCTGAAAAGCTGTTATTGGGCAGTGCGCTGTTAGAGACAAAGCTTCAGATTTAGACCAATTAACTCTGTATCCCAAGAATTTAGAGAAGGAATGAATAATTCTGTGGAGGCAAGGCATAGATCTAGAATGTTTGGAGATGAATAGTAAAATATAATTTGCATTAAGCAGAAGCTTATGCACCACACCTCCACCCATCACCCCTGGAAAATCATCCTCCTTTCTTATCACGGTTGCTAATGGTTCCAGGGCAAGACAGAACAATAATGGGGAAAGAGGGCAACCCTGCTGGGTGCCCCTATCCAGAGTAAGTAATCTGAAATTAATCCAGTCTATAAAGCAATTTAATTAATCCAATAAATTTACTCCCAAACACGTACATTTCCAAAATTCTACCATATCAAATCAACTTTTTGGTGTCAAGTGAGATGGCAACGACAAGAGTCTGATCATTTGCCACTGACCACATGATATTGATGAAACGACTAATGCTATCAGAAGAGCTACGGCCCTGAATATACCCCACCTGATCTATATGTATAAGAGATGTCATAAATTTACTTAATCAGTTAGCCAAAGGTTTTGACAATATTTTAACGTCTAGCTGAATCAATGAAATTGGATTTTAACTCTTACACTAGATTGGATCTTTGTCCTTTTTAAGAATCAGATTGATCCGGACTTGTGTCATGGTTGGCGGAAGATATACATTCTTTAATGATTCTGTATAAAATTCTAGCAAAAGTGGAGCCAATTCTGAAGCATAAGATCTAAAAAAAATCAGCGGCAAAGCCATCTGGCCCCGGAGGCCTTAATTACTTCGCCAAGCTCCTCCAAGGTTATAGAATCAAGAGAATATTTTTGCTCAATCGTCAGTTTAGGGAGTTCTAATGATTCCACAAAGTTTCTAATATCTTCATCAGTAGACGAAGACGTGGAACTATAGAGATCAAGATAGAATTATTTAAAAGCATTATTAATATCAAGAGGTGAAGATTTCACCACCAGCAGATTTCACTGAAGGAATGGTAGAAAAAGACTCTCTTTGCTTTATATATCTTGCACAAATCTTCCCTGCTTTGTCCCCCGACTCAAAGTATGACTGTCTTGCCCTGAATAGCCAAAACTCCACTTTCTGCAATAAAATAGTATTATATCTTGTAACAAGCTTGGCAATAAGGAGGCCACGAAGATGCAGTTCAGAGGTGAGTGTTCTCTTTAATGCCACAGCAGAATTAAAGTGTACAGAAAACAATTTCTTTTAAATAACAAAAACAGACTTTTTATTCTCTAGTACAATCGCCAACACTAGACTGGCGCATCTCACGCTCTCTCTCTCGTCTGGTGGTTCTGTGGCTGCCCTTATGCCGCTCTCCCCATGCCCACTGAAATTAGAGACAGGTGTTAGACATAATTTGGCTCAAGTGCAAGCGCCCTTACTGCTTTCTCCCCCAGACGGACGCTTGACCACGCCCCCGCTGCCACATATCTGTATTTCAAATCCCTGAGGCCATCAGATGACATTCACCATTTCAGCTCTGCCTCTGCACTAATATTCCCTTCCATCTCCACGAGTTCTCATGCTTTGGAATTTTTGATGAATGAGGCACACTGTATGATCCGACCCCTAGGTACCACCTTAAGTGCCTCCCAAGCCACGCCCACAGAGAATATGGAGGACCAGTTGGTCTCCATATAAACATTAATTTCAGCCTTTAACATTTGTTGGAATTGGAATTTTGCAAAAGGGATACATTAAAGAACTATATGATTTCCTTTTCTCCGTATGTGGCAACATCTCTAAACTCACCAGGGTGTGATCTGAGACTAAGATGTTTCCAATTGAGCAGTCAACAACAGATGAAATTAAGGACTTAGATATACCTAAAAAAATCTATTCTAGAATAAATCTTATGGACTGATGAAAAGAATGTATAGTCCCTATCAGATGAGTTCAAAAGTCTCCAAATATCTGAAAGACCAAGATTTTTACACATCCTGTGAAGTGTCAATGTTGCTCTAGAGGACTTGCACACTTTTGCTTCACTATGATCAAGGACTGAGTCCATCAATAGATTAAAGTCTCCTCCAAATATCATATTATGAGGGATGCCAGTGGCTTGCAACATACCTTCAAGATATATAAAAAAGCCCTGATCATCAGCGTTAGGTGCATAAATATTAGCCAAATTCAGCCTTTGCCCCTGAATTTCTGCTAAAACAATAATTACTTTTCCTAATGTATCTTTATTCTGTTTGAGACATTTGAATTGTGATGTTTACTTATCAATGTAATGACTCTTTTGCTCTTACTTGAGCCAGCACTAAAGAAAACATGTCCATCCCATATCTTCCCAAATTTTTCAGCTTCCTGCTGGGAAAGATGCGTTTCTTGAAGAAACACTATATCATATTTCTTACTTTTAAGAAAATAAATAACCTTCCTTCTTTTTATGGGGTGCACCAACCCATTCACATTTCACGTGGAGAGAGACAATCCACTCATACTAACATTTTACATTTTGACATATTATAAAAAATAGATTGTGTGTCAAAAATGTATTATAATGACGACTTCCGGTATGCCTAGTGGTGAGCAGAAGTGGTTGGAAGTCGCTCCGTGAACATTCATAAATTTTTCAGCGGTGTTATTTATTTTTGATCATATATACACCAAGTAATTGATCTTATTACACATTCACATAGAAGTATGCCAAAATCAGGAAAATAAGGGCAAAACATTGTAGAAATGCTGACTGACAGCTAATTCTAAAGCTACCACTCCAGTACAAGCTGAGGAAGATATAATGCCAGCTTCCTTAAAGGACTTAATTTCATCCACCATCCGCTCAGAAATTTCATCACTACGGTCTGAATTTTTGTCTGAACTTTGTTCTGCCATGTCCACACTACAAACAACCCTGTTATCTCAAGCCCAAAAGATAGGGGACATTGAAACCGCAATTACTGATTCAGATGACTGTTTGGCAGAGTTGGAGAACTGTGTAACACTGAAAGCAGAAAACACTAGCATCAAGCTTTAGCTGGACGACTTGGAGAACCGTTCGTGGAGGCAAAACTTAAGGATCATTGGAATAACAGAGGGATCGGAGGGCCAAAGTCTGGTTGCTTTTATGGCCTCATTCTTTACTGAACTGTTTGGAGACAACATCTTTAAGAGACCTCTGGAAATCAACCGGACCCATCGTGTTGGTCAAAAATCTCAACAAAATGTATATCCTAGACACATGGTGGTCTGGCTCCACCATTGCCAAACAAGAGAACTCATACTGAAATTAAGTCATGAGCGGGGCTTTTTGGAGTTCAAGGGTGTGGTTGTTCGTATTTTCCCAGACATGTCTGCTGAGGTGGTGAGAAGCCGCACTGAGTTTAAAGACGTGAAAATTGCACATTGCAACGCTGGCATCACCTATGGAATTTTGCATCCCACCAGACTCCGTGTTGATTTCCAAGGACAGCATCATATATTCCAGACTCCGCAGGCAGCGATGGACTTTGCTAGTTCTGTCATTAAGACTGCAGCGAGCAAGGTTTGACGGACATGATCTAAATCTAGAAGAAATCTGCCATCCCTCTTAAATTGAGTATGCACGCTTTAAATTTGTATTATGAAAAAGAGGGCAGCACATACATAATCAAATCAAATCAAATCACTTTATTGTCACACTACTGTGTACACGAGTGCAACAGCAGGTGAAATTCTTGTGCGCAGTTCCGAGCATCATAGCAGTAATGACAGTGACAAGACATAAACCACTTTACAATAACAAAATATTTACACAAAACAATTTACATAACAAATGTACACATACTTACACAACAATTTACATAACAAATGTACACAATACACACAATGTAGAATACACATACACTAGATAAGGGTATAAATATATATATATACACTAACTGAATTGGGAGAATATATTGACAGAGTGATGATTAATAAAGTGCAGTGCTGATTGTTGATCGTGAGAGATCATGTGTTCAAAAGTCTTATTGCTTGGGGGAAGAAGCTGTCATGTAGTCGGGTGGTGCGGGTCCTGATGCTGCGATACCGCCTGCCTGATGGAAGCAGTGAGAGCAGCCCATGACTCGGGTGGCTGGAGTCTCTGATAATCCTCCGAGCTTTATTCACACACCGTCTGTTATATATATCCTGGAGGGAGGGAAGCTCACCTCCGATGATGTTTCTGGCCGTTCGCACCACACTTTGCAGGTCTTTGCGGTTGTTGGCGGTGCTATTGCCGTACCAGGCGGTGATGCAGCCAGTCAGGATGCTCTCTACAGTGCTGGTGTAGAACCGTGTGAGGATGTGGTGGTTCATTCCAAACTTCCTCAGCCGTCTCAGGAAGAAGAGGCGCTGGTGAGCCTTCTTCGCAACGGCCTCAGTGTGGACGGACCATGTGAGTTCCTCAGTAATGTGGACACCGAGGAACTTGAAGCTGCTGACTCTCTCCACCGGTGCTCCATTAATGGTGATGGGGCTGTGTTCTCTGTCTTTCTTCCTGGAGTCCACCACAAGCTCCTTGGTTTTACTGACGTTGAGGGAGAGGTTGTGCTCCTGACACCAGCGTGTCAGAGTGTGCACCTCCTCTCTGTAGGCTGTTTCATCATTGTCAGTGATCAGACCTACCACCGTCGTATCGTCAGCAAACTTAATGATGGCATTGGAGCTATGTGTCGCCACACAGTCATGTGTGTACAGGGAATACAGGAGTGGGCTGAGAACACAGCCCTGTGGTGCTCCAGTGTTGAGGGTCAGTGATGAGGAGATGTTGCTGCCCATTCTAACCACCTGACGTCTGCCTGACAGGAAATCCAGGATCCAGCTGCACAGCGAGCTGTTTAAGCCCAGAGCCCGGAGTTTCACATCAAGCTTGGAGGGCACTATGGTGTTGAATGCTGAGCTGTAGTCTACAAACAGCATTCTCACATATGTGTTCCTTTTTTCCAGGTGGGAGAGAGCAGTGTGTATTGTAGATGCAATGGCATCATCAGTGGAGCGGTTGTTGCGGTAGGCAAACTGCAATAGGTCCAAAGAGGTGGGCAGAACAGAGCAGATGTAATCTCTGATCAACCTCTCAAAGCATTTGCTGATGATGGGGGTGAGGGCAACAGGACGCCAGTCATTTAAGCAGGTGATTTTTGATTGCTTCGGTACAGGCACAATGGTTGATGTTTTGAAGCATGTGGGGACTATAGACAGGGATAGGGACAAGTTGAAAATGTCCGTAAAAACACCAGCCAGTTGGTTCGCGCATGCTCTGATGAAGCGGCCCGGAATGCCGTCTGGACCCGCGGCTTTACGAACGTTCACCCATCGGAAGGATCGGGTTACATCTGCAACAGAGACGGAGAGTGAACCATCAACTGTAGTATCGGCCGCGAGTGCTCTCTCCGTGAGGGCGGTGTTATTGTCCTCGAAACGAGCATAAAATGTATTAAGCTCGTCCGGGAGAGAGGCAACGGTGTTCATGGCGGAGTTTTTATTCTGTTTATAGTCCGTGATGATGTTAATTCCCTGGTTTTAACATCATCATGGTGTTGAACTGTTCTTCAATTTTGTGCCTGTACTGGCGTTTGGCTGCACGGATGGAGTTACGGAGGGCATAACTGGCTTGTTTACGCTCCTCCGCGTTCCCGGAATTAAAAGCGGTGGTCCGCGCAATAAGTGCCACACGAACATCGCCGTTAACCCAGGGTTTCTGGTTGGGGTAGATCCGTATATTTTTTGTCGGAACAACGTCCTCTACGCACTTCCTGATGAAACACGTTACGCTATCAGTGTAAACCTCGATGTCGTCATCGGAGGCAGACCGGAACATCTCCCAGTCCGCGTGATCAAAACAGTCCTGTAGCGCAGAGTCTGATTGGTCCGACCAGCACTGGATCATTCTAATGGTGGGTGATTCCCGTTTCAGTTTCTGCCTGTAAGCGGGCAGAAGCAGAACGGAGGAGTGGTCAGATTTGCCAAATGGTGGGCGGGGGAGGGATTTGTAGCCATCCCGGAAAGGAGAATAGCAATGATCCAAAACCCGGTCCCCTCGTGTGTTAAAGCTGATGTGTTGGTGGTATTTTGGTGCTATTGTTTTAAAGTTGGCTTTGTTGAAGTCCCCGGCAACAATGAACGCGGCCTCAGGGTGCGCGGTTTCCTGCTCACTTATACTGCCATACAGTTCCCTAAGTGCC
>JAVLUX010000187.1:1295000-1347500 GCA_032164185.1 Moxostoma hubbsi
CACCAGAACTAATGCAAAGCGATGGCTGTGTGCGGTCCATTCTAATGGCCTGATGAGGTCCATACCAACTCTTTCAAAGGGTACCTCGATTAACAGTAGAGGGCACGGTGGTACTTTTTGGGTGGCCAGTGGATTCACCAACTGACATTCATGGCACACTTCACACCACCTGCGAACATCCCTGTGAATGCCCGGCCAAAAAAATTAATTGAGAAAATCTTTTTTTTTCAATCAGTGTTGCAATAGTTATTGCATTTTCCTTATGTAGGGCATGAATGTTGCAATGTGCTTTTGCAATATTACCTAAAATTGTCAGAAAGCAAGAGACCCAAGAGCAGTGGAACAGTTCACATGTTTTATTGGCAATAAATTAGAACACAGCAGGGCTGGCGAAGGGTGGGGTGCCCGGCACCGACTGCATAAGGAAGGTGGTGATTGTGTTCATGGTAGTAGGGAACAGATCCGTGAGGAATCTCTAATTCTCTAATTCCAGTGAGCATGGGGAGAGCAGCATATAAACGGCCACACGACCACAAGATAGAGAATGACATGAGTCACCAGTGACTGGCATGTTGTATTTAATATTTATTGTGAAGCTGAAGCGTTTATGTTGAAATTTATAGTGTTGTAAAGCTGAAGACTCAGAGAAGTTTATGTTAACAAAGTTTGTGTCACATGTTGATTTAATTGGAGAGGACTGCACAGACATAAAAAGGCAAATAAATAAAGATCCTTACTGGACCGCATCACAGCCCCCTGTCTCGTTCTTTCCACAGTGATATATAAAAATATATCTACCACTAGACATGCAATATTTGTCTTTATTGCTTAAATGATTAACCCATACAATAAATAAAAATATTCTTTAGTCTGATCATATTCCAAATTAAAACATAACAGCTGTTTTCGTTATTACAATGATGGTGACCCATGAATTATCAACCATTTATGTAAAATCCTGAGTTTTTCCTGATGCAACAATCTGATGGAAATATTAAGGAGCCCCACTCTCCAATAATCTGTAGGAAATGGGGTGTTCCAACCCCACAAACAGCACTTTTTGGGCACTTTTCTGTGCAAATCACCCATAGACAACAGTTATTTTCTGGGCAACAAATTAACCTGGAAGGGGCGGGGCATTTGTTTGTAAACAGTAACTTCATCTATACAGATACATGCTATAGGCCCAACTGAGGCAGAGAGAGCAAGATAGGTTACTTGAACACACAACAACAATCAGCAAAGATCATGATGCAACAAAGGGATTAAGTAGGCAGAGAATCAATGGAGAACAGGTGCTGTCAGCACGCTAATTAGTGGCATGATCAGCATTCATATGGAAACAATCAGTGCTCCCATGGAAACGCATGGATCACGCACGCTGGCAGTACCTGAGACACATGAGAGACAAACAGAACAAACCAGTGAATTCACCGGACCATGACAATAATAGTTTTAGAAGCATTTCATATTTTGAGAACATTTTCATAAACAATAAAAAATTTTATCACTTCCTCCAGATGACCAATAAAAGCATCATACACAGGAAGGGAGAGTGAGATTGGTGGGCACTCTGCCTTCATCTGGTCGTGTGGAGGTGTATCATGATGGACAGTGGGGTGTGTGTGATGATGGATGGGAACTGGCTGACGCACAGGTGGTGTGTCGTCAACTGGGTTATTATGGAGCTATATCAGCCACCACTGGAGGACATTATGGTGAAGTTCTGCACTGTGTTGGAGAGAGTTTGATAGCTTTGTGAAAATAACAACTGTCTGATTTCTTGATCAATGTCCTGATTTTTTAGGCTCTGGTCAAATTTGGCTGGATGACATAAACTGTAAAGGCTCTGAGAACTCATTGTCTGATTGTGGCCTCAAAGGTTGGGGTGTTACTGACTGTACACATAAAGGGGATGCAGGATTTGTCTGTGAAACTGGTGAGCCATCTACTGGATCTTCTTCACATTGCAACTCTTGCTTGTACATGGAATTTGCCAGATATCTACAGTATTTGTAATGTTATAAAGAGATGGCAGCTATCCATTTATTAATTTTAAGAGGTCAAAGCACAGAAGGTACTGGAATCCTCATGTTATTGTTCAGATTTTCTTATTAGAATAAATTCCTTTCTTCCCTAATCGACTCACAAATGGATATGTGTGTGTGTGTGTGTGTGCGTGTGTGTGTTCTATGTAAACAATGACTAACAGATTCACTTTACGTCACCAACTGGCTCATATTACACACAAAAATGATCTTTTGCCACCACCTGATGGTTAACATATGTAATTTAAAATATAAAGACAGTAACTCCTAACACATATGCACTACTCTTACACTTTAGTTTAGAACAGCACGAACACAAGCGGAGTGATACACACACAGTGAAGCGTCTGAGTGCTGATGCTGTCACACCATCAGTGCTCATGGAACGTCTCTCGTCCAATCAGAATCGAGGACCGGAACTAACTGTGGTATATATACCCTGATGCCATCCCAGATGTTTATGACTTTTTCTACACTGCAAAAAAAAAGTATTTTTGTCTTATTTTTCTATAAAATTATCTAAACATCCTTAACCTGATTTATTTACTTGTCAAGCAAAATTGTATAAGATATTATGTTTTGTTTTAAGAGTAATCTGACAAAATTAAGTTAATTTTAGACTTAAACAAAAATAAAATTGCCAATTGGATAATGTCAGTGTCAGTTTTATTTATATAGCACCATTAAACAAAACCAGGGATGACCAATGTGCTGCACAAAAAGACCAGAACAATTAGACAATATAGTATCATTACTAAAATACAGTGCAATAAAACTTCCTCATTGGTTATAAGCCAAATCAAAGAGATTTTTTTTAGCTTAGATTTAAAAACAGATAGTGATGGTGCATATCTGATAGAGAGGGGCAGAGCATTTCACAATCTGGGTGCAGCTACCGAGAAGGCGCGTTCACCCCTACATTTCAGCTTCAACTTTGGGATGCACAACAATCTCTGGTTAGACGACCGGAGAGAAAAAGCGGGACGATATTCAGTCAGTAAATCCTAAAGAGTATATTTATATTTAAAAGTATATTTCAGCTTTTTTTGTCTATATGATGCAAGTGAATGGTGACCAGAACTTTGGATCTTCAAAAAGCACATAAAGGCAGCATAAAAAGTAATCCATTAGACTCTGGTAGTTAAATCCATGTTTTCAGAAATTATATAATAATAATAATAATAATAATAATAATAATAATAATACATTTTATTTGTGAGCGCTTTTCTGAATACTCAAAGACACTTAACATAAAATCATAAAAGCAGCAAAAACAACATCAAATGGAAGATACACTAAAAACACAGCAAACTTTGCTAAACATTAAAAGCAATTTTAAAAAGGTAAGTTTTAGTCAATGATTTGAACGCTAGAAGGTCGGTGCAGTCACAGATTTGTTTTGGAAGTGAGTTCCAAATTTAGGGGGCAGCTCTAGAGAAGGCTCTGTCGCCCCCAGGTTCGATGCTTGGTCCTGAGAGGTGGAGTCAGGAGGTTGGCTTCAGATGAGCGAAGGCTACGGGATGGGTTGTGGCAGTGGAGCAGGTCAGTGAGGTAGGAAGGGGCCTGGTTATGAAGGGCTTTATGTGTGAGGAGGAGGATTTTGAATTGAATTCGTTGTGGGACCGGAAGCCAATGGAGGTTCTGGAGGACAGGGGTAATATGGTCACCGGTGCGGGTGTGTGTGAGTAGTTGAGCAGCAGAATTCTGGATGTACTGGAGTTTGTTTAATGTTTTGGTTGAGGTACCATATAGGATGCTGTTGCAGTAATCGATTCTGGAGGTGATAAAGGCGTGGATGAGGGGTTCTGCAGCTGAGAAAGAGATTGATGGGCGAAGTCTAGAGATGTTTTTGAGGTGAAAAAAGGCAGTTTTGGTGATTTGTTTTATGTGGTGTTCAAAGGAGAGGTTATTGTCAAAAATTACTCCAAGGTTGCGACTTTGAAGGGATGGAGACACTGTATTGGTGCCAACAGTGACGGAGAAACTGCAAATGAATTTAGTGATAGATTTGGGACCGATGATGATCATATCTGTTTTGTCGCAGTTAAGTTTAAGGAAATTGGTGTGCATCCACGATTTAATGTCAGCGAGGCAGTTAGAGAGAGTGGAGTGGGTGGCGGAAGTGATGGATTTGGTGGAGATGTAGAGCTGGACATCATCGGCATAGCAGTGAAAGTTAAGACCATGGTGGCGAATGACGTTGCCAAGGGGAAGCAGGTATAATATGAAGAGCAAAGGACCAAGCACCGAGCCCTGGGGGACACCTTGGGACAACGGAGCGGTGGAGGAGGTGCAGTTGTTAATATGGATGAACTGTTGTCTGTTGGTGAGATAAGATTGGAGCCAGGAGAGGGCAGTGCGAGTGATGTTGAGAGTAGATTTGAGGCGAGAGAGAATGGTGTGGTTGATAGTGTCAAAAGCTGAAGTGAGGTCCAGGAGGATGAGGACACTGAGGTGACCAGAGTCTGCAGAGAGGAGGATGTCATTGGTAACTCTGAGGAGGGCTGTTTCAGTGCTGTGTTGTGAACGAAAGCCGGATTGAAATGGTTCGAACACGTCATTTGAGGAGAGGTGGGTTTTGAGTTGTTTGGCGACAGTGCATTCCAGTATCTTAGACAGAAAGGGGAGATTGGAAATGGGCTGAAAGTTTGACATAATGTTGGGGTCAAGTCCAGGTTTTTTGAGAATGGGGGTGACAGCAGCCAGTTTGAGTGAACGTGGGATTGAGCCAGAGTTGAGAGAGGAGTTAATAATTGTTGTCATGAGTGTGGAGATAGATGGTAAACAATCTTTGATGAGGTGCGATGGGATGGGGTCCAGGACACATGTTGATGTTTTCATCCCTGTCAAGATTTTAGACAGCTCCCCCGACAACACTGGGGAGAACTGAGACAGTGGCTGAGAGGTGTGGGGGGGGGGGGGGCAGACAAATGGTGGAATGACAGAGCATACAGTGGTGGGTGAAGAAGAGGACAGGTAAATGGTGTCAATTTTGGTCTGAAATTATGATAGAAAGGTGTTGCATTTATCAGTTGTGAATGAGTTGACGATATTGTCATTGGGTTTAAGAAGTTTATTTACTGTGTAGAAAAGAGCCTTTGGGTTGGTAGAACCAGAATGTATGAGGTGTGAGTAGTAAGTGGACCGGGTAGTGTTAAGAGCTTCCTTATACTACTGAAGGTAATCTGTGTAAGCTTGTAGATGAACAGTTAAACCGGTTTTCTTATGGAGCTTTTCAAGCTGATGCTTACAGGATTTCATTTTGTGCAGAATAGGAGTGTACCAGGGAGCAGAGTGAGTGAAAGAGACAGTTTTAGTTTTGATGAGAGCCAGATGATCGAGACTGGTGGAAAGTGTTTCATTGTAATAGTTGGTGAGGTCGGACGGGTTGTCAGTCACTGGTGGGGGGGAGGAGGATATTTTGCTGGCAAGAGAATCTGAAAGGGTAGAACTAGAAATTAATTTAAGATTTCTGAAAGAAATTGTCCTTTTGGCCTTGGTTGTAGAAATAGGGAGATCAATGTTCATGGTGATTGCCAGGTGGTCAGAGATGTTTAGGTTGTGGGGCTCGAGGTGCGGTATGGTGAAACCAGTAGAGCAGACAAGATCCAAAATGTGACCCTGGCTGTGGGTTGGAAAGTTGACATATTGGGTGAAATTGAAGCAATGTAGCAGTTCCAAGAATTCAGTAGTAAATTTACAGTCAGTGTCAATGTGGATGTTGAAATCTCCCAGGAGCAGAACAGAAGGTGAGATGGCAGATAACTGAGTTAAAAAGTCAGAAAAGTCAGAGAGGAAGGAAGGATTAGGTTTTGGGGGTCGGTAGATTATGGTAGTGACCAGAGGAGTGGGACCAGTGATGTGATGTGATGTGTTCAAAGGACTGAACAGTAGGGATGGAAATTATGGATGTTTTAATGTCCTTTCTATACACTGCAGCGACACCACCTCCCCGCCCCTCAGATCGGGGTTTGTCCATGTATGTATATCCTGTAGGTGTAGTCTGGTTGAATGCGAAATAGTCCATAGGTTTATGCCAAGTTTCAGTGATACAGAGAAAATCCAGGTTATTGTCAGTAATGAATTTATTTAAAATGAGGCTTTTATTGTTTAGTGAGCGGGCGTTGAGCAAAGTTTCAGGTGACTTTGCTTCGTGGTGAATTCAGAGGACCGAGGAATGGGGCAGAGATTGGTCAGGTGGACATGTCGTAAGTTGTGATGACGTATTGAGGAAGGGGTGGTGTGCAAACAGGACCAGATGGATGGAATGGAGTTTGAGGTTGAGTAGTTGTAATTGACCATACGACCAGAGCCTTTGTGAAGTGGACAGTGAATTAGTCCAGGTGGCATTATCCAGGTGTGGAGCTAGTGCTGGTTTGTACAGTGCCTTTCAATGAGGCCCACTCAGTTCATCAGCTTTGCAGTGAGGTGTAGATACGGCGTCGTTTCTATGTCAGTCGTTGGTGTATGATCACACTTTACCACAGAATACACAGTATCACTGCAGATTTGAGCGTTAAAAAAAAACGTAAAAACTAACATAAACAATGGAGCGCCCCAGACACCGCAGCTCTAATCCTTTTCAATATTCTTCTCATATGATAGATGTTGGTGAGAAACAGATCAATATTTGAGTCATTTTTTACTGTACAGTAAATCTCCACTTTCACTCCACATTCTTCTTCTTTTTTTTGGAGATTCACATTCTTAATGCATATCACCACCTACTGGTTGGGCTTGTCAAAGGTGGAGATTTATAGTAAAACATATTGCTTTAGAACATATGGATTTAACTACTGGAGTCTTATGATTTACTATTGTGCTGCCTTTGTGTTTTTTGAAAATTCAAAGTTTTGGCCACCATTCAATTGCATTGTATAATATCATCTGAAAGTTGAAACTTTATGAAACTTAGTAGGCCTACATTTTAAAAAGAGGACATTTTAAGGACACACATTCAATTTTGTCAGATTTCATAAAGTGGGGAGCTATAACTAAAAGAAATTCATAATTCTGCAACTGTTAATAGAAAGTTGAAATTCACTACCCTCGGATGACAGCTGTATTCTGTTCTGCCTAATTTGCTAATCTAGATTTAATCAAAAAATGACTTTTTTCAAATAGTGATGTGCTGTTTTTTACATCAGTAATGTCCTGACTATACTTTGTGATCAGTTGAATGCCACTTTGGTGAATTAAAGTACCAATTTCCTTCCGAAACAGCAAAATCTGTACATTATTCCAAACTTTTGGCTACTAGTGAATATATATATTATTTGATTGATGTCGCTTTGGTTAACTTTGGTTTGATCTTTTGAGGGAGTGACCTCAAATCACTCCCATTAAACCTTTAAAAGCTAAGTTTCTCTTTCAATATTTTTCAGCTTTTAATTGTATTTACACTTATAATGATGCACTGCCAAGCTCAATAGTTAAACGGATATGGGAAAAATCAGAATGGAAAAAAATATTTTTGCCACACAGTACAACAATACACTAAAAATAGTATGGTGTAATGGTGTTTGCGTAATTAAGGCTGTAATTAGACACTTTTACTAGAGATGCACCGATCGACCGGCCAGGGACTGGAATCAGACGATTTTCCGCATGCCAGCGGCGCAGGCAATAACGTCACAGCCGCATGTAAACATGCCGTTGGCGTGGAATTTCTTCACTGTGAGTGAAGAATACATAAAGTTCGCAAATTTGTAATAAATGTAAGGCTAAAGTAAACTGTGGGAGAACCACCACAATAACATTCGGATCAACAAACCTAATTAGACACTTAAAACACCATCACCCAGCTGAACATGCCCAGTTATAAGAAGCTAAAAAAGGGAATGCGGCTAAAGCTAGCCAGAGAAGTCAGCAGCCTCTCCTATCTTTCCTTGGTATGAGCATTGAAAAGACCAAAGCAATTATGAAGAAAAGTATGGAATTAATGGCCCTGGATGACCAGCCGTTCTCCATAGTTGAGGACAGAGGGTTCAGAAATCTGATAAATTTCCTCAGCCCAAAATACACGATACCGAGTAGGTGGTACTTTTCCGAAGTAGCATTGCTCGAGCTGTTTAATCTCATGTCATGTCACACACGCAGCCTTTTACAAGCATACCTGTCAACAATTGGGTACCAAAATCTGTGAGCCCTCTGATTATTAAACCTAATGTTTAATCATTTATTTTATCTTGAAAATAACATTTTGCATTGAAAAAATGTAAATGTTTATTTGTATATGCTGTCAGTTATAATTCTTATAAAGAAAATCGGAATCAGGAAAAATCTGTATTTCCCCGTCTGATGCTCACTTCGATGTTGTGTCAAAGAAGCGACATTAGGGGTCTCTCTTGAGCGCCGAATATGCTTCTAAACTATGAAAAAAGGCCAATAAGAAGTTGAAAGCCAGTATTTGCATACCCCGCCCCCAGACATATGGGTATTTAAGCAGGCAAATACGCTGAGTTCATTCAGAAATTTTCTTCAGAGCCGATGGTAGAGTGCTCTCCGCTTCAGACGGCCACAGGCGTTGTCTCGTGTGTCTGGGCAGTGATCACACTGAGGCTGCGTTTGTGGATGGCTCATTCTCTCACTGCGAGGGCATGACCATGGCAACGTTGTGGTCGCGGCTTGCTTTCAACTGAAAGCACGCCACTTCAGCCACCCCCCGCATTGCTCCTTCTTGCCACAGGATTGAGGACGATGCGGCTGGTGCTGGAGGCGATCTGGGGATGGCAGCGGGTGCAGCTCTGCCGTGTACGCCCCCTCGGACCACCCGCCCCCCTGCACGCTCGTTGACTCCCGTTCGTGCTCGAGGTAACAGCGGCTCGCCTCACAGCCAGTCTGCTTATCCTCTTGAGCTCAAAGTGGATGAGCTCGCCGCTGCATTGGAGAGCGTGGCATCTGACGCTGAAGCCTCCCCTGGGCTGCCGCCTTCGGGCCAGCACGCCCAGGCTGAGGCAGACGCGCAGATGACCGACATGCTTTCCCGGGCCGCCGCTAGCGTGGGGTTGGATTGGAACCCTCCATCCTCCCCACAGCCATCACGGCTGGATGACTGGTTCCTGGGGCCCCGGGTACACGGCGATTCCCCAGGTGGAAAGGGCGGTTGCGCTCCACTTATGCCCCGGAAGGCCTACAGCACCGCTGGACATGCCGCTTCCGCCCTGCACGCCATGGCCCTCCTGCAAGCCCACCAGGCCAAGGTAGCTCAAAGATCTGCACGGGGGTAGCCCTGATCCTGATGTGCTGCAGGAACTGCGCTCAGCAACCGACCTCGCCCTTAGAGCCACGAAGGTCACAGCGCAGTCACTCGGGCAGGCGATGGCCGCGCTCGTGGTCCAGGAACATCTGTGGCTGAACTTGGTTGAGATGCGTGAAACCGACAAACCTCGCTTCCTTAAAGTCCCTGTCTCCCAGTTCGGCCTCTTCGGCGACACCGTTGAGGACTTCGCCCAGCAGTTCTCCGCGGTGAAGAAGCAGACGGAGGTGATCTCTCACATCCTGCCCCGCCGCAAGCCTGCTGCCATGGGTCATGCCCCGTCTGCTCGCCGAGGGCATCCTCCTGCGGCTAAAAAACAACCTGCTCCGCCTCAACCCGGGCCAGCTCTCAGCCCCAGCGTCGAGCACCCTGCAGGAAGCGCACGCCCCCTGTCTCACGGACCCCCTCGAGGACCCAAAAGGCTCCCAGGCGCTCCTGAGACATCCGACCCAGAGTCCGAGACGTTAGCTCCGGAGGTGGTAAGACCGCTCCGTCCCCCGGTGGAGGGCCGGGAGGAGAATTTTTTGTTGAAGTTATTTCATTTGCCACCCACATTCTCAATAACAGAGCTATTTCCTTTGCCTCTGGGTCACCTGGCCCGCAAATGCCATTCTCACGGCACTTTGCTTCCAGATCTCAACAGTCCCGGCTTCCTGAACGCGGTTCCTCCGCCCTCAGCCCCACGACTGTTCCCTGGCCGGCCGGTTCAGACGAGTTCAGAGGACGCCTACATCGGACCTCCTCCTCAGTCACTAACCGTGCGGAGCAAGGTAAGTGCTTTGAGTCTTTTCTCAGCATTAGAGCCTCTGGACACACCCTTGCCTCCCGACGCCACGTTACCTGCTCCGCCCCGCTGCGAAGCCCCACCGGGTATGTCACAAATACTCGTCCCCTTGGTGCCCCTAGCACGGAGTTTGGATGCGTGGCTTTCACTGCCCAACCCGTCACGCTTGCTGGCCCAGACCATCCGACTCGGTTATGCAATTCAGTTTGCCAGGCCCCCGCCCCCTTCGCGGGTGTCCGCTTTACCGCAGTACACGGCGAACATGCCAATTCCCTGCTCGCGGAAATCACTACTCTTTTACTCAAAGGCGCGATAGAGCCTGTACCTCCAACCGAAATGAAGAAGGGTTTCTACAGTCCTTACTTTATTGTACCCAAGAAAGGCGGCGGCTTACGACCAATCTTGGACTTGAGAGTTTTCCCTGCTCAAAATGCTCACGCAAAACATATCCTAACTTGTGTCCGGCATCTAGATTGGTTCGCAGCGGTAGACCTGAAGGACGCGTACTTCCACGTATCAATTCTGCCTCGACACCACCCCTTTTTAAGGTTCGCGTTTGATGGCCAGGCGTACCAGTACAATGTCCTCCCCTTCGGCATGTCTCTGTCCCCTCGCGTCATCACGAAAGTCTCAGAGGCAGCCCTTGCCCCGCTCCGAGAAGCCGGCATTTGCATACTCAATTACATCAATGACTGGCTCATCCTGGCCCACTCGCGGGAATTACTATGCACACACAAGCTGAGGCAACTCAGCCGCCTGGGGCTTCAAGTCAACTGGGAAAAGAGCAAACTCACCCCAGTCCAGAGCATCTCTTTTCTCGGCATGGAGTTAGACTCAGTCTCAATGTCAGCACGACTCACCAACGAGCGTGCTCAGTCAGTGTTGAAATGCCTCACCTCCTTCAGGCCGGGCACAGCGGTTCCTCTAAAACATTCCTGTGCTGTGCAAGGTCAGGGAGGATGAGGAGCAAGTCACCCTAGTGGATCCTTACTGGCCCACTCGGTTTTGGTTCTCGGATCTCATGCTCCTCACGACAGCCCCTCCCTGGCGAATTCCCCTGAGGAAGGATCTTCGTTCTCAGGGACAGGGCACGCTCTGGCATCCGCACCCAGACCTTTGGAACCTCCACGTCTGGCCCCTGGATGGGACGCGGAAGATCTAGCTGGTCTACCACCTGCTGTCGTAGACTCGATCAACCAAGCCAGAGCCCCTTCTACCAGGCATCTTTACGCCCTGAAGTGGCACTTGTTCGCAGATTGGCGTTGAAGACCAACAGAGGTGCGCAGTTAGGTCAGTGCTCTTAATCATACAGGAGAGGCTGGAGGGGAGGCTGTCCCCTTCCACCCTAAAAGTGTATACACGACACTGTAGATGGCAAGTCTCTGGGTAACCACGACTTAATCATCAGGTTCCTAAAAGCACCCGGAGGTTAAATCCCTCCCGGCCAAGCCTGTTCCCCTCCTGGGATCTCTCAGTGGTCCTCGCGGGCCTCCAGAGATCTCCCTTCAAGCCGCTAGAATCAGTTGGACTCAGGGCCCTCTCTCTTAAAATGGCCCTGCTGATCGTGCTCACCTCCACCAAGAGGGTCAGGGACCTGCAAGCGTTCTCTGTCAGCGACACTTGCCTGGAGTTCGGTCCTGCAGACACATATGTGATCCTAAGACCGCGGCCGGGCTACATGCCCAATGTTCCTGCAAGTGCTGCCCTGGGAGGAGGCAGACCCAGCCCTTTCGTTGCTGTGTCCGGTACGTGCTTTGCATACCTACTTGGACTGCATGCAGAGCTCTAGACATTCTGAGCAGCTCTTTGTCTGCTTTGGTGGACTGCGGAAAGGGAACGCTCTCTATAAAACAAGGCTCTCCCACTGGGTCGTCGATGCCATTTCGTTGGCTTATCACGCCCAGGCCGTGCCCCCCCCTTACGGGTCCGAGCGCACTCAACCAGAGGTGTTGCGTCCTCATGGGCACTGGCCAAGGGCACCTCCCTGGCAGACATTTGTAGAGCAGCAGGTTGGGCAACACCCAATACCTTTGTGAGATTTTACAATCTCCGGGTTGAGTCAGTATCGTCCCGTGTTTTCTCAGGTCCGAGACAGTAGAACTGGCTGACAAGCTGGCCAGGTGAATCGCTTGCGCCTAGCGCCCTTTCCCTCAGCCGAGGTAAAACCATGCACTTTTTCTCCCAGGAGATCCCATCTTTCGGATCCCTAGATGATTCCTCCCTAGCCCTAGGTCTGCAGTTCAGTGGAGGAACTTGCTGACCCAATCCACTGCAGCTACCTAGTTTACCCTGTACTGGAAGAGGTACTCCACAGGTCAGGACTCCTGTATGGACTCCCCTTTGTGTATTATCCACGGCACGGTCCCTTTACGAGTGGACCCGCATCTCCCTTAGGCAGTTCCAAGCTGCCCTCTGGTCGCTGTAGTGTAGCAACCCCCCCCCCCCCAATGAGGTTGGGCCTACCTCCGCGCCATTTCCACATGCCGCCTAAAAACCCATGTGATGTATTCACCACTTTTACCTCCCCTTCTGGGTAGGTGTGGTCTCCACAGGGTCTCTTTCCTCCTGAAAAAAATTATAATAAATAGGAAATGGGCTTGGCCCGTTCCCAGATTGGCAAGCGTAGCCTTGTTCCCCTGTCTAGGGTAACTAGAAGGATTCTGACGCCTTTATGGGGCATTGGGGAAGGGTACGTGCGGTCTGATACAGCTTGCTGTGTTTGCATGTGAGAATACCTGCCCACTCCTGTATCAGCAGTTCACGTACACGGCTCAGCGCATGGCACGATTTCAATTGGACCCCTAGTGTTGCTTCTTCGACACAACGTCGAAGTGAGAGACAGACGGGGAACATCGGAAAAATCCTAAATGAACTCAGCGTATTTGCGCGCTTAAATACCCGTATGTACGGGGTCGGGGTATGCAAATACTGGCTGCCAACTTCACATTGGCCTTTTTTCATAATTCAGAGGCATAGTTGGCGCTCAAGAGAGACCCCTAGTGTCGCTTCTTCGACACATCTTGTTCCCTCCATCGGGGAACGGGGGTTACATATGTAACCTAGACGTTTCAGGTCACACTTAAAAAAAATTAGAAATCAGAATCGACCAAGAAAATTGCAATTGGTGCATCTTTAACCAGTCCCTCTAGAATGACCCCAATTTATTGGCAGTTGATGCTCATGCTCCGCCCCTTTCGCATGTATGATCAAACTAGTGTGATTACACTAGGCTGGGCTCAGATGTATATGATCAAACCAGTGCGAACTGCATTCTTGCTGCTGTTTACCAGCAGAAAGGGACTGAAGCGGTTGTAAAAATGAATCAGCTGCTCGAATAGTCTTTTTAACATAACAATAACTTTTATTTTGTGATTATTGTAATGTTTTAACACAAAGTATGAAGCCATTACCATTGGAGCTGACTGACGTCAAACAAAGAATATATAAACTAGTTAGTCCAAATTAGCATTCTCCCATTCCGTCTGTCACTAATTGTCATCACTTCCGTGCAGGGAAACGTGCTCCTCCATGTATGCTTCAATGGCGAACTCAGAATTCCATGCTGCACTGCAATGTTAACAACATGGTGGCATGCATACCCGGTAATAGCGTTCGTGATCCCATCTTATCTGTCATAATAAATTATTATAAACATCTAAAAACCACATTACATGTATAAACTCATGTATAAAAAAAGAAACGTGATTTTAAGTCCCCTATGTTGGTTCCCTCATATCAACAATGTTGGGGAGTAACAGAATATATGTAATGGGATAACATATTGTAAAGGGATTTAAGGGAAAGGAGGAGGCAAGAACTGGCTTGACAATATAAATAATATTTTAATGATAAACTTAAAAGGCAAAACACACACATGACGGACATGTCAGTAAACGATCTCTCTCTCTCTCGCACCACCATCTGCCATCAGCCTTTATCCCTCTCAGGGGCTAGATTAGCCTGATAAGGGACTGGGTGTGTATAATCACAACCCGGCCCCACCCTCCACCCTGCCACATTCCTCCCTCGTTGGATCATAATTTCTTTTTTTTCTAGTAAGACCTTTGATATTAGGGCAAAAATCATATTCTTTATAATGTTTTTTCTATTGTTTTCCTGTAAAAATATTTTAAAAATCCTTAAAACAAGATCAATATGATTCATCTTGTTTTAGAAACAACACTGCATGAGATATTTGGGTTTTTCAGGGAATGTATTTTTAACATGTGTATTTTGTCTTACTGTACTGACAGAGTTTTTATAGTCAAAACAAGTGAAAAAATCTACCAGTGCTGAAGAAGTAATCCAAAGTATTTAGAATACATTACTGACCTTGAGTAATCTAACACAAGTTGCAAATGACATTTTACAGCATGTTTTCTGTAATCTGTAGTGGAATACATTTAAAAATTAACCTTCCCAACCCAAATTCAGCAGTAGTATTCAAATAAAATTATTATAAAAAATCCAGATTTTATTTATTTCTTTTCACAAATGGCACAGTTTCCTAAGAACGAGCCATGTCAGAATGCTACTAACAACATAATGACACATTAGTGTTAGATGCTAGCATGATCTGATTTAATTTTTTTCTTTTTTTCTTTTTTATTACATTTTAGTTCAGTTCTGTCTAGCCAATTCATAATCAGTTTCCAAATCATGTTTAATCTTCATTTACAATGTCTGATGTTGATTTATGATAATCTTAAGGAAAATCCTTTAGCTTATTTCATTCAGTGATGTTAGACATTAACAGTATACATTTTTAAATGCACTTGAATAAAATACACTTTTAGAATTTATGTCATGTTTCCTGTTATAATACATTTTGTTAAATGCTAAAAACTTCGTCGTCAGATCAAGGGTGGGTTTACCAGTACCTGATCCTTAAAACCTTGAGGAAATAATGTATTTAGGCATTGTTCAATATGACAGTACAGTTTGTTCCTCTAAAAAAATGCACAAAAATGTTATTTGATCAAACCTCTGATAACACATGCCACAACCTTCTGTAGGGCATTGAACCATGACTGATCAACCTCAATAAGTAAAATACCAGTGAGCACACTCACTCTAAATTTTAAAATAGCAATACAGGAAAACTTGTCTAATAGAAAATCTACTAAGTTTGAATGCCAAGTCTGCGAGTCTAGACTAGTTTATGAACAGCATCCCACGTGTTTAAGTGGTCCTCTGACCAAGCAAATATATTTCCTGTTAAAGACCACACAGTTGAGATAATTTCTTGTTAAACACAAAGGATGTGGATTAATTCTCATGACACATTTCTGATTCAAATTCAGTATTTGTTTGATTCAAAAGAGACTTTGTTGAAACTACAAAGAAAGTGACTAATGATGTTTGGATAAGCTAGGTCTGAGAAATATAGAAAATGATTGTTTATTGTGTTAAGACAAGTACTGCGTCTCACCAAATCTTGAAATACAATGCTCGAAAGTATTAAACCACACTCACACTCCAGTTGCACAATTCTGTTCTTTCCTCAGTGATGTCACTTTTGATGTCTGGATAATATGAATGGCATTGTTCTTCATTAAGAGAATATGATAAAACACTGACAGCTAGATTATGGCATGACTACATGCTCACTGTTGCCAGAAGGCTCTATTTGTACAATATTGTTAACTTTCCCTACACTATACATTTCATTGCTTGAATTATATCTAAAAATATGTTATTTAAAAATTATACACATAGACTTTTATATTGCAATAAAATGGATTGATCCCAGTGTATCTGTGTACGCTTTAAAAAACTTAAGTTATCATCTAAATGAAGAAATACTACCTAATGGGTAGTAAGTTGAGCCATCTAGGGTAAAATGTATGGGGTAAACACCTTTATTATTATTATCACATAGCTGTATATTTATTACTGTTATTTTATCAAATGTTTCTGCAAATCAGAGGAAGATTGTTCTTCATTTTAACATTACAGATCGATTAAAGTAAATACGTTTTATGGACTGTGAGCGCCAAAAGTGAGTTGCCCCATACACCTCCCCAACACTCCCTTCCCTCTCAGGCCACTAGGGGGAACCCTATAACTGTCTAATTAAGCCAAAACAGCTGCCTAAAAAACATTTAAATTTAAAAACGGCCTTGCTGTGTGGGGGCCATTGGTGGCTCGGGGGCCCTAAGAGGCCACTTATATCACTTATAGCTGGAAACGGCACTGACTGATAGATAGACATGAAAAGAAAGGATAACACTAAACAAATTTTTTACATTTGGAACAAAATATGCTCTCATAAAAATACAAAATGCCCCAGAAAATCAAATCCAGTCACTGCTTAATATTATCTGCTAAATACGTGATATTTACTTTTAATCTATTTTATGTACAGTATGTGTTCTGTATTTATTTATCTGCTCAACATTTAAATAGTTCCAGTAGGAAAGTATTAGCTGGAATTCCTGGAATACTAATCTGCCATGTGCTCTCTGTGACATCAAAGCCCTGGAATGGTTCAGCCATCAGAGATCATAGGGAATGAACATCCCAGCCACACTCCTCTAAACTTTCCCTGCCACATCAGAAAGAGAGGGTCTATTTGGGCAGGGTGGTAGCACACTTCACCCACATACAGAAAACTGCTTTTTTCATCAGGGTGTGGTGTGCCATGTTGAGTTGTTTTTGTCATTTCCCCTTCATGCTGTTTAATTGTCTGACTACACACTCCTCTTTGTTTATAGCCCACTCTTTTCTCAGAAGTTTTGGGCAAGTTACAATTAAATCTTCCATACAAGGAGATCCTTCAGTAAATATCAAAGTTGTTGATTCATTGAGATGCGTAATCTTATTTCAGACTGTGAGCGGGAAATCTTTATATAGTATAGTATATAGACTGGCGAAAAGATTAGAATGGGAATTATGCTGCTACCAAAATAAATCTTATATTTAAGGATCTGCAAAGCAGTCAACCGATGTCAAGACTGCATCTCTGCACACTCTGGGGAAACATTTATCCAGTTTCAAAATGAATAATACATTTTAATTTAACAAAACTGATTTTAGTCATTACATTTGTATTATAGAGCACACAAGTGGTGTTTTTGTCCTATTTGAAGTTTGGTAGACGTGATCAATTCCATACAATGACAGACTGATCTCACAGTGAAATTGGTAATAGTTGGTTGACTTCTCTTTTACTGATATTGGTCTGTTCTTACCTAAATGCAAAACATTGCCCCACTGGCCAAAATAGTTATGTTGTTGGGGCGTATGGGCCCCGACTGAAATGTCCATAGAGGGAAAGTGAAGCGAGTTGTGAAATGAGTTGTTTTCAGCTGTACAGGTTGTAATACAGTGAAGAGAAATGCATGTTTTAAATACTGAACCCACCAAACTCGTCCTAAACTTAACCATCAGTGGAGTAAAAAATTTATGTTAGAGGGAAAAATGCAACCTCTGAATCAAGCTAGTCACTGATTAAGCAAACGCAAGTACTTCCTGGTTTCAATGTGGGATCCAAACACGGGTCTCCCATGAAGCTGACGCAATGTGCTTTCAGTCGCGCAACAGAGGAAGGTAAACAAACTTGATGCAAAAATATCTGCACTGGCTGGTGATTAAGCATAATGTGAACGATCTGAGGGTACCGGAACTTTCTGCAACAATATGCCGACTTCCCATGTGATCATGTTGCTAAATAAATGGGCTAGATTAGGCCCTTTCACACTGCAGGAATAAAGCCTGTTTGAGGTCATTTTACTCTGAACTACAACTTTTTGCCACTTTAGCACGAGGAGCTATAGTTCCTCTTAGCCGTTTGTGTATAATCTGATTACAAAGTAATTAGTTACTGTAATGTAATTACTATTTAGTCAGAAAGTACTGCAGCACTGTTTTTTTTTACCATCGTAACACATAATCAGAAATAACTAAAGGAAATTTTGCAAAGAGCAGAAGGATTGTTGCCTGCAATGATGTAAGGGATGTTTTTGAAAAGGTCACTACATATACTATCCTGCTCATGTTCTGCACATTACTCATCACACTCATAACAACTGTATAACACTTTCACTGATTTCTTTTCCTGTAAGTCATAACTCACATGAGCTCTCACAGATGCTCTCCTTTGGGCATGCAATACATTCCTCAACCATTACTTTGTTTGTATAAGCAGCAGGGGTGACGTGAATACTCCCTTGATTTCAGAAGCCGGGTCCTCTTGTGAGCTTGGCGGGAAGTAAACCAGATGTGGGCAGCTTTGCGAAAGGATAAATGGTCAGCTTGAATAATTTATGCTTCAGGCCCCCATATGCCATAATCTCTAGGTATCCTTCCTTCCATTTAAACCAAAAGCTTTTGTGTTTTGCTGTCTTTAGAAGCCTGTAATTATTCCACAACAGTGAGGTTTAAGGAGTTTATCTCCATATGTGGAGAGTATCATTAAAGAAATAATTATAATTCTCTCATCATTTACTCCATTTTATGCCATCCCAGATGTGTATGAGTTACTTTCTTCTGCCGAACACAAATGAAGATATTTTAATGGAGATATGATGTTTGCTTGTCCATACAATGATAGTCAATGGGGCTTGACACTTTCAAGATCCAAGTACGACATTAAGGCAGCATAAAGATAATCCATATGACTCCAAATCTGATTGGTTTTGGGTGAGAACAGACAATAATGTTACTCCTTTTCCACTATAAATCTTGAGGTCTGCAGTATCCTTGGCGTGATCATGATTTGAAGCACGATTACTGGCATGGACCTTGTCCTGCACATGTTGTGCCACCAACCTAGTCTCGCAGAATTAATGTTATTATAACAGCATTTTTGCAAATCAAAACTGTTTCATCAGTTTTCTGGTGAAATTAACACTAGAGGTGCTACAACAACTGTGCGTTTTATTCACTTTCACACAAATCACTACTAAAACGGCTGATTATAACTTTCCACACACTTATTTTTAACACGGTTTCTCAGATACTGCTAAGTTATGATGTCAAAACACTTCTACTCTTACGCATCATTTGAAATATTATTCATTTTAAAGCTTGACTGAACTGCATTTACACACTCCAGTGTGATTAGCTTCAGTGGTAGGTCACCTCATGGAGTGCTGGCGTGGTGTGGACTCACAAGCTGACACGAGAAAAGAGACTGACACGAGGAGAAGTCGTTGCTTCAGTAAATGTGCTTTTCTTTTCTCATTTACTTTTAGGGTAATATCAGATAGGTTTAGGTTAAAGTTTTCGTGTGTACATTTAAAGTGTTAAAGTGTACATTTTACTCATTACAACCTAAAATACACTTTCAAAACCTCGTTTGATTACGTTATCACTTCACTCGCTTTTGGTGCCCCCTAGAAACCACATAGCAATATGCAAAAAACATCCAGAACAGCTTAGCAGCCTAAGAGCAATGGTCTTGCATGGGCGAGCACCACAAAATGTCAAAATGTTACAAATATTTTTCATCTACAAAATACAGGAAACAGCAGTGAGATACGGTATGTCTGACCGAATAAAGAGAGTTGTAAAATCTGAATATTGGTCTGGAACTCCTAGTTAAAGGTGCAGTATGTAAGATTCAGAAACCCTTGTTACTAATGACACCTGTGGCTGTTAAGTGAACTGCAGTGATCTGTTGCTCAAGAGACTGAATGTGATCCACCGACATCATGATGACAGATGAGTTACCATAATTAAAATGACACAGTTATGATTGTTTTACAACAAACACAATTCAGTATTGATGTGATTCCATCACAACTGTCATTTTGATATATCAATTCTGTTTTGTAATAATATAATATATATTTTCTGTATAACCAAGTTACCTTAAACTAATGAATGGAGCTTTTTTGCATGATCTTGAACATTGTCCAGCATTCATTTCACGAAATTAAGAACACCAATTCAGGGTTTTGATCCCCAAAAGTGAACGAAGGTCTCTCCAGGAATAAAATGCCCTGCCGATGTTCACTCTAGTTTTCGCTTGACTGTGATCACGTTCTCGCTTAGCCAGACAAGATTCAGAAGATAAATGTTTTTTTTTTTCATTTTTTGGCTTAATCATAGTTTGTGTAGGAGTCGGTGTTGTGCTGTGACATTTGCAGAAGATGGGCACATTTTGAATGTGTCAATTATTGTGATGCATATTGCTCAAGCATTAGCAATGCTGCTAGATTTCAGTTAACTGGGTTTAATAAAGGGTCAGGTCAATGGGCACTGAACGTCAGAGGCACCATGTTACCCAACATAGACTATTATCTGGCATAAAATCACAATGAGTCATTCTGTAGCCTGCTAACATAAAGAATAAACACATTAATCAATGCACACACACACACACACACACACACACATATATATATATATATATATATATATATATATATATATATATATATATATATATATATATAATAAGCATAAAAAACATTAAAAGGCACATGCAGACCACAAATGGGCGGAGCTCAGCTGTCATGTACCCAAGTTCTCTTTAGCGAAAACCATGGTTTTAATACAGAATCACCATTGTTAATCTTGTGGTTATAGTTTTACTATAAATACCTTGGTTAAACAATGGTATTTTAAGTAAAACCATAGTAACCACAAAAGTATTATTTTATAACCATTGTTTTAGTTTCCCTGTATTGTTACTATGGTTTCACTATGAATATCATGATACAAAAATATAGTTACTGCAGTAAAACAATAGTACATTTATTGCAAGAGAACACAAAACTTATGGTGAACGTAAAAATGAAAATAAAATAAAGTTCAATTCCAGCCCTGTCCTCTAAAGGACTCCAACTAGCCCTGATAATACATGTAAAATATAGGTGATTAAACCTTTTAGGGTGTGATACATTTAGATCTGATCTAACCAGTTTTAATATGTAATGTATAAATACTTTGAAAGCTTTAAAAATGCTGTGAACCCCTATCAAGAAAAGATTCTGATGTTAAAACAGATCTATACATAAGAAATGGCTGAATAATTATAGATCTATATTATTGGTGAATAAACATTGTTAAATGTGATGCATATTGCTCAAGCATTAGCAATGCTGCTAGATTTCAGTTAACTGGGTTTAATAAAGGGTCAGGTCAATGGCCACAGAACGTCAAGAGGCACCATGTTACCCAACATAGACTATTATCTGGCATAAAATCACAATGAGTCATTCTAACGTAAAAAAAAAGACAAAATATCAAAAAGCACACTGAGGACATGAGTCAAAAGGCACATGTAGACCACAAATGGGCGGAGCTCAGCCGTCAATAAAGCACGCAGACATTCAGACTGAGAGCATCTGTACTCCAGACAGAAGATTCGCTCCGTATTCTACAGCACTTTCACCAGGTTAGCACTCTCTCTTGTCAATATTTTTAACAGTTTTTGGAGTCAGTTAGCTTTTCAAAATCAGCTTGTCTTTGAAAGCAACTTGATTTAGGAAATTCACGCGCTAGTTACTTTCAGCAGTTTTGTTTTGGAGTGTTCCTCGATGGAGATGATGCGGTCGTCCAGTGTTTGTCTGCTGCTGCTCGTGTTGTGTGGAGCGCGAGAGTTTGCTGAAGCCTGCAGCTGTTCGGCTGCACATCCTCAGCAGGCCTATTGCAATGCGGATGTCGGTAAGAGTCCATGCATTGAATTGTTTCATATTCATAACTCCATGTCTATATTATAATAATGCACTTGTTTGCCGATGAAAACGCTTTTTACTTGTGCGCAAATCAGTGTTAATATTCCACAATATTTTGCCTAAAAGTTCTGCATGTTTACATTGGAAAGTAGCCTATGACATTATCATCTTGCCTAATTATATATATATATATATATATATATATATATATATATATATATATATATATATATATATATATATATATATATATATATATTAGTATACATGTACTTAACTCAAAAGTATTCAGGCTAAGGCTCTGATGGCATAAAAACATATGCTGATGAGAATCCTTAAAGAACAGGACATACTTGTCTTTGAAAGCTGTAAAGTACAATAATCAGTTTTTTTGTTTTTATTATTATTATTATTATTTAAAAATGTGTTGAATGTGCATAGGGATTTTGTTTGAAAAATCATCTTAAAGGAATAATTCACCCAAATATTAAAATTTGCTGATAATTTACTCACCCTCAGGCCATCCAAGATGTATATGACCTTCTATCTTCAGCAGAACAGAATATAAGATTTTAGGAAAGTATCCCAGGTTTTTAGCTTCATCAATGCAAGTGAATGGACACCAATATTTAACGGTCCAAAAAGCACACTTAGTCAGCATCAAAGTAATCCACTCCCGGCGATCAAGTAATGTCTTCTGAAGTGAAACGATACAGTTATGTGAAAAACGTAATAAACGTAAAATTCGCTAATAGAAATTGTATTCACCTTAAAAATTGACTGTAAACATTGAATGCCTCACGTCGCTGTCGCGTGACGTCATCACGCTGGTGTTCCGCTCTGTTTACCACAGAGGAACGTACTTCATGCGAGAGTTAGGTCAATTCAAACAGCTACAGAGAACTGGTGGAAGTGCAGATTTAAAAACTTGTTAAAAACTTTTAATTAGCAATTTGTTTTTCACACAAACATATCAATTAACTTCAGAAGACATTACTAAATTGACTGGAGTCATGTGGATTACTTGATGAAGCTAAAAACCATGGATAATTTTCCTAAAAATCTTAAATCCTGTTCTGATTAATAAAGATGGTCAAATACATTTTGGATGTCAGGAGGGTGAGTAAAGTATCAGCACATTTTCATTTTGGGTTGAACGGTTCATTTAACTACAGGCTATCCACTATAAAGATATGTTGTTTTTCTCTGCAAAAATATCTAATAAATCTGTGAATACTGAGCACTTTGAATAATACATACATACCTATTTTCATTACCACTTACCATGAAATATGCAATATAGATATAGGATATAGAAAGACTGAAGAGTGGAAATTTGTGGTGTGGTTGAAGAGAAGATAGAGAGAGATTCTCCAGACTAACTTTAGATTTATATTGTCATTGTGTGTAACCTGTCTCACCACCGACCCTCTGACATTCAGTGTCCCTGCTATAACCTGCCATTACATGATCTATGCATTTTCCAATGTTCGTTGCTGCAGCCCTGTGATTAAGACCTCTTTCAACAGTCTGATTTAAAAAAAAATGTAAAACATTTAGAAAGTATTGCCACATGCAAGCAACATATTGTGGTTTTCTTTGTTGTTAGTAAAAGGATATTACATGACTTGGGATGGTGAGACTAGTGTCACTGGGGTCAGCCACAGTCACTGCACACCCACCTGTACATTCAGTGACCCACTGAAAACAACATCTGTTTCCATCACTGAAATTGCCATCCACATACTGGGATGCGTCACCATGACATTGGCTGCATGTTTGAAGCGTACACAATATTGGTTTTGTGATTAACGTTCAACAAATATGCAATGATAAAGAAGGGTTTCAACAATTAGTAATGCAAAAAAATTATATGGCATATTTGTTGATGAAGGACCAATTACTTGAAGGAAACCGCAAATTAATCATGTCCTACAAAAAGATTAGGAAACCATTAGGGCTGCATGATTAATACACATGCATAATTGTTCACAATTGATATCATAGTTGATATTGCAATTGCAATTATAAATGTTAATATAATTTACATTAACATTTAATTTTATGTGGGTCCATATTCGTAAGTACCAAAAATCAAAACTTTACGTTAAAATGAAATTGGTTTATTCTCTGTTTTTGACGTCAAAACGTAAACAACACTTGCACACATTGGATAAGCCGTTAAGAATGGTGGTAAGGTAGGTGTTTACCAAAAATCAACAAATCTGTAAAATCTAGTTTATTTAATTGTCTCATTTAATGGTTCCTGTAGTTATTTAGAGCTTTGCATTCAATCAGACCAATTTAATCATAGAATCCACAGTGTTTCACGTGATCTGCATAACTGTCAATGAATAATGTGGAGGGCTCCCTCTTCTCCTCACATACAGTTGAAGACAAAATTATTAGCCCCCCTATGAAATTTCAATTCTTTTTCAAATGTATCCAAAATTATGTTTAACAGAGCAAGGGGAATTTAACACAGTATTTCTTATTATATTTTTCCTCTGGAGAAAGCCTTATTTATTTCAATTTGCCTGGAAAAAAAATAATTATTTATAAAAAACTGCTAAAGTTCATATTATTAGCCCCCTTAAGAAATGATCTGTTTGATTGGCTATGGAACCAACCACTGTTATCCAATGACTTGCCTAATGAATCCTCAAAGCCTTTAAGTTGCTCTTTAAACTGAGGATTAGTATCTTGCAAAACAACTAGTGAAGTAATATAAAACTGTCATCATGGCAAAGACAAAATAAATTTGTTTAGACTTAAGAAAAATAATTGTTAATGCTCACAAAGAGGGAGAATGATATACATGTTTATCAAAGCGTTTTCAGGTGTCAAGAACTACCGTGAGAATTATTATCAAGAAGTTTGAAGAGACCCACACAGTGGAGAACAAGACTGGCAGAGGCAGGAAGCAAAAGTTTTCAAAAACCTTGGAAAGAAAACTGGTGAGAGAGGTTTCTAAAGACCCAAGAACAACTGCAAAGATAACTTTTAATTTGATATGGAGGAAGAGAAAAGAAACAAAAACTTCAGTAGACAAGAGCTGAGGAAAGTACTGCAAGGAAAAAGTTCTCCTTTGGAAGCTTGATGCTTGGTAAATGGGAAAGTGTGGCGGAGGCTGTGCCCATCTCTGATGGGGATTTGGATGTGGGGTGAAAAAGAAAGTCTCCGCTTTCTAATTTTGTAATAATTTTCTTTCCATGAGTGAGAAATAGCTTCTATGAACGACATATAGCGCTATATGCGTTGCATCCATTAGCATGATTGGTCACCAATAAGCTTCAAATCAACAGTTATTGTTTGGATTTGGTGATAAAATTTACATGGTTTGAAAGCTGAAAATTAAAATATAATTAAACACAAAAAACATTTTGGTATAAAATCACATTTCTACGTAAACGGCCCCCTGCGACTTCAGACTCAACATGGGAAAACCCAGTAAATTCATTAAACATCTTACCTTTTAGAATTTAAGACAAATGTGAGGATATCCTAATTTTAAGGTGTTATTTACAATGATTTTTAAGAAAAAAAAATTCTGAGAATTTGAACGCTTCTCAAGTTTTATCTTAAGGAAAAAAAAGATACGTTTTTTGGGAATGCAAAATGTTCGTAACTTTTTTTTTCTTAAATTAGAAATTAAAAAGAAAATGTTAGTTGCGAATTAATTTTTTCTTAAGAATGTTTAGTGAATCTGGCCCCTGTGTGTGTGGCCGACAGAAGAGGCGCTCTGTTTGGATTTTAATATGCGGAGGCCGGGGGGTATGTATGTATGGCCTCTCTGAAAATTCAAATTCCTGAGGAGAAGTGTTTAATCAGGATAACAACCACTGAGTTACTGGTCAGTCAAAGGTTTGGACCATAACCCGTGTCTCGTAGTGAACGTGATTACTTACTGGTTTTCGCAGGACCCGAAGCTGTGTTTTGGAGTGATTCTCATATTGTCTAGGTTTCCTTGGGACCAGAACCAGTGTGTCCAAGTGAATGTGATTGTTTCCCCGGAACCCAAACCCGTGTCTCGGAGTGAACCTGATTACGTCTTGGTTTTCATGGGACCAGAACCTGTGTGTCAGAGTACACACAGTTGATTCCTGGTTTGCATAGGACCACAACCTGTGTCTCAAAGTGAACATGACTACTTTCTGCTTTCCTCATGACTAGAACCTGTGGGTGCTTCTCATTTCCTCGCTCCTCTGTCCTCCAGACTTTAACTCGAAAACCGATCAAAGTCCACCTTTATGAAGGACGTATCGATTCCCTAAATGCACCACGTAGAGGTGAGGACCAAGGATGGAGGATGCTCACCGATGACGCTTGAGTGAAGAATCACAGGGAGCATCCTATGCAGAAGACTTTTTGGTTGAAGCACCTGACCCTTGCATAAATTCTCCTCCCCTTTCACATCTGACACAAGAGTTTTAATTCACGTTTCACATTTGTCGTTTAAGTAAACCGTAATTGACACATACTTTAACATCTTGAATTATTTGGATTCATTATGAATCTCAATTAATCAAGAGATGGCGCTTTGAAGCTATGCTTCAGTGAGCAGGACATTTCATTTTACAAATCCGTCTTGCTTCGATTGCTATGTCATAATTTCTCAATAAACATTGTAATTTCTAATCGTTTAGTTTGCGTAGTTACATCAATTTCAAACTCTATATACGGCAAACTCATCAACGACACAACACATTAGTGAAGTACATTAAAAGCTTTGTAACATTTTTGTGTATACTGACAAGATTCACAACTTCGGACTGTAACTTGTACCGCAAGGACACATCCTGTGTGTGATACCTGTGCCTTGACCTACCTGCAATGCAACGCAACGTTCGCGCTTTACTGTCGAAGCCGCAGCCTTTTTGGTTGTCTTAACATGACATCGTAACGGTCAAGTGGGAGAAGTTTAATTATGGGTTTCTAACTTTGCAAGTGCTTCAGATATGTAAACATGTTTTGCAAGTCAGAAACCCATAAATTGCAGTAATTCCCACTTCCCATTTTCTTTAATGCAGCATGTGTTTGAACTGGCATGGACTCCATGAGATTGTGCAAAACTTGATGATCTATGTTTTACGGCATGATTTAAAAACGTTCCAAAGAGCATCTTTTCTGGAAACCTGACCTTTCATAAACTGTAAAAAATTGTCAGGATTTTGTTTAAGGTTTCACAGTACTTTCTTACAATAAAATGCCGTATTCAGAATTTTACTGTAAAATCAATGCAAGCGTGGTCATTTTCTACCATAACTCAACAATTACTGTGAAAAAGGAAATTATAATATCGTACTGCATTGAAGGATAAGTGTTTCATTTGAAGTCACCATTATGGTGTTTTAGTGTTCCCTTTGGATGGGAACTTTGACCTTTTTAACTGTTTTAGAACTATTTCTTATTAATGTACTTCCAGTTGGTGCAATTGTGGTTAAAACACAATTTATTGCACTGGATGTTGCAAATGGAATACATAAGTTCAATTTGAAGGTTGACTTTATGTCTGGTTATGATGTGTAGACTACATTGTATAATGTAATTGAAAGTAAAGAAATACTATCATTTTAAATGTAAAATGAAGGAGGGATTTTTGCAATGCAAGTCTATGATATAATTGGTTTGATCTCTCGTGAACTTGAGAGAAAAGATGGTCAACCAGGCACACATAGATATCAAAACTCCGCTTATAAAACGTAACTATAATGACAATTAACAAACACTGTAGATAAAAAGATACAGATGGTCATTGTGATTCTACAACACAGCAAGGCTACATTACCGTAATGTCCTGGACCTGTGAAGTCACAGGATACAGTTGTCTATTAATTGTAATCAATTGTAGAAATACTGAAAAATATACTGCGGAAGTCCTGCAACTAGTAGCCAGGAATATACTGTAAACTAATACTAATATTTTGTGACCTAGAAATGATTTTTTCTTCAAGCAGAATTTATTCTTCAGTTTCACCCTTTCTTCAGAATGCCCCACTGTACTGTACATGAAGTGCCTGAGACATTTCGAGTTGAAAACTTTAAAGTGCTTTTTTTCCCTCCCTCAGTCATCAGAGCCACAGTCATCGGACACCAGCAGGTGGTGGCTGGCAATGACACCGATGGCAACCTAGTCATGATGATCAAATATGATATCAAACAGACAAAGGTTGGTGGAGAACATTCTTCATGTTGTTATCCACAGATTTCAAGCCAGTACTGATTTAGTTTGTTTCCTTAAAGCTCATGTTTATATCTCCAAACTATTGCTGCGTTCACATTGTGTCAGAATTTCCATAATTATAATATGAGTCCAAGTTGGAGTCAAATATTTGTTTCGAATGCAATGTTCTTGATGCCAAAATGAATCCATATGCTCTTAAGCTACTTTTATGTCTGAATTCATCGCTGTTTTAACTGACTATAATAGAATGACATATAAAGCAATGTGTAGAGTTATCTACCTAACTACTTTTAACTGCTGAAGCAGCTTTCATTTGGATTGTTTTACATGGCGTCACAACTTTCAAGTGGGAGAAGAGAATTGCTTTTACAAGCTGGAAACTCGTAATTGCAGTAATTCCAACATAACGTGAACGCAGCATACGTTTACCATTATATACGGCTCTGAAGTCAAGATGTACTAATTCTTGACCTCTTCACACCATCTTCTTTCACTAGATGTTTAAGGGCCCCGATCAACAGATTGATGCCATCTTCACCAGCCCCTCCTCAGTGTGTGGGGTCAGTCTTGAGAGTGATGGCAAAAAGGAATACCTGATCACAGGTAAAGAATGAATACACTTAAAATAGAGAATAGTATCCAGGAAAACTAATGCTCCTACGTTTGTTTCTCCGTACAGTAGAATCTCATTCTCATTGCTCTGTACAGGTAATCTGGATTCAAATGGCACTTTTTATGTAAATCTTTGTGACTACATTGAATCTTGGGAGAAACTCAGTCTAACACAGAAAAAGAGTTTGGGTGAACGCTACCAGATGGGATGCGATTGCAAGGTATGAATATTTCTTGCACTTTTCCAGGCGTTTAAAATACTTGAGTAATTATACTTCAGTTCACTTCAGTATATACTAGAGCTGCACGATTCTTAGAATAAAGATCACGATTCTTTCTCGATTTTGAAGAATAAAGATCACGATTCTTTCTCGATTTTGAAGAGATTTCAGTGATTTACAAAACCTGAGCATTAGGCTATTAAACAAATTAAAATGTAATTTAATAAAGGTTCTAAAAAAATGTTCTTTGCTTCTGTTCATTTAAAAAACAAGTTGTAAAAAAAATATGTATCAAAGTCCTAAATCCTCAACTGGATGCAACTAACACATTATATACCTAACAGCACTGTTATTATTGCTTAAAATAAATAAATCCTGCTAAAAAGGTAAATGAATGTTAGAACATAAAAAAAGGATTTAGCCTGTTCATTTTCTAAATGGTAAAAGTGAAATAAAAAGCAAAACAAGAGGAAAAAAGCTTGGTGTTGCACTGGTAAATAAATAAGCAAATATGTTTTAAAAGCTTGAGGCCACATTTTCAAAAGAAACACTGAAGTAATTATTCAAGACCCAGTAATTAAATCGAGGACAGATCTGTTTTCAGTAACAGAATAAATTAAACATTTGAAAAATTATAGATTTAAATAAAATAATATCAAAACATTAGAAAAGTAATCTAATGCTAAAAAAAACTACATAAATTATTGAGTCTTTACTCACGTGCCTCTTCTGTTTGTTCTCTTCTGTCTGGTCTTTGTCTTTATGCAGATCATCCCATGTCAATCAGTCCCCTGTTCCATTAATGAAACCGCCGGATGTCTTTGGATTGACTGGGTGCTGGAGGGCACCGTTCAGGGTAACCAAGCGCGGTACTACACCTGTGTTAAGAGGAATGATGGCAGCTGTTCCTGGTACCGTGGAGCCATCACACCTAAAAGAGATTTCCAGGACATTGAGGATCCATAAGCTAAACCCCAGTTTAATCGTCCATTCAGCACATTCACAAAAGACCTTACGCGACCAATTCTTTAAACACATTCTAGACTAGTAAATCTCACGAAACCCGTCAAGAACATTTCCGCATCATATTTCATGCCAAAATCATTATAATAAATTGTTAATAATATATATATATATATAATATATATATTTGTAATAATATAAAAATAAATATATTTTCCATAAAGAATATAAGGCTTAATTTTAGCACCATTTTAAGACACAGATGCCTTCTTTTTATAATGCCAAAAAATAAAAATGATACTTCGTTTAAATAGTCAAGTGTTTATTTTGTAAGGGAGGACTCTTGTATCACCCTGAAGGGGTTTATTTTGCAATAACATCCAGCTGACTGAATATTATCCCACATATTACAAACTACTAAGCAAATGCATAAATACATGAAGATAAAATATTGATTTGAGTTGATATTATGTAATTATGTAGGAAGAAATAAATCACTGAACAGCTGAAATCCACCTCCGGTTTGTGAGTTCTGTTGGTATTTATTTAGTAATTAATGACCATCTCACTCCTCATTATCCAGCTTGTTACAAGACTACTTGCTAAATAAACAAATAAATGCACATAAAACATTGAATTGTGTTAAAATTATTTTATTAGTTTACTTGTAGAGATTGCACAGTGATCTGAGAAGCAGGAGAGATGACTCACAATACTCGGATAAGTGGTCTGATAGGTGGAGGTGCAGTTGTTACTGAGAAATATCAGACCGCTAGATGGTGCCATTGACCATACAGAATCGAGTATTCCAGAGAGCTGCGTAATAATGGTCTGGAAAGGATGAAATGGAAAAAAGTAGAACATCGTGGTGCATTACGATAATGAGTATTTAGGAGTTGAAATTAATTTAATGTCATGAAACTATTCACAATGCAAAATTACATTTCTTTACACAAAATATGATTTTCTTATTTTTAATCTCTTGATTTTGGGTTGTAGTATGACATTCATTCATGAGATTCAGCCAGACATGGCAAGATTTATACATTTGGTTGCATGTTAATATATCAAGTGAAACTCAGCTCTGATAATGAATTATGAGTTATTTTTATGACAGTGATTCTGGCATAAATTCGGTTTCTCCTCTGCACTTTGAGAACCCCAAAAGCACTTGCTTGTTAAAATGTCACTCTTTAATAAAGAAGAATTGGGGCGTTACATCAGATCCTTTTCAGAACCAGTAAGACCCAAAAAGAAGTATTTAATCTTAGGTCTTTTATTTTTATTTTTAATGCAAAGCAAAAAGATGATCATGCAATATAATACAAATATTGGACATATGATTTAAAGGCATTGCGAACAGGCTGGTATTTTAAACTGTAAGCCTGGAAAATGGCCAAAATAGAACAGAAAAAAAAAGAAATGGGTCCTTGTATCATTTGAGGACTATCAGAGATGAATTTGGTACATGGGTGTTGAATATATAGTTGCAAATTGTATAGAATAGGGGAGATGGCCATGACGAACTGCGTTTTTATTTATATCAAAATCGTTCCACACTGAATGTGTTAAGAAAGCAAATTCAATGTTTTTATTTTTCATTGCTATATTTTTCTTTCTTTTTTTAAAAAAAAGTTGACCATGATATAAATTATTTTTTACATTTAGGGAATGATTTTATTTTATATATTCCCAGTATCAAATATGAAGCCTTGTCTCTGCTTCATTTATGTCTGTAAGGCCAGAAAATGTTTGTTTCCACATTATTTTTGTACAATTGTGTTCTTTTGTTTTTAATCATACAAGAACATCTTTGAAGTGTAGTTTGATATTTCTGGTGTTGGAACCACTAGGAAAGATTTGTTAAGAGATAGCCTTGCATGCCTTTTATAGACTATTACTCCTATTGCTTGAACTGTTATGGTACTCATGAATAAAGGAACTCATCCATGACTGCTGAATATCTGTTTTTTTATACTTATAGTATTTTAAAGATTCAGGTATTGCAAATTAGCTGCAAAAATAAAGGGCATCTTTTGGAGAACGTGCTTCTGTTTCACACATGACAATAAAATACTGAGCACAAGCTGGTCCTGAATAAATGATCTAATCAATGACAAGAGTTTAGAATTTAAATCTATTTGCTTTAATAAAAACCAACACCTGGTACATGAAATGGCCAAAGTTAAAGAAACACCATTTTTATATTCAAGGATTAAAAATCGTTTCAATATATGTTACTTTGACGAATGTGTCCAACCATTTAATATTATACTCTTATAAATATGCACTAATAAACACATTCAGAGTGAGGAGACCTCCGTCCGCATCCTCAACGAGTAAACAACGCATGAATTAAAAGCATCCAGACGGCGATCGATATCTGCCCTCTGATTGGACACTTGCGCTATGAATGAAGTGTGTCGTCATAGCCGTGCGTAAGATTGATTGGCCGCTGCGTCGCGTCAATCGCGCAAGGATACACCCTTTCATAATGCAGCATGGGGGAGAGAACGTAACAAAATGACGGCTTCGCGTGGAATACAGTCTTAACATCCAAGTTGATCAAACGATTCGCGCTCGTCCACGGATGGGTATGTACACCGTGTTATTGGCATGCGTTTGACGGAGGATCCTGTGCGTAATGTTGTGAATTGTCGAGAAAATGCCTAGAGCAAGGCGAGGAGGAGCACATTGCAGCAATATGAACGCCACGTTCGCTTTGTGAAGCGGCTTATGAAGTGGAGCGTCTGATATCGGCCGTAAACAACCAGCTGGCAGTGACTAAATGAACATTAAATACGTGAATAGCGGCGACTGTCGATGAGAACAGCCCCATTGACACTGAAGCAGACGCTAAACTAGCTTGTTAGCTCGTGTCTAGTGTGAAGTGCTCAAGTGCGCTCTAACTAGCGACTGTTTGACGTATGCGGACAGAAGCAGCTCAAAACACGTTCTCTACACTGACATTAACGTGTTTGGGATGGTTACGGTTACATTACGGGTCAAACTCAAGCAGGGTTGATGCTTAAACTATCGCCACGGTGTCCTTTATCAAGGTATTTAACATCAGCGTTACTAGATGTGTATTAGGTGAGTTATAAGACGCCTTGGATAAAAGCACGAATTTATGTAAGTTGAATTAAATGAGTAGTTCGGTTTCCAATAATAGTGGAAGTTGTCATTTTTATTTTGGAAACCTCTTTGCGTGGTTCACCATTTGTCACCTTTGTAAACCTCTAGGTTGTGTCTCAAAACCTAGTGAGCTCTCGTTGAGTGTCAAACTGCTGGCTATCTAGGGAGCTCACTTGATTTTGAGACGCCGTAGTTTGTCAATGTGGCGGAAGCAGAAACGCGAATTAATAAACAGAACAATCTTGCGTGCTTAATGTGAAACATTGCGCAAAACTCGCGTTTTAATACGCTGACTGAAAGACATCTAGATGAATGTTTATGGGAAATGATGCTAATATTATGGACCGTATGTTCAAGGAAAATGTCACGCGAGTCCTCATTACAAACACGTGTTTGGGTGAATCTCACGAAAACATGTACAGGTCACATTTCACATGAAAATAATAAAATAGATTGTGTTTTATTTAAATTTAACGAAGCCCGTTCCAAGGACCGTTAAGGTTATTGTGTGTTGTTTTTTTTCTAATGACAATTAAGCAATTTTTCTACCTCAAAGGTTTATTACAATAATGCGTCCAGACGGCATAACATCTGAGTTTATTTTTATTTGTATTTTTGTAGACTAATTTCCATTTTTCTTAGTAATTATCATTAATTTAATGCAGCATATTGACATTTAAAAAAAAAAAAAAAAAAGTCTGCATAAATGTACATGCAGTACAGATAAAGTGAATTTAGTAGAGCAAATGCTAACATGACACTGGCATTCAAAAGTTTAGTATAATGTACAGATGTAGCTGTTTCGGGAGGAAATTGGTACTTTAATTCACCAAAGTGGCATTAAACTGATCACAAAGTATATTCAGGACATTACTGATGTAAAAAAAAACAGCACATCACTATTTGAAAAAAGTCATTTTTGATCAAATCTAGACAGTAGCCATCACTCCAGCACATTATCCTTGAGTAATCATGCTAAATTGATCATTTGATACTAGAAAATCACTTGCCATTATATCAAACACGGCTGAAAGCTATCTGGTTCATTAAACGAAGGTTAACTTTGTCTTTGTGTTTGTTTTTGAGTTGCCACATTATGCAATAGACTGGCATGTCTTAAGATCAATATTAGGTACAAAATGGCAAAAAAGAAAAAGATTTCTCTAGAAACTATCAGTCAATCATTGTTTTGAGGAATGAAGGCTATACAATGCTTGAAATTGCCAAAAAAACTGAAGATTTCATACAAAGTTGTACACTACAATCTTCAAAGACAAAGGACAACTGACTCTAATAAGGACAGAAAGAGATGTGGAAGGTCAGATGTACAACTAAACAAGAGGATAAGTACATCAGAGTCTCTAGTTTGAGAAATGGACACCTCACATGTCCTCAGCTGACAGCTTCATTGAATTCTACATGCTAAACACCAGTTTCATGTACAACAGTAAAGAGAAGACTCAGAAGTGCAGGACTTATGGGAAGAATTGCAAAGAAAAAGCCACTTTTGAAACAGAAAAACAAAAAGAAAAGTTTAGAGTGGGCAAAGAAACAGACATTGGACAACAGATAATTGGAAAAGAGTGTTATGGATCTTAACCCCATTGAGATTTTGTGGGATCAGCTAGACTGTAAGCTGTGTGAGAAGTGCGTGACAAGACAGTCACATCTATGGCAAGTGCTACAGGAAGTGTGGGGTGAAGTGTCACCTGAGTATCTGGACAAACTGACAGCTAGAATAACAAGGATCTGCAAAGCTGTCATTGCTGCACATGGAGGATTTTTTTTTGAGAACTCTTTCAAGTAGTTTAAATTTTTTTTGTGTTTAATATTAATGTCCTGACTATACATTGTGATCAGTTGAATGCCACTTTGGTGAATAAAAGTACCAATTTCCTTCCAATACAGCAAAATCTGTACATTATTCCAAACTCTTGGCCACCAGTTTACGTAATATTTAAGATGTTTTTTTACGCATTACGGTAAAGAGAATTTGGTGGACAAATGAACTAGGTGTCAAAAGTATTTTGAGCCGGCTTGTTTTTAAAAATGTTACAATTTGCTAAGAACTACAATTACCACAAGCATGTTTATAGGGTTGTCAAGATTATGAAATTTGGCTGACGATTAATTGTCAAACAAATAATTGTGATTATGACGATTAATTGTCTCTCTTAGGCCTTTCAAAATTATTAGTCGTATATGTGCTTCATACACCTTACAAAGTTATTTTTAATAGTTAAAGGTGCAGTATGTAAGATTCAGAAACCCTTGTTACTAATGACACCTGGGGTTATTAATACAATTATTATTTAATTATTTTTAAACACGATAAAGAATCATATCTTATCTAATTCCACAACAGGGCTCCAAACAAAAAAAAAATCAATTAAGGAGCCAATGGCTCCTACAGGGGGAAAAACAGGCGCCAAATATTTTAAATTTTTTTAACTCCATCCATTCCTTTTCGTCCCGCAGCTCGCTAACAGTGTAGTCTGTGGAGCATTCTTCGCAATTATGTGATCACGTGCATTTTTATGCTTGTTACTGTCACCGTGTTTTCTAACAGTCTCTTTTTTGAAATTGTTAGTTCCTGCAATGAACTCCGTTTTCCCCGCTATTTCTTTGATATAAACTTTTGTAATGTATCTCGGGAAATGTAATGCAAATTTTAAAATCAAAAGGGAGTAAACTTTTACTGTCGCCAATGGCGACCTTGACAGAAATTACACTCACAAATAAATTTATTTGGTCACAAATGCGACCATTTTTAGTCGCAGTTTGGAGCCCTGCACAAGGATGATGATTTATCGACTTTATAGACATTACATTTTTATCGTCTGTTAATGCTGAACTTCTGTAAAGCTGCTTTGAAACGATGTGTGTTGTGAAAGGCGCTATACAAATAAAATTGACTTGACTTGACTTGACCTGTGGCTGTTAAGTGAACTGCAGCGATCTGTTGCTCAAGAGACTGAATGTGATCCACCGACATCATGATGACAGATGAGTTGCCATAATTGAAATGACACATGACTGTTATACTACAAACTTTGAGACTGTAAATTATATAGGGGTATAGATACGTGGAGGAAGAGTGCTTCCGGTTGAGTGAACGCTGTGCGTTTTGTCTGCCGCTGCTTTCCGGTTTTATTTTGTTTTATTTTATTGTTTTATTTTAATTATTGTATTTAGTCAGATTATGACCTTGGTTAGCACTCATGGTTGCTTTCAAGGTGCTATATAAATAAACTTGACCTTGACCTTATATTTGACTCTCCAGTGCTGGAACAGGGCTAAAACAAAGTGTGGATATCGGTCTGACTATGTGAGACTGTAGTTTCAAGTGATCACTTTTCTTTATATGATACATTGACAGCATTTATACGATAGTCTATGTCACCATTAACTTGCTAGTCAGCTTTATCAATAGCTGTTAGCTAAATTTGGTGGATGATGACAGTAGCTGTTTATAAAATATATATAGTTTACTATATATATAACCAAGTTACGTTACACTAATGAATGGAGCTTTTTCCATGATCTTGAACATTGTCCAGCATTCATTTCATGTGTTATTGTAGTTTATCTAAAATGACACAGATCAATCCTTATGACACTATATTTCACATGGTTTGCTGTTATGTAAGTTTACTGGTCCAATAAGAAGAACGCCAATTCAGGTTTTGATTCCCAAAGCCGAATGAAGTTCCCTCCAGGAATAAAATGCCCTGCCGATGTTCACTCTAGTTTTTACTCGACCACGATCATGTTCACGATTAGCCAGATGGGATTCAGAAGATACATTTTGTATTTTTTTTTTGTGTAGGAGTCTGTGTTGTGGTTGGAGCCGGACGTTTGCTGGATTTCATATCTAAGATAACATTACATTGTGTTGCAGTTTGTTGTCGCCATTTAATAGCGGAAGAGAAGCTATAACTGTCTAAGGCAAACATCGTTTGGATTTTGCCGGCAAAACATGAAAATCAGTCTACAGGCTTTAAGAGGCAACATCGGAAGTCCGAGAAGGTCTAATTTTTTAAGGTGCGGTACAAGCCGTTCACACACTGACAAAAAAAAGGGCGAGTATACAAGACAATTGTTACATACTGCACCTTTAACTTCCAAATAGAAAACAAATAATAATATGGGAATATATGATTTCCTTTTAAGGGTTCAAAAACGTATGAATGACATGAAAAATAAAGTTTGCAATATCTAAATATTTCTAAATACTTAAAATATGTCTCTCGGTTTGGTCAACTTTAGTTTGTCTATTTAACATTTACATAGTTGGTTCTGGAACGCTTCTATATTGTTTTTTTATTTATATATAATATGCTATAGTAAAATATTTTGGTGCATTTTTGCTAAGACTACCTTGATATACTGGACTATTTCTCTTTGGGAGTTTAGACTCATAAAAATGTCTTTATATTCCTTCAGACTCGAGTTATACAATTACAGGTATCTCCTGACCTCCTCACACACATTCTTGACATGCATGATACACAAATACGCAGTTGATGGCATTTATATATATACACTTTAAATTCCCTCATGTGGGCATTAAAATATGGTTGGAATTTGAAGTGCACAATAGTCACGGTTATCTCAAATAACCGCGCTTGGACTCAAAAATGCAATCAGACGATTACTTAATAATTGCGACAGGCCTACATGTGTGTGTATGTTCCTGACGAAACTGAACACCGTTGTAGTCCTTATTTAGCAACTTGTTAGCTACATACATTTTTAAAACATGACGGCTTCAAAATTAACTTTTTGGGTATGATTGTTTTTAATTAAAGTTTGCAGAACAAAATATCCATGACATTAATTTACTCCTTAATCTAAAACTGGCATTAAAAAATCTTGCTAATTCTCTTCAGGGTTTTTGGGCGACAACCTGAACAGCGTATTTTGTTGTGAAATAAGACATGAGCAAGTTGGCAGGTTTTCGTGAGATTCACCCTTTTAGCAGAATATTCAGTGCTCCGCTTTAAAGTATTTCATTGGCCTGAAATTGCTCTTTGTGAGTACAATCTGTGTTAAAATGTTTTTTAATTCCTTAATTTAATTAATTCCAGTAATTGCGAACAACTGGAAAAATCATGGGAAAATGTTTGGGCTATTCTTTGGATTTTCTTTTCTCTGATTTCTAAGTGACGTTATCGAACATTGTTGAATCCTCGTTCTCTTGATTTTCTTGACATCATGATCATTTATGACTTGTATGCTAGCAGTCCGTCTTATAGGGTTATGTTTTCATTTGTTACATTTTTGAATCATTTAATCATTAGAACATTTAAACTTCCCAACCCAATATACAATTTCAATACAAAATTGCGATTTCTGAAGTTTCCCCCAGCACAGCTAAATAAATCTGAATGAAATGTTTTTTTTTTTTCTTAAATGTTTAGACATGCTTTTGAATACATTCACATTAGTAATACAGGTAGGGAATGCACATGAGTGTGAATGCACAGGAGATGCACAGGCAGCAGTTGTTACATCATATAGCACTCTGTCACCAGTAATCGCAAGCGCACATGAAGGTTAGTCTGCCCTTGTGGCTTTAATGCATGTGCAGCCTCTGTTCTGCTCTTCTGCTCTGTACGTCAGCAACAGACCTGATGAGTAAGCCCAAGTGCTGTGAACTCCGCCTTTTATCTGTTTCCTGAATGCATCAAATGAAATATTGTCCTTAAAAAAATACAAATAAATACATTTCTAGCTACTCATCTACAGCCAGCTAAAACCGATGCTTTACTGGGATGTCTAAAGAAGAAACTGAAATTCTCATTTAATGTTACAGATATAGCTTGTTTTTGTCATCAGTTCTCCTAGTCATAGTCACCTAGTAATCGGCCTAGCTATCTATGTTAAATGCATTTTATGCTGATTTTAATTTATAATATTTAATATAATTTCAATGATAAATGAACATGTAAAAATGTTTGCTAATTTAGGCTTATTTATAATATTAGAAATATGATTTAAACATTAATGACTGCGTAAAATGCATTTGTACTCCTTTTAATTTATAATTTCTGCTATAATCTGTGTGCGCAGAATTCTGCAGATTTCCACCTAAATTGAGAAATAAGTCATTAAATCTCAAAGTGTCATCCTCCACAATATAAATCGTGGCTATCCACTTTTCCACAACAATCGTGAAGCCGCATTTACATGATTTTCTCCATTTTAAACTCAACATGGAAAGTGCTGCAGAGAATGTCAGTATCTAATGTGAAAATAGGTCAATGTGTTAATTGCATTGTTTAAATTAATTGAATGCTTTTTTTCCCTTTTTTTATTTTTACATTGTGCTGCCTTCATTAAAACAATGACAGCAATGCCTAATATTGCCACAGGTACACATCTGTTTAGTAACTGCACTGTCGCTTTTATGTAACTGGTTGGATGGCTGCCAAGTCTTAACTGGTCACCTTTTGAATTCAGTTCACACAAACCTGCATGCAGCTATAGGCAGTGTATCATCCAGGTTATTGTCAGAACTGTCAAGGCTTGGGTTGTGGCTTAAGTACATGTTGCGTTGTTCCTCTTCATTGTATCAACCAAATGTACTGGTCTAATTTTTTTCATATCTGCTGCACAAGATTCATAAAAACTTGGGAAATCTACTATAGAATTCGGATATGTTGCGCTAATACAACTCGATCAACTTAAAATGATAATCCAAAAATGAGAAGTCTGTTATCATTTACTCATCCTTTCTTCTCTGGGACACCAAAGGTGAAGTTTTGCAGAATGTCTGAGCTGTCAAGCTCCATCAAGGACAGAAAAGCACCATAAAACATCATAGTAGTTGCCAAATGATAGCGTTTGTGTGTTGGAATAGACTGAAATTAAATATTTACTCAAAATCTTGCATGACAGCCGTGGTTACCATTCATTTTATGGAGAAGAGCAGTTTGGACATTCTGCTATAAATAACTCTTGTGTTCCATTAAAGAAAGTAATTCATACAGGTTTGACATAACACAGAAGGGTGAGTAAATGACTGAATTTTCAGTTTTGGGTGCTCTATACCTTGAAGCTTGTTTTGAAGAATGGAAAAGCACTAGTTATCCCAAAACATCCGGCCGACCGAGTTAGCCACGTTTTCCCAATTTTTTTAGTAACTGTTAAACCTATGTTTTTTCCCCATCAGTGACGCATAATGCCAATAGTTGACAAGCTCAAAGAGGCCCTGAAGCCAGGCCGCAAGGATTCCAGTGATGAGGGTGACCTCAACAAGTTGCTGGCTTCATCCGCCAAGAAAGTGCTGCTGCAGAAGATCGAGTTTGAACCGGCCAGCAAAGGCTTCAGCTACCAGTTGGAGACCCTCAAGACGAAATATGTGATCTTGAATCCCAAGAATGATGGTGCATCATCACAGAGATCACTCGAGCCTGCTCCAATTAAGAGACAAAGTAAGACAAATCAGTTCCCATGACATAAAAGCCAGGGTTTCGACACATTGCTCAACAGTTAAGTTTATTTTCAGCTTCTAGCAACCACCCTTGCAGGCAAGGCAAGCACAACTCACAATTTCTTCAGGAAAAGTAAAGCCTTCTTGGCTGAGCCTCCCCAGCGATTGAAATTTGATGTCAGTTGGCACTCTTTAGATAAAGAAAAGTTTAATTAACATGATAAAATGAACCTTCCTCTGTGATTGTAACTGGTCTCATCTCCCCGGCAGTTTCAGAGAACCTGAACGTTGGGCAGAGTGATGGGATCCCTGCTCCACAGAAGATGCTCTTCCCTGGAAACAAGCTCTCCATGAAGTGGGAGCGGGTGTATCGGGTTGGAGCTGGACTCCACAACCTGGGCAACACCTGCTTCCTCAACTCCACTGTGCAGTGTCTCACCTACACCCCACCGCTGGCCAACTACCTCCTGTCGAAGGAGCACAGCCGATCCTGTGAGCAACCACTTCACTGAATATTAAGGCTTGGGTATACTTTGTTTTCCCATGTTCCTGGTTGTCACACGGTCAAGCACTAAACCTTTCAAAGTATTCTCTTTTGACTGTGAGTGAATACAAACGGGTTCGATATATGCGCAATTCGACTGCTTTGTGACACTCTTTCAGTACAGACAAGGACTGTCTGTGTGTGGACAAAATCTGAGCCATGCATGGACAGTCTGTGCTGATGATGAAATTTGCATCAAGCATATTGTGCGTTCCGATCAGCAACGTGGACAACTGAAGTATTCTTTCCTGTTCCGCATAGATGCATTTACTACCGAGTCTGATGGCTTCGTTAAATGACATTTGAGACACATGGATTATAATTGTAAGTGACTGTGCACGTGCATCCTATTTATGAATGATTGGAATTGACCAACATGCATATGTTTAACTTACAAATCTGGGGTGTACATAAGGTCCATTTTACGTGCATATTACTCCCAGTTTACGTACATATTTACTAAAGTTGTGAATGAGAACCAATGTGTGATCTTGAGTTCGTGTAACAAATCGCAGTCCTCACTTTGGCCATAAATGCTGTGTTTTTAGGTCACGTTTGTAAATTTAATGTAGTTTGAAACTAAGAAAAATGCGCCTCGAGATCTCTTGCGCTCCTTTCAGCTTTGTTTGAATGCAAGTTCTCATCTTGTGCCATCCTTTGTGTCAAGCAAGTGTGGGTTGTTCACTGTACAACTGCAAGTTGCCTATACAGCTGGAGTTTTGCTTACTGCCTCTTGCTCAAAAAAGCTTTAATTGTTCCAATTGTAGGAATATTCCATATCACTGTCCGGAAACATAATTAATTGTTTTATATTTCTGTATTTTATATATAATTAATCATGCTGAATTTGCAAGTTAATTCAACAATCCTACTATAAACATTTTGAAATGCTTAAATATTGTGTAGAATTATGCTGCACACCTTAATTTGTTTGATTAAAAGAAACCGGATCAAGAAACAATTGTAGATCAAAATTGAATTCTAGGTAATTCTTCTAAAAGGTGTTATCCTAGCTTTTACTATGAAAAACCCATACAAATCTGAACTAAAACCCTCTTTTGTCACCTTCAGGTCACCAGTCTGGATTCTGCATGATTTGTGTAATGCAGAACCATATCATCCAAGTCTTTGCCAACACAGGCAATGCCATCAAACCTGTATCTTTCATCCGAGACCTGAAAAGTAAGTGCTTTGTCTAATGACTGTTGAAGTTTGTTCTCTTTGTTTTAGAGAGTAATACAACACTTGCACATGGCGTTATGAGTCAGATGAGTTAACAGTTACAGGAAGTGCAGAGATTCATTAGGCTCCCTGATGGTAGCGTGTAATGTGTAGAACCATGAAATTGAGTTCTCAGACAAAAAAAACAAAAAACAATTCGCCCATAATTTATTCACCCTCAAGCTATCCTAGGTGTATATGACTTTCTTCTTTCAGCCAAACACAATCGGAGTTATATAAAAAAAATATCCTGGCTCTTCCAGCTTTATAATGGGAGTGAATGGTACCTTAGATTTTGAAGCTAGAAAAAGCACATCCATCCATCAGAAAGTAATCCATACGGCTCCGGGGGGGTTAATAAAGGCCTTCTTAAATTTAGTGATGCATTTTTGTAAGAAAAATATCCATATTTCTAACTTTATAAACTATAATCACTGGCTTCCTCTAACCTCTGCGCTTCCGTGTTCGTCACTTCTCACAGGAGCTTACGCTACACATACGTCATATGCTGGAACTCAACTCTCTTGTGAACGTGCGGACAGCCATGGGAAGCCAGTGATTATAGTTTATAAAGTTATAAATATGGATATTTTTCTTAACCATTTTTCTGCATCGCTTTGCTTCATTTCACTGCCTTTAATAACCCCCCGGAGCCGTATGGATTACTTTTTTGATGGATGGATGGGCTTCAAAATCTAAGGTACCATTCACTCCCATTATAATGCTTGGACGAGCCAGGATATTTTTTGTGTGTGTGTGTGTGTGTGTGTGTGTGTGTGTGTGTGTGTGTGTGTATATGCCTGTATGTGTTTGGCTGAGAGAAGAATGTCATGTACAACTAGGATGGCTTGAGGGTGAGTAAATTATGGGATAATTTTCATTTTTAGGTGAACTAGCCCTTAAGTTTTCCCCCTCATGTACCCCAACCACTTTCCCCTTTTTTGGGAGAGTAGCCTCTGAAATAATCAGATTTTTCTCTGATCCTTCAGAAATTGCTCGCCATTTTCGATTTGGGAGCCAGGAGGATGCTCACGAGTTTTTGCGTTACACCATTGATGCCATGCAGAAAGCTTGTCTGAATGGATATCCAAAGTAAGATCACTACTAGAGTTACTGCACCTTAAAGATTCGGATAAGAGGAATAATTAACCTATTTTCATTACAGACTGGACAGGCAGACCCAGGCCACCACGCTCGTCCACCAGATTTTTGGGGGTTATTTAAGGTCCCGAGGTAGGCACCAATTAACCGCATCGGTTTTAAGGCTATTGTGATACATTGAGATCTAAGGGAGTGTTTTCCAATTAAATGACATTCAAAAAGCGTTCAAATTTTTCAAAGTGAAGCCTTTTTGTTAAAACTGTTTAAAAAGTGTTCTTAAAACATTTCTCTTGCTGTTTTTGCAGTGAAGTGCTCCATTTGTAAAAGCGTGTCAGATACGTATGACCCATACCTAGACATCGCTCTAGAGATTCGGGTGAGACAGAAAAAGACAGAAAAGTCAGAGACTTTGAACCTCATCTTTTTTGAAAGAAAGATGAATGTCTTGTGTTCAGGACGGAAAACTCCTCTAAATAATGTTAACTCTCTCTTTCCGCCTCTTTTAGCAAGCGGCTAACATTGTCCGTGCTCTGGAGCTGTTTATCAAGCCTGACTTTTTGAGTGGCGAGAATGCCTACATGTGTGCCAAGTGAGTTGTACACCCATATTTCTTAAATGTTCCAGTGGTTTTGACTGTTTTGTTTAAATGTTTGAAATTGCACTTCTGCATGGTCAGTATGCAGTAATCATGATTTCTATTGCCTGTACTTCCTCTTTCTCAAAAACTCAGCTTAAACTTTGGTGCATATCCACCTAAGAGCCACTTGTAAATCCTACATGGCAACATGCTAAAAACCACAGAGAACCACTCAGATTCAGTCAACGCTAGACCCTGCCATTAAAAATATGTTGCATCATTCTTTGTTTTCGTGCTTTAGATGCAAGAAGAAGGTTCCAGCAACTAAGCGGTTCTCAGTTCACCGAACATCCAATGTGCTGACGCTGTCACTTAAACGCTTCGCCAACTTCAGTGGAGGAAAAATTACCAAGGTACCTGCCTTTACACTCCACTGAGTCTCAAACATGCTCTTAGCCCATGAGAAAACCACTGATTTCACCATCGATGCTTTCTGTTAGGATGTTGGCTACCCAGAGTTCCTCAACATTCGGCCGTACATGTCTCAGAGCACTGGAGATCCTGTGATGTATGGTCTCTATGCTGTCCTCGTGCACTCTGGGTACAGCTGCCATGCTGGACATTACTACTGCTACGTCAAGGTGAGAATGGTGAATTGAATTGGTTTTATAAAATCAAAATGAAATCAGAGCTTTGAGGTTGTTTATGCTTGTGTACTGCTAAATGTTGACAATCAACTATTAGCAGTTATTTGTGATCAACTTTATTTTATTTGTGAATAAATTAATCATGACTAGCTGATAATGGAGTATTTCTATGATGGCAGCGGTAATTGAAATCTTTTGTTAAATCTACACCACTTGGTGACAGCACAGCAAACTAAAGATTAATGTTAAACAATGCAACGAAAGCATCAGATGTTAATACTATTGTATATTGTTACTAAGCTTGGCATGCACATGCTATTCCAAAGTGCTTTGAAAAATACAATGTTATTAAATGCTAGCTGTGTTAATAATGTGTATATTAGTAGTTGACATGAATTTTACCCACCCATGCAAACTTTATTTTTCTTTGGGAAAAATGTCCACTAATGAATTCTGCACATTTAAAACCAGAAATACTTAAGAAAGAAAATGGGGTCAATTTAGATTTTATATTGAATTTATCTATTTGGTTTAACTATGTGGTTAGCTATTTGTTTTTTGTTTGTCTTGGCTAATGCTAATTTTCTTCCACAGGCCAGTAACGGGCAGTGGTATCAGATGAACGACTCCATGGTGCACTCCAGTAACATCAAAGTTGTCCTTAATCAGCAGGCTTATGTGCTCTTTTACCTGAGGTAGTTCTCATTCATCTAGAGGTAGACCGATAATATCAGTTTTTATAGATTAGTCGGTACTGATAATTGTTTTTTGGAACTATCCTTATCGGCAAAATTCTATAGTGATTGTTGCAGATTGTTTTTTGTCATTTCAATATGAGTGCCCAGTATGTTTTTGGATTGTTTATACTTTAAGGTCATGCGTTATGCACCAAATCTGAATTTCTTCTGGTTATTTTGGGAAATTTTGGTTGAACAATAATCTGAATCAGGGATTTCATTCATTTTATTTCAGACTCTCTTTCTGAATTTTTTTTGACATTATATGAATCACTTTTAAAAACTATTGGCCGATTTAATCGGTAATCAGCCTTTCCCAAAATCCGCAAAATCCACTATTGCCCGACCTCTACTTTCTATTGCTTGTGTTACAGCAAGTAGAAATGTCTTTATTTTACAAACACACGTTTTGTTTGGTAGGATCCCAGAGAAGAAGAATACAGATGCTTCAAATACAAAACAAAACTTTGTGCATTCTGGGAGGACTAATATGACCCCCGAGCAACTGAAGAGGAGCACACTTAATGGGCCGCCGTCTTCACCGCAGGTTATGAAGGTACAGACCCCTGACACGAGCGTGAGATATGCTGTTTTCAAAGGTATAAAAGCTAGGGTATATTTAGTTTTTCCGTGCACAGTCAAGTGCGCTGGCCATTTACAGCATACTCTTCCATGCATGCGCACTATGACTGCTTTGTGATAGACAATGGCAGAGGCATGCGCATGTGACATGATCATACTGTGCGAATGATTACATTTGTCATCCAATGTGTGCAAAATGTAGCAGCACATGGAAAACAAAGTTTTTTTTGTTTTTTTTTTGGCACATTTAATATTGCCTATACTTGTGTTGGCAATACGGATTTTATTATGTTTTTTTTTTTTATCATCTTATACTCTGTAGAAGCTTGATCCTGCTCAGCTGAGGAAGATCCAGTCTGTAGATGGTGGTCTTGGCATTTCAGTAGCCAGAAATTGTTTGGGGCTTCAGTCGCCCAAGATGTCAAACGGTACAGCCACCTCCCATGCACTGCCCAAACCGTCCAGTGGCCCTACACTGATCGATGAGCCCTTTAAGAAGGTAAAGAAACCTGCACCTCAGCCTGTGTCTCGCAGCAGCACCCCGGCTCTACCCAACGGCCTCGCCAAACCTGACACTGACAAGCGGAGCAGCAGCGAGTCCCGCGGCCTACCTTCATCTACCTCACTCAAATCCCTCTCGGACTCCTCCTTAACAGACACCTCCTCTCAGTCTAAAGTAAGTCTTCTTTAGGGATAGTTCATCCAAAAATTTAAATTCTCTCATTATTTACTCACCCTCATGATATCTCAGGTGTGTATGACGTTCTTTCTTCACCAGAACACATTTGAAGAAAAATATGTTGGCTCAGTAGGTCCTTAAAATGCAAGTGAGTGGAGACTTCTCTTTTGAAGCTCAAAATTACAGACAGTCAGAATAAACTTCATCGATACGACTCGTAGATAAATTATTGTCTTCAATAGTGACACGATCACGTTTGGTGTGAAAAATTCAATATTTAAGTGCTTTTTTTTTTTTAACTCTAAATCATGCTTCCGGTCAGCAGCAGGACGTGCGTGTTATGTAATCGCATTGGCATTTGAAACGCGTGAGAACTGAGGCACATGCATCACATTCGGAAGAGCAGTGCTGTTTACAAGGGAGGAGGAGGAACGCTGTACAGGAACGCGTGCAGCCGGAAAATTACTTACACAAATGAAGACATAAAAACAATTATAATTGTAAAAATAATCATTATAATGATGATAATAATCACTGAAAAATAAATCATGGATTGAGGTGAACGAGTTTTTGTATTATGTTTTAATCACAAATTTATAGGGTGCAGAGTTGCGTTCACAATAAAATGCTCTGTGGAAATAAAGTGAACAGACATCTCGGCTCAGGATGTGTTTTGAGTTCAGAGCTCATTTGCAGCACTCATAGATGATACCGTTCTTGCAAAAAAAAATTCAGAAGAGAGAAACGAAGAAAGAGTGAGAACCTTTTACATGCGTGTGTTCCAGGAGACTGCACGCCTCCGTACAAACAGTGTGTCATACATACACATAGACAACTTTCTGTCATCTGTTCTTAATAAAATTGTAAAGTGTGTGTGTGTGTGTGTGTGTGTCTACAAGTAATTTATTTGTAATTATATTTTGATGATAATAATAATTGAATACATTAATGTGAAAACGAGCCAAAAATCGTCTTGACATGGTCAAAGGCATCAGCTATTGGTGATCACTCTGACCATCATTAATCCCCAAGATCATCGTCTGTCGGCTCAACCCTAATGTGCATTTCTCTCTATAAATTCACAAAATGTTCAGACACTCAGTCTCCTTGCTGGTTTTTCTGACACATTCAGAAAACTGAAGCTCACTTCGTGCGTGTGCTTGTAAAATATATTTTAAAGGCTCATTATTATGGTTTAGTATTTCTCTGTAATGTACAACAGTGTTAGCAATGTTACTTATAACATCCTTTCTCAGCCCTGGAACTCAAACCATTTTCTGATACACATGGATTGTGTAATATGATATAAAATTATATGAATGTTAGAATATAATTTATTTAGTATTTATGCTGCCTCATTATCAACAAAGCTTGTGCTTGCAAATATGTTCAGGTGTAAATGAGTAAAATGCACTTTAAAGATGCCCATATTAGAAAATCACCATCTTATAATGATTTCTGAAGGATCATGTGACACTGAAGACTATAGTTATGATGCTGAAAATTCAGCTTTGATCACAAATTGACAAATATTAAAATAGAAACTGTTCTTTTAAATTGTAAAGAGTTCACAACTATCAATGTTTTACTGTATTTTGGATCAAATAAATGCAGTCTTTGTGAGCAGAAGAGACTTCTTTTAATAGTAGTGTAGGTCTAAAATTAAGTAAAGTCTTTATGTAAAGAAAATGTATAGTCAGATTACTTATTTTAATTTAAAACTTGATTTGGACCATTAAGTCTCCTCACATTCATTCTCATTCTGTCACATTCCTCATTGATAGGCCCAGGGGAGGGTCTTTAGTCTCCTCAGATGTGAATTACAATCAATATTCATGATAGTTCACGCCTCCTCGCATATGACATTTCTAACACAGTGTCTTGCAAAAGTTCAATTACTATATTGTTATGTATGAATGAGTGATCAGGATGGCTTTCACATAATTTTGTAACAAAAACTCTAGGCTACAAGATCCAGTTCTCAAAAGTCTTGTGGACAAATGTTTAGTATGTGTTATATGGCCTTATTTAAATGACTTAAAAAACCACGCATAAACATTATTTTCTCAAAAATACAAACATGTACACACATGTTGCTCACATATTATTGTAGCCCAGTTTGTGTTGAATACAGTGTTATCAGACTTTAGCCATTAATATGTTTTTAAGCAACTGAAAGAAGCACAAATGTCAAGGCATGTCAAAACTTCTCCAGGGCCCAAAACACCCTCAGACCCCAGAGGGTTAAAAAAAAAATATATGATAATAATATGTGGAGATGTTTAATAATCCTAATGTTAAAGAATACTTTTATTATTGGATTAATAATAATTCAGTAATACTTATACTGAAAATTAACCATGTAATTCTTTGGCTTGAAGAAAAGGAAAGACGAGTCAAAAATATTTTTGTGGCAATCAACATTATGCCACAAAGACTGTTGATTGAGCTTAACTTGTATTGATCCTGGAAACGCATTCATGGATTTACTAAGTGATTCATTGGTGTGCATTATTTAAAACATTTTTTTTTTTTTTTTAAATGTATGGAAAATGTAACGAGTTGCTCCGCTTCTAACAGCTTTTCCTTTTGGCTGACATCACAAAGCCCTCTTAATTTTCAGCCCCGATGCAACCACCTGTCATATGGAGACTTTTTCTTTTTTTTCCTGTTGACGATCTTGTTTTATTCCGAAATATCACATTACTGAAGTAAAAAAAAAAAGGTTTCCAAACGTGGTTTTACATTGAATATGTATATGATTCCTTTCTTTTACAGTCAATGTTTTCTCCAATGTATTATTTATGACACTTGGAATTTTAATAATATAATGACCCAGAATAATCCATAAGTGAAGATTCAGTAGTGTACTCTGTGTGAATTCTTAGGAAGCGACTGGCACAAGGAGCGCACCTATTGGCGACGCGTCAGGTGTGTGTGGTCCTGCATCTCCTGCTAAGAACACAGAGCGCGTGAATGCAGATGATCAGAAGGTGGTGAAGCTCAAACCGCAGGCCCTCACCAACATCACATCAGTGCCCGTCAGCACCATGTCCCCCCCGCCCGCCAAACGACTCGCCCTGTCCGCCAAGAAGGTCAGTCCACCAGCCCCACCCACCCGGTTTCATCTACTGCTGGTGTTAAAGAATGTGTTTGCTGTGTTTGTCCACTTCATCCTCGTAGACAGTCAGGTGTTCATTAAGACTTCCCTTTATAATTGGATGGGTGGTATGACCGTGTATACTGTGAGATGAAAGAAATCTGTCAGCCAGATGAGAATTGTGGTTCCCCATGTCATTGAAAACCTGGAAATATCAGGGAAATTGTTTTCCAAGCATGGAAAGGTTAAATTAATAAAATCTTAAGTCATGGAAATTGAACAGTGAACATTGTCTAGTAATTTTCGACAGACTCTCTTCTCAAAGAATTGGTTCATTAGCAAATCTGTCCAAATCAAATCTATTTTTTAACTTCTTATCCAGTACTTTCAAATATCTGGAAATGTCATGGAAATTCATTGGTCAAGAAGTATGGGAACCCTGGAAAAAAAAAAAAGTAAACTAATGGGAAGTAATTTTCATTAGTAAACTACTTAATTTCCTTGAATATCTAAAAATAGGCATTACCACATAGTTATTTGATATATAAACCATTTTCATTTGAATTTATTCAAACGATTTATATAAACGATTTTGGTCATACCACCCCCATACGTTTTTATAACAACAAAACATCCTTTAATAAGTTATCTCCGCTCATGTCTTCTGTGTTGGTTTGTGGTCTGCACTGCGCCTTTAAAAACAATTATTTTACCTTTTTTTTTTTGTTTTGTTTAAAAATTTCTAATTCTTCTCTGCTACACTCTTTGTCCCTCCCCCTTCCTACTTGTTTTTTGTTTTTTTGGTTTGGCCTTGATTATTTCCTCCCTCATTTGGATCTCTTTGTCATTGTCACATTTCATGGCTTTTTTTCATTTATTTATTTAATATTTTTTTTAGACCACAAAGTTTTTATTTATGTCAATAACTGCAGGCCAGCCCCCGGCCGAGCCCGAGCAGCAGCACTGAAGCTCTTCATCTGTCCAGTGACCCCACACATCCCCTCAGCCCGGCCTCGCCTAACATGCATCACAGGTACCAACACTGCTTAAAAAAAAATGAAGCGTGATTTTTTCCATCACATTTTTCATTCAACTGTTCAATGAGGACAGCGTCATTTTCTGTAAAGCTGCTTTGAAACGATGTGTGATGTGAAAAATGCGATATAAATAAAATTGACTTGACTTAAAGGAATAGTTCACCCAAAAATGAAAATTCTCATCATTTACTCACCCTCATGCATCCCAAATGTGTATGAATTTCTTTCATCTGTTGTACTCATGAAGATTTTTAGAAGAATGTCTCTGCTCTTTTGGTCCATGCAATGCAAATGAATGGCTGCCAAAATTTTGGTGCTCCAAAAATCATGTAAATCAGCATAAAAGTAATCCATAAGACTCCAGTTGTTAAATCAATTATTTTAGCATCCATTCACTTGTATTGTATGGGCATACAGAGCTGAAATATTCTTCTAAAAATCTTTGTTTGTGATCTGCAAAAGAAAAAGTCATACACATCTGAGATGACATGAGGGTGAGCAAATCATGAGAGAATTAACATTTTTGGGTGAACTATCCCTTTAACTGCTTCCCTGTGACCTATAAAGTTTAAAGGAATATTCTGGGTTCAATATAAATTGAGTTCAATTGACAGTATATGTGGCATATTGATATCACAAAAATGTATTTGAACTCATCCCTCCTTTTTCTTTAAAAAATAGCAAAAATCGTGAGTGAGACACTTGCAATGGAAGTGAAAGTGGACAATTTTTGTAGGGTTTAAAAGCAGAATTATGAAGCTTACACTTTTTTAAAAGAACTTTGCATTAATTCTTTTGTTAAAACTCATGTATTATTTGTGCTGTTTAAATAGTCATTTTTACAGTCATTTTTAAGGTTTGTTGACATTATATTGTCATGGTAACAAAGTTGTAAAATTGGCTCTAACTGTACACAGAGATGGTTAGTAAGTTATTTTATCACACTAAGATCATGTTAACGCACATTGTTTACGTCTTGTGACTGTACTGTAAAAAGTGAGTGTTTTAACATTCCAAAAATTGGACCTATTCACTTCCATTGTAAGTGCCTCCAGGGTCCGAAATTAACATGAAATTAACACAATTTTCTGTTTTGGCTGGTGAATTTCACAGCGTCACAGGCCACTCTGGAAGGTGGCTTTTGCTTTCTATCAGTTTATTTCAGCTTGTAAAATAAATTTAAACATGTTCTAGTTTTGGCCTCATGGGGGCTCTTAAGGCCTACAGTACAGTCAGTAACACAAGTGTACATACAACGGCTCTTATCAGTTCGTAGTCTCGCCACTCACCAATAGTCTCAAATGATGTGTCCGCTGGCTCATGGTGTGAAAGTGGATTCAGTGATTTTAATCCAGACTTCAAATGATGATTGGATGCATTCTTTATGGCAATTCTGTAGCTGGGTAAGCAAACATTTAATGAATCAACACCGTTTGTATACTTGGGACATTTGTAAATGAAGTTGCCATTTTTCATCATTTCATCACACAAGTGGCTCGCCGGGTGTCTCACCATTTACCAACACTTGATAGTTTAAAGCTTTCTAGAGATAATTATCCTGCAGAAAGTGTGGGTGCGATTGCAAAGCTTGAAGTCAATAACACTGTTTTCAGATTGACTTTTTTATTGGTTGCTTCTCAGCATGACACAATGCAAAATATTTATATTCAGAGTCAACCATTAAACCCCGTTGTTCCCTTCCCCCACCCCCAACAAACATCCCTATGGCCAAAGTCCGAGTACACGTGCAGATAAAAAAAATAAATAAAATATTACACCTTACGAGAGCAACCCGTGACAACTATGCCGTCAGATTGCTCAAGTCCGGGGCTGCTATAGAGAATTAGACAACGGAAGATAATCTAAAAAACAAACCCCAGCCCATAAGTGGAATAAACAAAAAAAATACATATAGATCCACTTAATTGTCTCAAATTGGTGTTCCTCCACAAAACAAGCTCCAGCCGCTAGTGGAACCAGCACAAAAAAATAGCAAAATGGGCTG
>JAVLUX010000187.1:1352500-1600000 GCA_032164185.1 Moxostoma hubbsi
ATTATTAATGAGGATCTGCTGAACAACTAAACGAGAGGAGACAGCAAGTTGTTTGTTTAATTTGTGATAAACAACTTATAGCAATGGCATAGACTTGATTGAAACTCATTATTATTTTTAGGAATAGTTTTGTCTTTTTGTATAGCTTGATAAAAAGTCGAGCTATACAAACATTTTTAGAAATTAGTCCCAGCAGAGGTTGTACAGTTGAAGTTGGAAATTTACATACAGCTTAATAAGATCACCCAAACTATAGTTTCACAAGTCCTGACATATAATACCAGAAAACATCCCCTCTCTTAGCTCAGTTAGGATCACTACTTTATATTAAGAATGGGATGTCAGAATAATAGTAGAGAGAATTATTTCTTTCATCACATTCCCAGTTGGTCAGAAGTTTAGTATTTGGTATTATTGCCTTTAAATTGTTTAACTTGGTTCAAACATTTTGGGGAGCCTTCCACAAGATTCTCACAATAAATTGCTGGAATTTTGTCCCATTCCTCCAGACAGAACTGGTGTAACGGAGTCAGGTTTGTAGGTCTCCTTGCTTGTACACGCTTTTTCAGTTCTGCCCACAAATCGGATTGACATCAGGGCTTTGTGATGCCACTCCAATACCTTGACTTTGTTGTCCTTAAGCCATTTTGCCACAACTTTGGAGGTGTGCTTGGGGTCATTGTCCATTTGGAAGACCCATTTGCCACCAAGATTTAACTTCCTGGCTGAAGTCTTGAGAACGGTTTAGGGTTCTCAATTTTCCTTCCTCATGATGCCATCTATTTTGTGACGTGCATCAGTCCCTCCTGCAGTCAAGCATACCCACAACATGACGTTGCCACCCCCATGCTTCTTGGTTGGGATAGTGTTCTTCGGCTTCCAAACCGTACCCTTTTTCCTCCAAACATAACGATGGTAGTGATGGCCAAACAGTTAGATTTTTTTTGTTTCATCAGCCCAGAGGACATTTCTCCAAAAAGTAAGCTCTTTGTCCCCATGTTCACTGGCAAAATGTAGTCTTCTTTTTTTATGGCAATTTTGGAGCAGTGACATCTTCCTGGCTGAGCAGCCTTTCAGGTTCGGTTGATATAGGAATCGTTTTGCTGTGGATATAGATACTTGTCTACCTGTTTCCTCCAGACATGAACCAGACTTGTAGAAGTCCACAATAGTTGTTTTGAGGTCTTGGTTGATTTTATTTTTCATTTTCCTATGATGTCAAGCAAAAAGGCACTGAAGGTAGGCCTTAAAATTCCTCCACAGGTACACCCCCACTCAGATGTTAATTGGCTAATTGTCTAAAGGCTTGACATTTTCTGTCATTTTCAAGCTGCTTAGATCACAGGTAACTTGGTGTATGTCAAATTCTGACCCACTGGAACTGTGATATAGTCAATTAAAAGTGAAACAATCTGTCTGTAAACAATTGCTGAAAAAATATTAGTGTCATGTACAAAGTAGATGGCCTGAAAGATTTGCCAAATCCATAGTTTTCTAATATGAAATCTGTGGAGTGGTTAAATTTGTTTTAATGACTTCAACCTAAGTATATGTAAACTTCTGACTTCAACTGTACATACAATAAAGTTACCAATATAAAAATCATGTTCTGTGAATGGATTTTAATTGTCAAATTAATCAAAAAGCAGATGTAATAAGTGTAATATTAATGTAATAAGGCATAGGCTCAGTCCGGCCCCCCTTTGAAAACATAGCAGAGTGACCTGGCCCTGGCAGCAAAAGGTTTGGGGACCCCTGCTCTACAGTAATAACAGTGGTCTCTAGAGGTGAAATAAAAACAATCTTGAGGGGATTTGCTGTGTCTAAATCTCATCATTGACAATATTCATCCATATTTTTGTCCTAACTTCAATGCATATTTTTATTTTGATTAGTTAATCAAGTGTTCTAAATTGAAGCGAGGGCATGCAAAGAAAAGTATAGAAACATGCCACGTCAGCACATACGTCTTATATACTTTATATGTTGTGAATAATAATAAACCTCATATTATGAAATAAAGATTCTATACAGAGGTAGAAACCCATTTTATATGGTAAATAGCTTGGCAACAAAAAGCTTAATTTGGTAAATATTTGAATATAGAATATTGTAATGGAGCCAAGTAGCCATTTCAAAATAAGAGTCCCTTTTGCAAGGAAAAGACAAAAATTATGCTGCATTTGTTAATATTAATGCATTAGTTAACCAACTAATAATGAACAACGGTTATTTACAGCATTTATTATCTATTATTTATTATCTTGGTTAATGTTAATTAATACATATACTAACACATTTCTTAAAGGTGCAGTATGTAAGATTCAAAAACCCTTGTTACTAATGACACCTGTGGCTGTTAAGTGAACTGCAGTGATCTGTTGCTCAAGAGACTGAATGTGATTCACCGATATCATGATGACAGATGAGTTAGCATAATTAAAATGACATAGTTATGATTGTTTTACTACAAACTTTGAGACTAAACTAAAACTACTTATTAGCTAACATAGCATACTGATACACATATAGCTACATACTACCAAACTATACCAGATTGTTTACTGTTGCACTGCACTGTGAAATTTGGTAGAGTATTTGTGATGATCTGGGAGTGCTTCAGCAAGGCTCGAAATGGGCAGATTTTTCATTGTGAAGGACGCATGAATCAAGCCACGTACAAGGTTATCCTAGAATCACAAACTTGCTTCCTTCTGCTCTGACAATGTTCCCCAAATCTTAGGATTGTTTTTTCCAGCAGGACAATGCTCCATGCAACACATCCAGGACAACTCAAACTGTCTGGCAACAACAATCATCCATACGATTATCTAATCAGCCAATCCTGTGGCAGCAGTGCATAAAATCATGAAGATATGGGTCAGGAGCTGGTGTCAGAATGGGGAACAAATGATTTTGACTGTGGCATGATTGTTGATTCCAGATGTGCTGATTTGAGTATTTCTGTAACTGCTGATCTCCTGGAATTTTCACACACAAAAGTCTCTAGAATTTATTCTGAATGGTGCCAAAAACAAAAAAACATCCATTGAGCATCATTTCTGCAGATGGAAATGCCTTGTTGAAGAGAGAGGTCATCAAGAATGGCCAGACTGGTTCAAACTGACAAAGTCTACGGTAACTCGGATAACCGCTCTGTTCAATTGTGGTGAGAAGAATATGCTTTTCTGAGATGCAGGTTGGCGCTACGAAGGGGATCTACACAATATTAGACGGGTGGTTTTAATGTTGTGGCTGATCGTTCTAAGTATTCAAATGTGTTTGTAGTTTACACTAGATATTAATATAGGCCTTCATATATATTAACATTAATAAACACTTAAAGAGGCGCTGTTCCTGGTTCATTCACATTGACTATATGCAGTATCTATAAATGATCAAAGATTAATAAATGCTGTAAAAGGTTGTTGTTCATTGTTAAAATTAGCTAATGTATTAAGTAATGTTAACTTGTACATCTTTTTATGTGTTGGTAGATGCATTAATTAACATTAACCTAGATTAATAAATACTGTTAATAAGTGTTCTTCATATTGAATTTTCTCCCCAATTTGGAATTCTCAATGTGCTCTTTAAGTTCTCGTGGTGGTGTAGTGACTCGCCTCAATCCGGGTGGCGGAGGACGAATCTCTATCCCGGTTGCCTCCACATCGGAGACCGTCAATCCTCACATCTTATCACGTGGCTTGTTGAGCGCGCTACCACAGAGACATAGCGCATGTGGAGGCTTCATGCTATTCTCCACGGCATCCACGCACAACTTGCCACGCGCCCCACTGAGAGCGAGAACCTCATTATAGCGACCACGAGGAGGTTACCCCATGTGACTCTTTGGTTTATTTGGTTTTGATACAGTTCCAGTTTACTCTGTCATTTTATTCACACTGAGAATTATGTCAAAGATAATATTGATTTCTTTTATCTACTTTAATATCTCCATTATGATTGTTGTTTTGTTTTTTATGCATAATGCACAGCTTTTTGTAGGAGGAAAATTGAATTAAGTTCAATTCTATGACTTATAAAGCTCAAAGTTCTAAATGAAATGCTTGGATTATTACAGTGTACTGAAATATTGACTGCGTTTTAAATAATTTCTGCCATCAGTGCTTAGTTGGGAAGGAGAGCAGTCGGCCATCAGCAGAGATGCCATCAAGGACACCCACTATGCCCAAAACAATACTGTCATTGATGAGTGGGATGAGGATTTTGACAGTGGAAAAGTAAGTGCTGTTGTGCTTGTTTGCATGAAATTTGCTTGAATATTAAATAAACTAAATATTTAAATTGTGTATGCAGGCTTATGTCTTTCTGTATCTTCATTTGGGAGCAAATGCTTTTCTTAGCTAATTTATATACACACTGGCGGCCAAATGTTTGGAATAATGTTCAGATTTTGCTGTATTGGAAGGAAATTGGTACTTTTATTCACCAAAGTGGCATTCAACTGGTCACAATGTATAGTCAGAACATTAATATTAAACACAAAAAAATTTAAACTACTTGAAAGAGTTCTCATAAAAAAAATCCTCCATGTGCAGCAATGACAGCTTTGCAGATCCTTGTTATTCTAGCTGTCAGTTTGTCCAGATACTCAGGTGACATTTCACCCCACACTTCCTGTAGCACTTGCCATAGATGTGACGGTCTTGTCTGGCACATCTCACACACCTCACAGTCTAGATGATCCTACAAAAGCTCAGTGGGGTTAAGATCCATAACACTCTTTTCCAATTATCTGTTGTCCAATGTCTGTGTTTCTTTGCCCACTCTAACCTTTTCTTTTTGTTTTTCTGTTTCAAAAGTGCCTTTTTCTTCCCATAAGTCCTGCACACCTGAGTCTTCTCTTTACTGTTGTACATGTAACTGGTTTAGCGGGTAGAATTCAATGAAGCTGTCAGCTGAGGACATGTGAGGTGTCTATTTCTCAAACTAGAGACACTGATGTACTTATCCTCTTGTTTAGTTGTACATCTGGTCTTCCACATCTCTTTCTGTCTTTGTTAGAGTCAGTTGTTCTTTGTCTTTGAAGACCGTTGTGTCGGTTATTCAGTTTTTTGGCAATTTCAAGCATTGTATATCCTTCATTCCTCAAAACAATGATTGACTGACGAGTTTTTAGAGAAAGCCGTTTCTTTTTTGCCATTATTGACCTAATATTGATCTTAAGACATGCCAGTCTATTGCATACTGTGACAACTCAAAAACAAACACAAAGACAAAGTTAACCTTCGTTTAACAAACCAGATAGCTTTCAACTGTGTTTAATATAATGGCATTTCTAATAGCAAATGATCAATTTAGCATGATTACTCAAGGATAATGTGCTGGAGTGATGGCTACTGTCTAGATTTGATCAAAAATATCTTTTTTCAAATAGTGATGTGCTGGTTTTTTTACATCAGTAATGTCCTGATTATACTTTGTGATCAGTTTAATGCCACTTTGGTGAATTAAAGTAACAATTTCCTTCTGAAACAGCAAAATGAGTACATTATTCCAAACGTGTGTGTGTAATTGGCATTTCATGTAATTCAATTGATTAACTTCCCAAACTATTGTAATTTTAAATCATGCCCTGTTCACATGTGTACCTACAGAATAATTGCATTTCCCCCCTCTTGAATAGGTGAAGAAAATTAAGAAATACAAAAAGAAGAAGAGGAGAAATAGCAATGTCTTCCAGAAGATCCAAGAGCATCGTAACATGTGGTCAGTGACGCCGAGCGGAAGGCTGAGCAGTTTTGGTTATCGACACTGAAAGGTAGAGGGAGTTTTGTGTTTGTGCCTTGGACAAAGACATCACTGTTATGATTGGATGATAATGTTGGTATTTAGCTGGGGTTCTCTAAAGAGATGCACACTACATCAGTATGGGCCTTCTAAGATTCCTGTAGCTTACCTGGTACTAGCCACGCTAAGGTCAGGGGATCGGTTTCCACTGAACACGCATGTAGATAAAAATGTATTACTTTTCCAGTACAAACTGTAAACTTTTGAAGCACACCGAACATATTCTCTTCTATTGGCCTTTTTTATGAAACATCACTGTAGGACTGTGCCGCCATGTTTGTGACAAATTCCATATACCTCCAGTGTGATGTGGGATGCAACAAAAGATGGTGACATTTGTTTCATTTATAAATTTTGAAAAGGTGACAGTGCTGTTTAATTAGCAGAGCCCAAATGTAATTGTTCTTTAAATAAAGTTTTATCTTTTAAGTGACGTATTCATTTAGCTAAAATCAAGCAGTGATGAAGGGGTGGAGCAAAAGCTATTTTTTTATTTTTCCTTCTTGCACCAAAAATCACTGATCACATTTTTCCACCATTCTGATGGTTGATGTGAACATTAACTGAAGCTCCTGACCCACATCTGCATGATTTTATTCACTGCACTGGTGTTAAACGATTGGCTGATTGGATAATTGCATGAATAAGTAGATGTACAGGTATTCCTGATAAAGTCTCCAGTGAGTGTACATTTATTATGTCATCATGGTGATTATCAGCCACAATTAACATCAACATTTCTAGATCTGTGCATCCCTACTTAATTATTTTTGTTTTTGCAAGTTTTCCACATTCAACTCACCGTCTTAATTGACAACTCATTTTTGAGTGATATTTTATTGAAAATGTTTGTCAAGTAGGAACTTTTGAAGCATAATATTCTGATTTTTTTTTTAACCAGTTGTTGAACTCTTTATTGCAGTTTGAAAATGAGGATCCCGTTTGTGTTCCCTGACCAGACCAGCTGCCTTATTGGATCAGAATCTTTGTGAATTGTCTCCGGTACTTCCTCTGAAGTCCTCCCAGAATGCAGCAGTACTGTGAAATAATTAAAGTAACGAGGTTGAGGTCATCTCCTGACGCTTTAGTCACTGTCTAAAATCCAGATCTATAGTGTACACAACAATAGTGGCATTATGCTCTTGGGATCATGTGAACTACAATGCCAGCAGCTTGTTAACCTTTGGTGCTGATAACTAGACATATAGTCCAGATCACCAATGTCTACCAGGGCCGGATGTATCTAGACAAGATGTCTTTTAGACTTTAGAGAAGTTCCCTAAAGTTCCCACCCCCCCCCCCCCACACACACACAGAACTTATTTCTAGTTTTATGAAGTCCCTTCCTCCAATGCTTTTTAAGCATAATTTTTCTTTATCAAACTAACATATAGGTTCTAATTACAGAACTTTTGCTCACCAAGTTATTTAGCTTTTGCATATTTGAGCAAGTTTATTCCAAAAAGTATTATGCAATTGTTTGCCTCGATGGATGGTGTAATGTTGCCTTTTTAGTTTGTCACAGCCCTGGCATCTTGCATTGCCTATAGTTGAACATTTTAGCATTTTGCCTGCTTGAATACTAGCCCATCCTCATTGACGGTGTTTTGTCGAATAAGAATATATAAGATTATATATATCACTTGTGACAATTTCTGATAACGTCTAGATAAGATAACTGTCTTCAGATTTCAAAAAATGTCATTTTCAGTAAGATAACATGTCTTGCATTGTTTTATGCAAAATTAACATTTCTTCCATGAAAAATAAAAACATGGGCATTAATGCAAATCACTGTGTTTTTGCCAGGAGGGCTGAATTACTTTTTAATTGGACTGTCCCCTTGTAAGCAGGAAGTAACGTGTTGTATTGTCACACCATGAATCTCTTGTATACTCTATGCAACTCCAGCAGTCCCATGGATGCTCTGCAAAGGGTTAAATCCAGGGAGAACTCTGACCGCTGGTCTAAACATCGTCTCTGTAAACAGTCATCACCCTTTTGTTTACATTGCTTAAACATCCATGTCTGTTAACAGTACTATTACACATTGGGTCAAAAATACATTTCACAATTGTTCACAAATGAACTAATAGGAGGAAACCTGTGTTGATGCTTTTCTATTTAGAACATTGTACACTGTAATTTGCGCTTCCTGTCCCTCAAACTGTCTCGTTGAAGACCATTCTTACCATGAATCTGTCTGTTTTAGAAGTTGCCTTGGTTTCATTTTAAAAAAAAGAATAGAACATATTGAAAATGACAAATATATGTAAAAATGCACATCACTAAATGGAGGCCTGATGTATTTAAGGTTTGTTGAACTGTAAATGAAAAATTTTATTAACCAATAGATTGTGTTTGAAAGACTGCTCTGGAGTCTTTTTCTGGACCCAAAAAGCAGTGGGGGAGAATGTGGCAAAGACTTCTCTATATGTTCTGTAGAATGTCAGGATTCTTGTAGAAATTCATTTGAGATTGAAATCCAACACAACGGTGTCTTTATCATATTTGAATTGATGGTTCTGTACATAATGCCTTTTCTGATGAGAGAAGTCATTCAGTATTGCAAATATAAATATAGATATACTGGTGCAATAAAGTTGTGACTTTTGTGAAGAAGAAAAAAACATTTTCTTGAATGTGTTTGATCCTCTAATAAAAGGGAAAAAACAGTTGCCTGTTCATCATAACGAACGACTTCTAAATGAATGACTTGATAATAGCAGACAAGTGCTTTTGTGTCCCCATTCTTTAAAATTGCAGGGGGGAAGAGCGACCATCCAATTAAAAAATACTTTTGTGTTCCAATGTAAAACGTCATACAAGTTTGCAATGACATGAGGGTGGGTAAAAGTAAGTAACTTGGACAAAAACTGTTGGACGAGTGGGTCAACAGAAATGATCTATAACATAAGATATAAATGTTTGTATTTATTTTTTACTACAGGTGTATCTGGGATTTAAAGAAATGTTCAGGGTTCAAATCAATTAACAGTTGATAAAGCTTCTCACCTTTCATTACAAAAACCCCAGAAGGCTGGTACATACGACACTTACAAGCTAAGAAAATGAAGCTCGGAAATGTTGTATCTCCGAAAAGATACAAAGCTGCACTACGTTCTGCTCTCTAGTGCCATCTGTAGTTGAAATTTAAAATTGCAAGAAATGTGTGAAAACACTTCACCCGCGTTGTGCTCTTCTAGCAGATGAATGTTATGATTTGAATCTACCTGGACATCGTCTGTTATCATGACTGGAAAATATTTAGAGCTTTAACATGCTATTTTACTGTTATGTTAAATTTGAATATTTAAAACTGAAATTTTACTTTAAGATACACAACACTTGTAATTTACATGTTTTGAATGAATTAATCTGACACTTAGCATATATCGCTTTTCTGACATGTCAAGCAGAGCATGAAATTCTCCACAACCACCACCAGTTACCAGAAAATTTTAATAATTCAAGTGTTTTATCAATTTAAGCGCTGAAAGAGAAGTTAAATGAAAGACTATTATAACATTAGCACATGTGCTCTTCCTCCATTCTCCTTTCATTTGTTCACCTCAGAGACAGTGTTCCCCTCATTCAAACTCGAGTGGGAACAAGTGAAAGTGGAACTAATATAATCTCATCCAAAAAACTGAAAAGGCTAGGAACGTAAATTAAAAAAAAAAAAAATGCTATTAAATATTTAGATACTATAAAATAATGCATTGTTAATTCACAAATCGGAGTGTTTTCAGTCTTTTAGGTGTTCAACTATTTGGATTAGAACATTAAGAGTTGGAAAATTTAAACGACCGAATGCAGTAGTAAAATGTCATCTGAATTCACAAATCCTGAAGAATAAAATGAAACATTATTTACATGTCTACCACAGCACATAGCAGATTTATAGCCGATTGGAAGTCTGAGTTTCAAATCGCAAACTATCTTTATTGCAGTCTTTACATGCTAATAATAGACAGTTTTTCATTTTATGAACTTGCTCCATTAAAACCTAGATCGGATCTGCCTGCACATGACAATCTGTAATTACTGGTTTCAGATTTAAGATTTCACTACGCATCGCAATGAATTGTAATTTTTAGGTAGAGAATCATAATCGAATCAAAGTCAGAGTGAATCATCACACCCCTACCGGAAGGCTATGCCATGGATGCTCTGGATTTTCCTATGGGGGTTTTTAATTTATAAGGTTTGTGGCGAATATTACTTGACGATATGTTGGCATTCTGTTCTACAACATAAATTACACAATTTTATACCTCAAATGTTAATTTTGAAGCCGCAGTGTTTTTTTTTTAAAAAAATTATGCAATTCAAAACAGCTTTAAAATTCACGTTTGGGGTGTGATTTATGTTATGAACAAAATGTCCTTCCAGAAGAACATCCATCTCTACAGCACTCCACCAATCAGGCCTGTATGGTAGAGTGGCCAGACGGAAGCCACTCCTCAGTAAAAGGCACATGACAGCCCATCTGGAGTTTGCCAAAAGGCACCTGAAGGACTCTCAGACCATGAGAAACAAAGAATGAACTCTATGGGCTGAATGGCAAGCGTCATGTCTGGAGGAAACCAGGCACCGCTCATCACCTGGCCAATACCATTCCTACAGTGAAGCATGGTGGTGGCAGCATCATGCTGTGGGGATGTTTTTTAAGCGGCAGGAACTGGGAGACTAGTCAGGATCGAGGGAAAGATGAAAGCAAGCAATGTACAGAGACATCCTTGATGAAAACCTGCTCCAGAGCGTTCTGGACTTCAGACTGGGGCGAAGGTTCATCTTCCAACAGGACAACGACCCTAAGCACACAGCCAAGATAACAAAGGAGTGGCTACGGGACAACTCTGTGAATGTCCTTGAGGGGCCCAGCCAGAGCCCAGACTTGAACCCAGTTGAATGCACTGGATGCACTGTATCTTCAAGTGATGTTTACCACATAATTTATTTTACGCAAGTAAATCCAAAACTGCTATTATAAAAATCCCTCTGGAAAATCCAGAGGGAACCCACGGTGAATTATCTTCCGGTTTTGTGTACTACAACCTGAACAGCTTTATATACAGTAGAGAATATTTTGTGTAAGCTTACATGTTTGTAAGGCCTATTAAAAATTATTGTAAAAATATATTTGTGTGTGATTATTTGATTATTTAACCAATCTAAAAAAAAAAAAACTGTCAAAAAAACTAGGCCATATTACCAACAGGGAAATTCGGTAAACTGTGACAATGAGCAGAAAGCTTACATATAACCAGTTTGACAGAGCTGCTGATAACAAATGAAATGGTCTGCATTGACCGATCAGATGAAAAGATAATCAGTGATCGCTATTAGCTGTAAAAATGCTAATCAGAGCATCCCTAATATTCAAGTTGAATGGGTTCCAAAGAATAATGATAAATAGTGGACTGAGACGCCATCACAAAGTGGACAAAAACAGGTACACAGTGAACGTGTACAATTTGAAAACTTTTGATTTTTTTTTTTTCTTTTTTCACTGTTTGTGGATGAAGTTAAACATTTCTCATTTTGGTTCTTCTTAAGAGTTAAGTGTAATACCTCAATAGACTAATTTTGTAATTGGCAGTGGAACATGCACAAAATATTACCAAATTTTGGTTCAAAAGGAATCACTTACTTGTAGTCCAAATCGCAATTGCAATGTTTTCAAAATAATCGCATTATGACATTTTGTCCAAATCGTAAAATCATTGCATTGGATAAATCTCTCTTGTTTTTGAGACCATCTCTGGTGTATGTGATGGTGTTTATTAATTGACAAAGTCTTTGACAGTGACAACAGAAATGATCATATCATAAATGTGATGTTCTTACTAATACCACAGTTAAAATCTGGAGAAACGCAAGAACTGTGATAACATATCAAAAGGGCATGTACAAAGGAGATTTTAACAAGAGCTTTAAAGCCTGGACCCTCGTGATTTAAGGATGAAGCTATGTGGTTTTCCTCTGTAAATATGTTTAGTCCTAATTAACTTTAATGTAAAAGTTAATTTAATAATTAAGAGAAATATCAGTTTTACTGTTATAGCGTTAATGTTAGCCATAGATTTTATTGTTGTTAATATTAATACATTTACATCTGCCTCCCAACTGAATGCTTCACAGTCAAATGTACATTTCCACACAACAAAAAATTATGCAGTACTAATATGATAACTGCATTTGCTATTCAATAATAATAATAATAATAATAATAATAATATCACTATACACAACATTAACCACCCCACCCCAACATGGGCTGTTTGGGCTTTTTTGCCCCAGTTCAGCCCTGGTTACACCCCTAATCTACACCAATCAGCCACAACATTAAAACCATCTGCCTAATATTGTGTAGGTCCCCCTCGTGCCACCAAAACAGCACCAACCCACATCTCAGAAAAGCATTCTGATATGATATTCTTGTCACCACAATTGTACAGAGCGGTTATCTGAGTTACTGTAGACTTTGTCAGTTCAAACCAGTTTGGCCATTCTCTTTTGACCGCTCTCATCAACAAGGTGTTTCCATCTGCAGAACTGATGCTCACTGGATGTTTTTTGTTTTGGCACCTTTCTGAGTAAATTCTAGAGATTGTTGTGTGTGAAAATCCCAAGAGTTACAGAAATACTCTGCACCAACAATCATGCCACAGTCCAAATAATCAAGATCAAATTTTTTTCCCCATTCTGATGGTTGATGTTATCATTAACTGATGCTCCTGATGACCCGTATCTGAATTATTTTATGCACTGTACTGCTGCCACATGATTGGCTGATTAGATAACAAAAAAATATATATTTGTTTTTGGGTTCCTGGGTAGTGTGTTATTTCCTAATTGCTTATGCCTCAAAAGTATATAAATTGCTATTATTCCTCACAAACTTTGCTTTTGTGTCCAGTAGTGATATTTTGAAATGTACATATTTAGATTCATTGCTGAGTAAACGTGGAGTAACTTCTAGAACTTCCTAGAACATTCAATTAATATAAATAGTAGTATAAATACAGGGGCCTTAAGCCAACCAGTTCAGTTTTGTTCCAGCAGCCTAAGTTTCTAAGATGGCATCAAGAGGCTGCAAGCATCCAGCAGATGCATTTTGCTATGTCTGCAGCCAATTTATCAAGACAAGAGTGAAAAAGTACTCCGTGGAAGCATCTGCTAAGATGTGTGAGGCCTACAAGGCATATTTCAACATGCCTGTCAGGGATCAAAGACCTGGGAACCTCATTTCACCTGCAAACTCTGGAAGGTAAGATGTACATGTTGTTGCTTGGAATTTTGTAATCAAATCTGTTAATTTTTCAAATTGGAAAAAGTTTTTAATTTTAAAATATTTTTTCTTTGGTACAACAGGGACACCAAGGCGCCCTACCACAGGTGGGACTGGCCACAGTGGACACAGTGGAGTTCTCTGTGGAGAGGAACAACGTCAAGTGGGAGCCACTGGTGGACCCCCGGAAGGTGCTGATGCCACCACTGCACATCAAATTGTGCCATATGAAACAATTTGTCAGACTTTATTATAAATACATGTTAATTTGGATTCATTTAGTTTTTTTCTTAATTTATGTGAACAAAAAGACACAAATTTCCCCGTTTTCTCATTGGAAATAGGTAAATTTCAAAATATCACTGTCCTGGTCAAAAGCAAGTTTGTGGAGAATAATAGCCATTTTTTTATACCTTTTAGACATAAGCAATTAGGAAATAACACTTATTACCCAGAAACAAAAATTGTGTTACATAGTGTAATCGCATTGAAGTTTGTTGGTGTCAGACAGGCAGGTTTGAATATTTCTGTAACTGCTGATCTCCTGGTATTTTCATGCACAACGGTCTCTAGAATTTACTCCGAATGGTGTCAAAAACAAAAAACATCCAGTGAGCGGAAACTCCGCAGATGGAAATGCCTTGCTGATGAGAGATGTTGACATAGAATGACCTGACTGGTTCAAACTGACAAACTCTACGGTAACTCGGATAACCAATTTGTACAATGCAGGTTGACGCTGTTTTGGCGACACAAGGGGGACCTACACAATATTAGGCAGGTGTTTTTAATGTTGTGGTTTAATGATCGGTGTATATACAGTATGTGCCATATATACTGTACATAAAAACTGTGTGCAGCCCTTGAGCTTTCCGAAGTTGAGTAGCCCTGACAGGAAACAGAATGAAGTGCCAGCACGTCAACCAGGCCCCCTCAATAAGCATGATGAGATTGGATAACTTTCACGAGACAAACAAGCTTTCAGCGTGAACCATAAATCTCTCCTGAGAATCTACTTTAAAGCACTATGGAGGAAGCCAAAATCTCCAACAGCTTGACATTTCTGATATTCTGAACAGCACTGGCAAGGAAAAGAGAGAACACCATATCATGCATCAACATCAATTACACAAAAAATTTAGATTTCATAAGGTTCTAGATGACATGAAATGTTACTTCTTAATTATATTCAATATTAACTGCAATTATGTGAACATCCATCTTCACACATGTGGATGACCGTGTAAGTCACCACAGAAGACCATTTTTGACCCAGGAAAACACCTGAATAATGACCCTAAGCGCAGATCCAAGTAATGGCTTGTATATTAAATAAAAAATCATCCAGCTTTACTTCCTACTACCCCTTACGTAGAATGACAGCTGATTCATCACTACAGGTAATGCAATGCTAAAGAATATTTTAGATCTAATTGGTCATTTGGGGGAAATTCTATCTTTGACTTCTAAATTTCATACTAATGACACGATTACCTGCAGTTTGCTCACTACAACAACTCTGGGCAATGCCCTTTTCTATTACTTTTCCCACATGAAGGGCAGTTATGGCTTGTCTCCAGTATGCACACTCCCATGTCTTTTAAGGCTTCTTGACCACCTGAAACACTTTCCACAATGTTGGCATGTGAAAGGTTTCTCTCCAGTGTGAATATGCATGTGCTTTTTAAGAGTTGCTTTCCGTGTGAAACACCTTCCACACTGAGGACATGTGAAAGGTTTCTCTCCGGTGTGAGTTCTCATGTGCACATCAAGGTATCCTTTATTAATGAAACTCTTTCCACACTGATGGCATGTGTAAGGCTTCTCTCCAGTGTGAATTCTCATGTGCACATTAAGGTGTCCTTTATACGAGAAACTATTACCACACTGAAGGCACGTGAAAGGCTTCTCTCCAGTGTGAATTCTCATGTGATCATTAAGATGTCCTTTAGAAATGAAACTATTACCACACTGAAGGCATGTAAATGGTTTTTCTCCAGTGTGAATTCTCAAGTGTCTCTGAAGACTTTCTTTCTGTGTGAAACTGTTCCCACACTGAGGGCACGTGAATGGTTTCTCTCCAGTGTGAATTATTGTGTGTCTCTGAAGATTTACTTTTTGTGTGAAACTCTTTCCACACTGATGGCATGTGAAAGAGCTCTCTCTATTGTGAAGATGTATGTGAATTAAAAGATTTCCTTTACGCTTGAAACTCTTTCCACACTGAGAGCATGTGAAGGAATTTTTGGCCTGAGTTTTGTTTTGTGAGGAATTCTTCTCAGTCTGTGAACAACTGAAAGATGTTTCTCCAGTTTTGAAATGAGGATTCTGATACTGATGTTCCTCCTTCACTTCATTCATTTCTTGACTTTCCCTTTTAACTTCTATCAGTTCTTGAGTTTTGCTTTGTGAGGAATTCTTCTCAGTCTGTGAACAACTTAAATATTTTTCATCAGTTATGAAATTAGGATACTGATGTTCCTCCTTCACTTCATTCAGTTCTTGACTTTCCCTTTTAACTTCTATCAGTTCTTGAGTTTTGCTTTGTGAGGAATTCTTCTCAGTCTGTGAACAACTGAAATATTTTTCATCAGTTATGAAATTAGGATACTGATACTCCTCCTTCACTTCATTCAGTTCTTGACTTTCCATTTTCACTTCAATCGGTTCTTGATTTTCCTCTTTGAATTCCATCAAGTCTAAAAAGAAAATATCAATGAAAATCAATAAAAGTGACTCTCAATGAAAGAAATCTACAACAAAAAATACATCTAAATAATAATGTATATACTAAAGTTTCACAGTGTCTTGTTCATGTTAATTCCAACAAACAAGGGCTGCACAATTTGGCAAAAAAAAAAAAATAATAACAATAAAGCCCACAATTTTGACATTGCAATTGCAACTCTGATATGTTAAACATTTAACATTGTTGCTGCTTAGATATCAAGGCTAAAAGAACCAAAAGGCATAACGTTTGCTAGACTACTGCAATCCTAACATGGTTGATCACATGATTGATTGCAACAGCGGCCAATCGTGTTCTTGCCTACTGCATTAGAACGCATGATTCAGAGCCCTTCTATGGTAAGCCAAACAGCTTAGATTTACTGTATGCAATGATGGTAATGCGTTTACATCCAAACAGCATTGTATGCCATTATAAACTTAAATAGGGCTGTAAATAAAATTCTATGGTAATTTGAAAAGCTGTAAAAATGTATATATATATATATATATATATATATATATATATATATATATATATATATATATATATATACACACACATATACAAACGATACATTTTTAAAAAGCCCATGTCCCAATTGTAACCATTCAATTTGACAATGATGCAATGATGATAATGGATATTTGAGACAATCTACATAATTTAAATAAACTATCACTCTGAACTGAATTAGAAATGGCTCAGGAGACATCTTAAAATTAAAATGTATTTGCAGATATGTCAAATTTAATTTAACATAGAACCAATCAACTAGATATTGAATGCTATAGGCATACTGAAAAATCAGGCCATGACTGGAAAAAAGCCATTACGTTTCTGTTTGTGTAAATTGTACCGCCATCGAATACACGTGACCTCCTTCAACTATAACCACAAATTCTATTAGTCTAGACAGTGAAGGAAAAACTCTGAACATTTTAAGGTTGGAAATTAATGTATGCAAAATTCAAGTGCTATAGAAATTACACAGTTTTAACTTTGTGTAAATAAGAGAATTAATCCATTGCATTAGTTCGCTCACTTTTAGTTCCAACTCTGAGTGTATTAGATTTGTATATGGTCCTGGCTGAAGCTACAGAAGCCAGTAGTTCACAATTGTCCTGCATTGTTAATCGCAGAAATCAGTTTATTTTTGAAGTATGGGGCAAGTCCACATTTTAAAATGTAGCTGGTTTTGTGAAACATTTGGCTATTTGCGAATCAGGAAACATTCCCTGGAACAACTCAGAAACACCTTCATTTGATGCGTATGAGTGGTGCTGCACCTCTGCCTGCAGCGTCGCGTTCAAACCAAACGCTGCTCAAAGATCGATCGATTTTCCTTCGGTAGTGGTTCCGCAGGAAGCGGTGGTCACTACAGCAGCAGCTGTGGTGGTAGTAGTAGTTGCTGAAGATGTTACTTTGTCGGTCACGGCGAAGTAACTTGAGATAGTTAATTGCTGTCTGCCTTTTAAAGCCGATTTGCGGCCATCGGACTGCATATGAGATTTAACGGCTCCATGTTGACAACCATGTCCTAAATTCTTTGTCTTCTAGCCACTTTTGCTGGAATTTGCACTTACCCATTTCTTAGCAACTTTACTAAATTTACGTTCTCTGTTCTAACTCCTCCAGGTCCCAGCCCGCCGCTGTCCAAACATCCGGCGTTACGTCAATTTTACACCGGCCGGAGGCAATTACCAAACTGCATCCGCGTGTTTATCACACCAATGTACATATTTTGCGACAGCAAATTCAAGTTATTAATTGTGAAGGCTATATTTAAAATAAATTGGTAATATAATTTTTTCAAAACTATCTAAAAAATTTTAATGCCTGTAGAATAACATTTAATGCTTTTTAATGCTATTTAAGGCCTTAATTTTCGCAAAATCCATTTAATGACTTTTAATGCTTTTTAATGCCCCGCGGAAACCCTGAAAAAAGGAAATATTGGTAATAAATGCACTGCTTTTGGAAGACATTCCTGTGGCATCAGACGGAGGGAACTTACTGTACTTTTGATGACATCAAGTATTTTTTGGCTTGTGATATATAGGATTCCCAAATGCCATATGCTTGGAATTGTGTTCTCTTACAAAAATCATGTTCTGATGTAAAAGACAGCATTAGAATAAAAATAAATCTATGATGCACACTTGATTCTGACTGACTTGGATTGACCTGGTTAAACAGACGGTATAGTGATGGACAATGCCGGACACATTCATTAGTTGAACTGACCATTGCAGCAAATGTGCTGCCTGACCCTTCACCGGAAATTCCCACCTGAAATGCAATAATAACACCGTTCATTGTCTAAGGAAAAACATTATGAAAAATACCATTGCCATTCACAAGTTTACACAATGCATTTATTTTATTATTCTTTAAATGGTCAAATCCAAAGTTGTCGGATAGTGTTTTACGGCACAAAAAACTTTTCCTTGATGTCCATTTTTGTTTTGCTTCCAGAAAAAAAAAATCCAACTTTTGAGAATCTATAAAACATCCATCCATCCATCTTCAACCGTTTATCCGAAGTCGGGTCGCGGGGGCAGCAGCGCAAGCAGGGGTCCCCAAACTTCCCAATCCCGAGCCACATTAACCAGCTCTGAGTGGGGTACCCTGAGGCATTCCCAGGCCAGTGTGGATATATAATCTCTCCACCTAGTCCTGGGTCTTCCCCGAGGCCTCCTCCCAGCTTGACTTGCCTGAATAAAACATCCTTAAAATTATTTTTTAAAATGACTTGATAAGCAAAATTGCACAAGACAAACTTGTGCTGGTGACCCAGGTTCAAATCTGCCTTTTGTCTCCACTCTTACTATTTCCTTTAATACTACTTATAATGATAAATACAAATGAATATGAAGGTTGATTTCCTTGCAGGAAAATTATTTGGTCATAGTGAAGGGTCATGAATTTGGGAGAAGGGTTTGATCCGGGTTTGTCGATGTGTCGCACACGTTCCCTTCCTTGTTGGATGAGTCTTCAATCGTTACATCGGAGCACGCACTGGCAATGTCGGACGCCGATGACTCGACTGGGCTGCCACCTTCGGGTCTGCCCCCCAGTCTGAGGCTGACACAGAGCTAACTGTCATGCTAGCCAGGGCTGCCGCAACCATCAGGTTGGACTGGAACCCTCCACTGAGTGCTCATGGCTTGATGATTGGTTCCTGGTTCCCCCCCCCCGGTTCATTTCTTCCCGGAGGTGCACAACAAACTGATGAGGTCGCGGAGGGCACCTTTCGCTGCCCGAAACAGACTTCCAGGTTCGTCTGCTCTCACTCCCCTCAACGGCGGGGCGGTCCACGGGTACACGGAGGTCCTTCAGGTGGATAAGGCGGTTGCGATGCACCTGTGCCCGCAAAACACCGTCACCTAGCGGGATCGACTGGTGCTCCCCTCCAGAGCCTGTAGGGCTACGTCGTCGCTGGTGACCAAAGCCTACAGTGCCACTGGACAGGCCACCTCTGCCCTGCATGCCATGGCCATCCTGCAGGTATACCAAGCCAAGGCACTCAAAGAACTGCACAAGGGTAGTCCTGATTCTGACATGCTGCAGGAGCTGCGCTCAGTGACTGACCTCGCCCTCCGGACGACGAAGATCACAGCATGAACACTTGGGCAGGCAATGTCCACCTTGGTGGTCCAGGAGCACCACCTGTGCCTGAATCTGGTCGAGATGAGGTACGCTGACAAAGCCCGTTTCTTAACGTGCCCATCTCACAGATGTTTGCTTTTGACAGCCAGGCGTATAAGTACAAGTTCCTCACTTCGGCCTGTCCCTGTCCCCTCACGTCTTCACAAAAGTCGCAGAGGCAGCTCTTGCCCCATTAAGGGAAATGGGCATCCTCATACTCAACTAATACAAATTAAAATGAAGGTTGATTTCCTTGCAGGAAAATTATTTGGTCAATGTGAAGGGTCATGAATTTGAGAGAAGGGTTTGATCCGGGTTTGTCGACGTGTCGCACATGTTCCATTCCTTGTTGGGGGTGAGAGGGGTGATGGCTTTATAACGCAGCTTGGCATCAGTCGTGTGTAGATTGGATCACTCCTTTTCTACCTCAGTAATATTATTGTATGAGAGCTGCTGCCAGGGGTGGAGGAGTGTCCCCACGGGTCGCCGGGAACACGGAGGGGTGTTTTGTCTGCTGGGGGACAGAGGTCTGACTCCGGTCCACCCAGGGAGGAGCGGAGTGATCGAGGACCACATGAGGGCGCATCAGAGAACCAGTGAGTGCGTCTCTTTTTCTCTCTCACTCTGTCACTCCATGTTGGCCTATTTTTTTTTTTACCCATCTGTCTCCTCCCAGGTTGAGGAAGGCGGGGATGACCTGCCAGTAGTTGGGGCGCAAGGCCCGGGGGCTCCCCAGCCTGAGGTAATGCCAGGAGGAGTGTAGAGCGGAGGAGGGCGGGGCTAGGTTGGAATGACCCAGTCCCAAATCAGCCTAAAGGTGGCCGGAAATGACAGTTTGAGAGAGAGAGAGAGAATTACAGACAGCTGCCCTGAGTGTGGTTATGTTTGTGTGTTTTTGGTTAATATTAAAATATTATTAATACTGTTAAGCTGGTTCTCGTCTCCTCATATCCACTGAACCGTTACAATTATGTTCAAAGATATTTTTTTGCTATGGCTAAACAGGGTAAATGAAAAGCAATTACATTTTAAATGAAACACTATCTGCTGAAAATGTACATTTATATTCTCAAATAAATAATGAAGAGTCGATTTTGTGGCTTTCTAAGATTTTATTTGTAAAGTGTGTTTGAAGAGGCACGTGGGACTGACTTAATTTCATCCAAGATGTAATTTTACTCACAGCTGATTGATTCAGCATCTGTTAGCGATTTGTAATCAAGAAAAGAAAACCTGCTATTGAGCAAACTAACACTAAACTAAAACGTACATATCTAGCCACAAAACTGGCTTCATGGTACAGGTCACTTGAGAGGCCTTACAAGCCACAGTGTCTCGCACCCACTGTGAAATTTGGTGTAGGATCGGTGATGATCTGGGGGTGCTTCAGCAAGGCTGGCTTCGTCTTTGTGAAGAATGCATGACTCAAGCCACAAACAAGGTTATCCTGGTAGAAAACTTGCTTTCTGACCAAGTTTCTCCTACACAGAGGTATGGTTTTTCCAGCAGGATAATGCTCCATAACACACAGCCAGGTCAATCAATGTGTGGATGGAGGACCACCGGATCAAGACCCTGTCATTCCAGCCCAATCTCCAGACCTGAACCCCATTGAAAACCTCTGGAATGTGTTCAAGAGGAAGATGGATGGTCACAAGCCATCAAACAAAGCCAAGCTGCTTGAATCTTTGCACCAGGAGTGATAAAGTCACCAAACAGCAATGCGAAAGACTGGTAAAGAGCATGCCAAATGCATGAAAGCTGTGATTGAAAATCAGGATTATTCCACCAAATATTGATACTGAACCCTTCCTAAGTTTAAACATTAGTATTGTGTTGTTTAAAAATGAATATAAACTTATTTTCTTTGCATTATGAGGTCTGAAAACACTGCATCTTTGTTATTTTGACCAGTTGTCATTTTCTGAAAACAAATGCTCTAAATGACAATATTTTTATTTGTAATTTGGGAGAAATAATCAGTACTTTATAGAATTGTTTTTAAATTTGACTCAAACACATACCTATAAATAATAATTCCAGTGAAACTGATAATTTTGCAGTGATCCTTTATTTTTTCCAGAGCTATAGCTATATATATATATATATATATATATATATATATATATATATATATATATATATACACACACACACACACACACAACCGGTCAAAACTTTTGAAACACTTGACTGAAATGTTTCTTATGATCTTAAATATCTTTGATCTGATGGCATGTTTTCATGTTTGAAATTTGTTTTGTAGACAAAAATATAATTGTGCCACCATATTAATTTATTTCATTATTAAACAAACATTTTATAAAAAATAGAAGTTTTTGAAATTGATGACGTGGACCAAATAATAAAGAAAAGCAGCCAGTAAGTGCCCAACATAGATGGGAACTCCTTCAATACTGTTTAAAAAGCATCCCAGGGTGATACCTCAAGAAGTTGGTTGAGAAAATGTCAAGAGTACATGAACGCAAATTCTATTCAAAGGGTGAGTACTTTGAAGATGCTAAAATATAACACAGTTTTGATTTATTTGGGATTTTGTTTAGTCACAACATAATTCCCATAGTTCCATTTATGTTATTCCATAGTTCTGATGAATTTACTATTATTTTAAAATGTGAAAAAAAAACATAATTCTGTCAATAATTTTAAAATATGGAATTAGATTAGAAAAGCATTTCATTTACAAAATACTATCTGTCATAACCATTCATTCAATCCCACATCTTCAGATAAGGTCTTCACAGAGTGGGGGAGAAAGGGAAACCTCATCAGAGGTTATATTACCTCTGATTAGTATTATATTATATTAACATATTATATATGTTAATAATGCTTTTGCCACTTTCTCCAAATTGAGAGGGAAGTATGCGCTCCCTTCTCATTTTGTCAGATACATTAAAACCAGAAATTATACCCGTACAAACATCTAACACTTTGAACCTTTAACTACTGAATGCAAAATATCGTCACCTTTCTAAAATAATGTCCCAAGTCATTTTTTGACAAATATTATTATTTTTTGCCTAAATCATCTCCTCATGATGCTGGTCACCTCTGGTAAAATTGAAAAACCTGAAAAAATTACTTAGGACATTATTTTAGGAAGGTGACGTTATATTAATTATTATCAAATCCAGCCAATGGCACAGGCTTGGTTTCTACAACCCCAATTCCAAAAAAGTTGGGACAGTATGAAAAATCCTAATAAAAACAAAATTGAGTGATTGGTAAATTATAAATCACCCTTTGCTATATTGAAAGCTCTACAACTACACATAATATGATGTTTTACCCTGTGAATTTATTATTATAATTTTTTTTAAATGTACAGTCATTTAAAATCAGATGAATGCAATACGCTTCGTCGAGTGTTTACCACTGTGAAACATCACCATTTCTACTAATAACACTTATTAAGCATTTGGGCACTCAATCACTAGTTTAAGTTTAGAAAATTGTATTTTCCCCCATTCACCCATTATGTAAGTCTTTAGCTGCAAAATTATACTGGGTCTTTGTTGCCATATGGTGTGCTTAATAATTTACAAATCACTCCTTTTTGTTTTTATTGCATTTTTCATACTGTCACAACATTTTTGGAATTGGGGTTGTAAATTTGTAAATGCTTTAATAGGCAAAACAGAATTCTTTTATTTTCAACTATTGGGAGGTAGATTTTGGAGTAGGGATGAACTGCCAATCTATATCAGCCGATCTTCTTTTTAAATCTGTGACCGGCCGATCGTGCCTAGATTCAGGGCTGATCTTTTTTTGATTGCTGCAGGCACTAAATCCCATAGACACTGCTACTCTAATAAATAAGGGTGCGCTCAGACCTCAAAGCATGACATAGCTGCGAATGTAGGGCGAGTTATTGGCAAATAACTAAGCATTCATGAATTTACAATTTCAGACATGCTGTAATTCAGATGAATATCCCAGTTTGTTTTAAAAATATGAACGGATTACATGTGAATGAATATTAAGGTCCCCATTTTCAAGAGTCAGTAGAGAGTAGCTGGGATTGTAGTGGAGTAGATCAAACATTAACTGTGGTTTTTAATAATTATTTTATTTATTCATATACGTTTTCTCATTACTAAGGACATGACAGGTCTACCATTAGGGTAATTTTGGCATTGTTTTAAATCAAAATGTTTTAAAATGTCAGATGTTTTTGAATCACATTCCATCAAATTGTGTAGGCAATATTGTTATATTTACTGTGGAACAAAACCCCATCTCTAAACCTAAGCATAGAGTGTAACACCTTAAACTACCTAGAGCGTAAACATAACCTGGATATGTAATGTTAAAAGCCCTAAAGAAAGCGACACTTCTGGGTTCTGGCAAAAAAAGCCCAACAACATAACTGGAAGATGTTAGCAATTTAAAGTTATGATCACCTGGATATAGGGATTGGATGATATATTGTTACTATTATTTACATTTTACCACATCAATTTTATGGGCATGTGAAAAAAATTAAATCGATAAAGAAATCGTTCAAGTACTTAAACAACAGTCCACTAGATGGCAGAGTTATTACACTGTCTGGACAAAATAGTCATCATTTGGATGTACAGTATCTCACAAAAGTGAATACACCCCTCACATTTTTGTAAATATTTGACATGTGACAACACTGAAGAAATGACACTTTGCTACAATGTAGTGAGTGTACAGCTTGTATAACAGTGTAAATTTGCTGTCCCCTCAAAATAACTCAACACACAGCCATTAACGTCTAAACCGCTGGCAACAAAAGTGAGTACACCCTTAAGTGAAAATGTCCAAATTGGGCCCAATTAGCCATTTTCCCTCCCCGGTATCATATGACTCATTAGTATTACAAGGTCTCAGGTGTGAATGGGGAACATGGCACCTCATGGCAAAGAATTCTCTAAGGATCTGAAAAAAAATATTGTTGCTCTACATTAATGTCTAAACCTCTGGCAACAAAAGGGAGTACACCCATAAGTAAAAATGTCCAAATTGGGCCCAAAATGTCAATATTTTGTGTGGCCACCATTATTTTCCAGCACTGCTTTATCCCTCTTGGGCATGGAGGTCACCAGAGACGACATCACAGAGCTGATGGATGTTAGAGACCTTGTGTTCCTCCACCTTCCATTTGAGGATGCCCCACAGATGCTCAATAGGGTTTATGTCTGGAGACATTCTTGGCCAGTCCATCACCTTCACCCTCAGCTTCTTTAGCAAGGCAGTGGTCATCTTGGAGGTGTGTTTGGGGTCGTTATCATGCTGGAATACTGCCCTGCGGCCCAGTCTCCGAAGGGAGGGGATCATGCTCTGCTTCAGTATGTCAAAGTACATGTTGGCATTCATGGTTCCCTCAATGAACTGTAGCTCCCCAGTGCCGGCAACACTCATGCAACCCCAGACCATGACACTCCCACCACCATGCTTGACTGTAGGCAAGACACACTTGTCTTTGTACTCCTCATCTGGTTTCCGCCACACGTGCTTGACACCATCTAAACAAAATAAGTTTATCTTGGTCTCATCAGACCACAGGACATTCCAGTAATCCATGTCCTTAGTCTGCTTGTCTTCAGCAAACTGTTTGCGGGCTTTCCTGTGCATCATCTTTAGAAGAGGCTTCCTTCTGGGATGACAGCCATGCAGACCAATTTGATGAAGTGTGCGGCATATGGTCTGAGCACTGACAGGCTGACCCCCCCCCCCATCCCTTCAACCTCTGCAGCAATGCTGGCAGCACTCATACGTCTATTTCCCAAAGACAACCTCTGGATATGATGCCGAGCACGTGCACTCAACTTCTTTGGTCAACCATGGCGAGGCCTGTTCTGAGTGGAACCTGTCCTTTTAAACCGCTGTATGGTCTTGGCCACCATGCTGCAGCTCAAGTCAAGTCAATTTTATTTGTATAGCGCCTTTCACAACACACATCGTTTCAAAGCAGCTTTACAGAAGTTCAGCATTAACAGACGATAAAAATGTAATGTCTATAAAGTCGATAAATCATCATCCTTGTGCAGGGCTCCAAACTGCGACTAAAAATGGTCGCATTTGTGACCAAATAAATTTATCAGTGTCAGGGTCTTCGCAATCTTCTTATAGCCTAGGGCATCTTTATGTAGAGCAACAATTTTTTTTTTTCAGATCCTCAGAGAGTTCTTTGCCATGAGGTGCCATGTTCCCCATTCACACCTGAGACCTTGTAATACTAATGAGTCATATGACACCGGGGAGGGAAAATGGCTAATTGGGCCCAATTTGGACATTTTCACTTAATGGTGTACTCACTTTTGTTGCCAGCGGTTTGTTGAGTTATTTTTGGGGGAGAGCAAATTTACACTATTATACAAGCTGTACACTCACTACTTTACATTGTAGCAAAGTGTCATTTCTTCAGTGTTGTCACATGAAAAGACAATCAAATATTTACAAAAATGTGAGGGGTGTACTCACTTTTGTGAGATACTGTGCGTGCGTGCATATATATATATATATATATATATATATATATATATATATATATATATATATACATATACATACACACACATATTTATTGTATAGGGGGTTAAAGGGAAAGGAGGCGGCGAGAACCGGCTTGACAATATAAATAATAGTTTAATATAAATCTGAACCAAAAAGACAAACACACACAGGTGTCGTACAGCGGTCCGTAAATCTCCACGATCCAATGGACGACAGTGGATCGGAGGCAGTCCTCCGGCCCCTGGCGGACAGAACGCCCGCCATGTTTTTGGTGGATTGTAGGGTTCTCCCCCGCCCCTTGCAGCAGTAACTGCTCCAGGTGGTTGGTTGGGAGCCTCTCCTCCCCTCACGGTCGGCGGACATTCCTCCGCTTTCAGGCGGCCGGTCTCCTCCGTCGGATGGATGGTAGAGCCGAGAACTCCACTAGGGCGCATCCCTCCTCCTTCCCAGGTTTCGGCACCAGTGTAAAGGGGGTTAAAGGGAAAGGAGGCAGCGAGAACTGGCTTGACAATATAAATAGTTTAATATAAATTCTTATTGTGTATTCTATTTAGACTTTATTTTCTATTACATTTTTATTTATTTAATATTATGTCTTGTTGCGGTTTTGTATTGTTGTGCACTGGAAGCTCCTGTCACAAAGACAAATTCATTGTATGTGTAAGCATACTTGGCAATAAAGCTGATTCTGATTTGTTTCTGATAACCTTAAACACAAACAAGTTGATCAGAACTTGGTGTTTCAGGAGACTGCACAGTCTCTTCTCAAATTAAATAATTTCTACTCAAATCAATGTTTCATGTCTGTTACATGTAACCAAATTATAACGACAGGCTGACAGTTTCTACTGTGTACATCTTCATTCATTTGATTTTTTTATTTATTTAAAAAATAATTGGTAATCTCTTCGTATGTCTTCGATCGATCGTCGTCATGCGGTCGCTGAAAGTTGAGCCTTCTCACATTTCTACGTGGACGCAAAGTAGAAAACACCGATTGCAATGATAAAAATGGAACGTGGCAGCGACGTCGCTGCAACGTGTGTTTACCTTATAGGTAAACAAACAAGACGAGGTTATTTGTCACCTCCTCTGGTTCATTAACTACAGTCATGAAATGTGTTCAACTGTCTGAATGTGAAGAATGAAGAATGAACACCAACCTGTTTGTTCGTCAGTGTGTTCGGTTTTAATTCTGCATGCTTCTGGATAACCCATATCTTCACTCTCCTCTTTAATAAACATCTTTACAACAGTGTCACACATATTCACTTGTTTCCTGGCGTTTTGCTGTGTTATAGACAACTCGCAATTCTCCCGCCTTCTACTTGAAAAAAACACTGGAACGACGATCGAGGTCGGAAATAAAACTTGTGAAATCACCTAAGAAATAAAACAGATGAAAGACACACATTCGTTTTCATTCGACAAGAGCAAAAAGCTACTTGCTGCTTGTACTTCTTCTCGAATGGCGAATTACAAACTAATAGCGCACTATCGCCACCTATTGGGAGCATGGACTAGAGACGTAAAAAACAAAAAAATTATAAACTTTGTAACAAAGAACACTGATCACAATGCACCACCATGAATCCGAATGACAGTTTATGATTGTATTACTTTAATATTCACAGGTCTAGAAACTTTGAGGCCAAAAAAAAGGACTTCACATCAACAGAAAATAATCTAAAATTAGGTTTGAAATGTATTACTTCTGACTATGTGAATATGAACATTTACCCAAAAGCCAATATTGCAGCATAAACAAGATTAATATAATTTAAATGACTATCTGAAACAAATAACCTGGTTTATGTAATCTGTACCAATTTGTTAAAACAGTAAAACAATAATACAGCCACCCGATTTAGAGATTTTTAAAACAGTTTCTTTACTAAAGAAATGGATTGCAAGGGTAACAATGAGTAATTTCTATTATGAAGTTATCTGATTTTACTTGGGAGAAATATGAAAATTCTACAAATTAGGCGTACCCATGTTGAGTTTGGGTATGTGGTGAAAGTTATAAAATAAAAGTCAGATGCTGCGTCCCAATTCGCATACTATCCGTCCTAAATAGTATTCGAAAATAGAATTAGTACGTCCCAAATCGTAGTATGTTGAAATGAGTGTTCCAAAGATACCCGGATGGTCTACTGTTTCCGGTCAGAATCCGAAGTGCAGATCGATGCACACTCTAACGGCTAATATTGCCCATTGCGTGCGGGAGGGAGGAGCTTTGAGATGATGCAAACATGGCGGCCGGATGCGGCAGCGCAGATGCGCCCTCAGTTTTTAAGTGTAAGAACTTAAACGTTTAGCGCTAATTAAAGTTATATTTTATTGTCTCATAATATTAATGGATTTGTGTTGTGCAAAAAAAGTACCGTGTTTATCTTGTAGGGTCCGATGAAGACACTGAGCGCCTCATTAACTGGCGCATTGCCAACGACGATGTTTGTTTAACTGTCTGTGTGCGTAACTAGGCAACCACGTTCTCTTCCATTGCATGACGTCTTCATAGTATGTCCCAGAACGTGCATACTCTTTTGCTATACACTCAAAAGTATGTACTTTTTCTTAAAAAAAAAAAGAGTACATACTTTTAGATCGTAGTATAAGTAGGCGAATTGGGACGCAGTCAGAGTCTGTGTTTACTTTCAGTATTTATTCTCTAATCACTGCCATTTCTAGCTATAAGCAGCAGCTTAGGGTCCCACAGCCACCAGGGGGCCCACTACCACGGGATTGGTATAGAGAAATATTTATTTGCTTTAATTTTAAATAGCACTGGGTGCACAGCCCAGATATAAGCATACCAAAAGTTTGAGAGAACTACGAATCCAACTACGATAAAAAAATATTATAATCTTTAAAGAAAAAAGTCATAACAATATAAGTATGTGAATTTGACTCAAGATTTCCTAAGAAGTGGTGTGGCGACAGTAGTACGACAGATGGCTATCGGTATGGGCGACCAGGTTTTAAATCAACCTTTTGCCCATTTCTTTCTTCTCCCCATATTCGTCCCATTTAAGTGAAGTCAGACAGGGGCTTATAAGCCATTAGAGAGTTTTCTATTGTAAATAATGATGAACACAACATGTCTAAATAAAGGAGAGTGTAATATAACTGAAAGTAAACACTATGTCCACTCAGTGATTGGGGGGCTCACAAAACCTTGGGTAGTGCAGAGAAGGGTTTGGTTTCGGTAATGGGTTGTGGGTGCCTAGGGCCCCCACAGGCAGTCAAGGGCCCCTAGTAGTCAAGGGCTCCTGGGCACTGGCCCCATTGGCCTGGTCAGTAATCCATCCCTGGCGAGAGGTACAAATATTTTCTGTTTTTCTGAGCCTCTGTAGCACTCATTGAAAGGCTTAGTATTCACAGCCAATCATACAACAGTTTACGGAGCTCATATCAGATTGCTGAAAACATGGAAGAAAAGACACGTCATTAAAATTCAAGAACTACACGATCCTTCGAAAATCAAATAAAGAGATATTATTTGAAAGCCAGGGCTTGGGAGCATATGAGTGCACAAGTAGATATGCCAGGTTAAAATAAACTGCAAAATAAAACCCAATTTTAAAATGAACTGATTTCAATGGGTGACATGTCGTCAGTGCTAATCATATCATACCCAAAAATATTACAATTGATTCTAATAAAATTAAACAAATAAAAATAAATGCTGTACAAAATTTGCATCAGGTTTTCTTGTAAGCAAATCAAAGACAGACAAGTGAACAATAAACACAAGTTCCATTTTATTTTAGCATTTGTTTATCTCTTGTAACAATTGATAATGATTCAAATAACCTCTATTATTTAAGTGACTTTCTGATGATTTTATTTAACTACTATATGAAGTGCAACAGTTACAAAGTGAGCCCAGTTTAAAATCTGTGGTCAACTGCATCTTTATTGAAGAGTGTTGACAGGGCACTCAATCTCCTTGAGGGAAGTTAAAACAGATCTACAATGACTTTGGATAATGAAACTTGTATTTAATTACGTTGGATTTAGTAAATACGAATATGTGCGTATATGTGACTTGGCGCAATGGAGTTCTTGTTCATTGTAAATATGGCAACGGCTGCCCCTAAACCTGCGACGTAAGTACCGCCTACACTGCAAAAAAAAAAAAAAAAAAAAAAAAAACATGTGTAATGAGGGAGTGAGAGTTTTATATCTCTTGACACCATTTTCTTTGCATGCCATTTCTTTCTAAGCTGCCATTGCTTCGAAGCACTTAAAAAGGAAACAGAGAGCGCTCCGAGCCAAGTGCATTAATCATGAGAAAAAAATGCTGCGTGCTTTTCTGATAGCTATTGGTCTTTGCTCTTAAGAGTGTGCTCTACATGCGAAGTTGTGAACGTTCTTTCCATTTTCACGTGCGTTTCCCAAACCTTCACTTAACAGGAATGCGCAATGCACTTGTGCTTCTTTGCTGTCCATTACGAAGTGCTGAAATCTGACTGTATAGTCTCGCTCATTCATAGATTTGTGCATAACTATAAATACATATAATTTAGCTTGCTGAGAAGGGTTCAACGCGATTTTCTTAAACTAATTAACTACATAATAAAATATATTGTTTTGTGCTGCAGGCTACAATCTACAGTTTTTACACAATCACTGCTTTGTTCACCATATGTGTGTTTGCAATGTTTTATTTATCCTCTGTCTGTGACATAGGGTAAATGTACAAACAACTGATTAAACGGAGATCTGTGCTTTGCACCCAAACTGAACATTGATGCATAACAAATTAATTCATTTTTTTTTATTATTGTAATGTTATTTTATTTCATTCTTGTTTCTGGACATTTCTTTTCAAATTGAGAATCAAACCATCAAAACATACAGGGCTGTTCTCTCTACCTGTAGCTTTGGTCTTCAGCAGTCAACACCCAATCGCATTGCACCATCAACTGGTGAGAACGAATAGCACCAGGTTGAGATTGTGCATCGGTACTATGCTGCTACTTTTCCTGCAGCTCCCGGATGTGGCAGGTTGATTTTCCAACGAAATTTGAACCACTTAATTTGTGGAAGCATATTTTGTGAAGCAAAATAGAGGGGTCTGAATTTTACCTGTCGAAAAATCTAGACAGTATTTCCAAATGATGTAGCTGCGAAAAAGGTAGATATGTAGAATAGTTCTGATGAATATAGTAGTGCAAAGACATGGTAAGGTATGAGGTATGTGGTTCAGAAGTTAAATGTGCAAGAATGGTACATAAATACACATCTATATTATTATACTATGCATATTAAGTAACTATATAGGATACAATATATATAAATAAACTGAAAATATATTATATATAGTAAATATACTGTGTGCAGTCATACATTTATTGTATTTACCAGTGGCAGGCCATGCATTTAAAGTCTATGCTTTCAATATGATTCATGCCATTAAGAAAACACAGTTTCATAATGAATAACCCTATGCCTTCTAATCTATCTAATAATATTTGAGATTTAAATGTTGCTTGCAATAAATTTCATTTAATCAGTGTACACGGTTATGCTGCGTTCCATTCAAGTTGGATGTGAGATATTCCTACTCGATATCTCCGATCTCCGACCATAAATGCATTCCCTTCCCCAATATTCAGAAGATGACGTTTAAGGAAAACTGCAACGCTCCCATTAGCGTAGCAGGGGTTTGACTCTCATTAGAGATGTCTCATAACAACCCAACTGATAAACAATGCTGCAGCGCTAGCATTTGTGCTTCAGGTGTATGATTATCAAAAGAGATTATAATTTACCATGTTTTATACACCTGTTTCTACAGATATTTGTTAAACAAGCTTTAATATCATGTAATGTGGAAACAAAAACGTATTTATCGATATTTCTTCATAAAGTGAATGTTTATCACTTACTTTGTATATCTCCCTGAGAATTTCTGCACGAGCCTACAACTTAAAGATGTACTACATTGCACTTTTCCTAGTAGGAAGTTTTAAAATCTGACTTTCCGAGTTGAATGGAATGCAGCACTACTTTTCTAAACTTGATCTGACACTGAATGCTGAAGCAGCCTAATTTACACTTAGAAAACTCCTGATGTTGCTATAACAATACCAAAAGCAATTACCAATTTACTTAAAGTGAAATTCAGTCCTCCTTTCCTGTTTAATAAATTAAGAAATCACACGGTCATGCAGAACATCTCATGTTTTTAAATATATAAAGATCTCTTTCTCAATGGCAATAACAGTAGTGATATCAGTGACTCGTCAGCAAGATCTTGTGCTTTTCGCTTTCAAATTTTGTTTATATATATTCACTCTCAAATTACATACATCACTTAAAGCATAACTGCGTCACTCAAGGCCAGCTAGAAGGCCTCAACTGGGAAATATCCTAAAGACCACAACCACCAAGAACAAATAAATCAAACTGACTGGCTGATGAATCTGACAATCTGACATTAGATGCACATTAATTTGCACTTTTGAGGGATTCTGTGCAAATTCTGAAAGCCTAACGTGGTGGAGCACTGCTTCGGGCATGCGATCTGTGAAACAGCCATCACGTTTTGCTTGTAAGTATCAAGGTATAAATTCTGACTGGATAAACTTTTTTCAGTTTTTTCTAATTTTTTTTTAGATTAATTAAGAGTGGAAAGCAATTAAAAATACATAGGCAAAAATGTGATAGAGAATGAAAGGATGAAAAATATTTATTTATTTGGCATGTTAGGCCAGCAGAGAAGGCTTTGCTGGCCCTGAGAATTCGCCACTGGTAGTTAATGAAGATCAGAATAGTACTCTGTGCAAGTTGCAAGATTTATATAGTATTTAGAAAGGGGCAAGAATGTGTCATCTAGACCAAATTTCCACCTACCATATTTTTTGTGGCAACTGAACAGATTGCAAGTGGGCTGTCCACCTAAAATGTATTTGAATAACACTGGATAGGTGGTTGTGGACATTTAATTTACTTGATTAATTTTGATAGGAGCACTAGTTTGGCATTCAGCACCATCACTGAAACTTTTTGCACCCAAAAATTAACTCAAAATTCAAATGTCCATGAACCGCTTACATTTTTGAATAAAATATCCCATTTTTGGGATAAATTGTTAGTCTGATCACCATACCCCAACTCTGGATTGAGTTAAGAAGTTGAAACAGGTACTCTTGTGCTCATCTCAGCCACATCTATCTCAGTCTCCTCTCTCTCCATGGTGTGAATTTCAAGAGTATTGGAGAAAGTCAAAAAGTTTCTGCAAAAAAAATCATTATATTCTGACAAAATTTTTTACTTTCTCTGATCCTCTCGAAATTCAATCCATAGACAGAGGAGACTGAGATGATCACAGGAGTATGGGTATAGGCTTTGAAAGTCTACCCAGAGCTGAAATTTGCAGATCCCACATAAAATGTATACCATTCAACATTTGATGTGGTTCGTGGACAATCAAAATTTTTAGGTTTTGAAGTGTGTATGTTTTACAGAAGGAGTCATAGAGTAACCTTAATGTGATTTTTAGTCATAAGTTTGGAGCTATGTCCACTAAACAACTATTTTAGCCCCTTAGATAGATTGTAACTGGGATGATAATGCTTTATTCAGCACAAACTGGGCTGCAATATGTGAGCAACATGTATGTACATGTTTGTATTTTTTAGAAAATAGCGTTTTTGATGGTTTTTGATGTCACTGAAATAAGGCCATATAACATATTCTAAGCATTTCTTCACAAGACTTTTGTGAACTGGATCTTGTAGCCTAGAGTTTTTGCTACAAAATGTACTTTTACATTTATTCATTTGGCAGACGCTTTTATCCAAAGCGACTTACTAAAAAGGAAAACATAAGCAAATCATTAAAAGGAGACAGTGGTACAAAAGTGGAATATTACAAAATTTCACTAGCATCAGAATAGTATTCAAAACATATAAAAGTGCAATTATTTATTTTGTATTTATTTTTTTGTTAGTGACTAGTTATGTGCACTTGGAAAAGATGCGTTTTAAGTAATTTTTTGAAGACAGAGAGTGAGTTTGCTTCACGGATGTAGTTGGTAAGGTCATTCCACCAATGCAGTATGATGAAGCTGAAAGTCCGAGGAAGTGTTTTGGTACCTTGGTACAACAAGACGACGTTCCTTAGCCGACCGCAGGCTTCTAGTGGGCATGTAGCTCTGCAGAAATTATTTTAGGTACAGTATGTTGGAGCAGACCCAGTGACTGTTCTGTATGCCAGCATCAGAGCCTTAAATTTTATATGTGCATCAACCAGTAGCCAGTGGAGAGAGACAAGGAGTGGTGTAACATTATGTATCACATTACATTTTCTGCTCACCAAGGCTGCATTTATTTGATCCAAAATACAGCAAATAAAACTGTGATATTGTGAAATAGTTTTACAATTTAAAATAACTGTTTTCTATTTGAAAATATTGTAAAATGCAATTTATTCCTTATTCCTTATTACGGGTATAACGGCGGGGAAATACGTCTGCTTCATTCAAGATTTTTCTGAGGAGCCGGAAATGGTCTGGCCACAAAAGTGGCTCAGCTCAGCGACGTGGCAGGGAGGACACAACGTCTCGTTCCTTCCATCAGGGAATGGAGGTTACATCCGTAACCTAGACATTCCCTGTCTGTTGCTCACTTCTACATTGTTTCGAAAAAGTGACACTAGGGGTCCAATTTAAATCTGTGAACGTGTACTGCTGACACAGGAGCGGGCAGGTACTTGACGTGCCAAAACGGCCAGCTGTATCAGAACGCATGTACCCTTCCTTACTCTTCTGGGGCGGCTGTGGCTCAGGTGGTAGAGCGGGTCGGCCACTAATCGCAGGGTTGGTGGTTCGAATCCCGGCCCATACGACTCCATGTGCCGAAGTGTCCTTGGGCAAGACACTGAACCCCAGGTTGCTCCTGATGGCAGGCTAGCGCCTTGCATGGCAGCTCTGCCGCCATTGGTGTATGAGTGTGTGTGTGAATGGGTGATTGGGACACAGTGTAAAGCGCTTTGGTAACCTCTGAGGTTAGAAAAATGCGCTATATAAGTGCAGACTATTTACCATTCCCCAATGCCTCATAAAGTCGTCCTTGTAGTTACCCTAGACAGGGGAACAAGGTGACACTTACCAGGGGGAAAAAGACCCTGCGGAGACCACACCTGCCCAGAGAGGTAGATCCCGCCTCTTCGGAGGGAGGAGTTGCTACAGACACGGCGACTGGGGGGAAGTGGGAACTGCCCAAGGAAGGCACAGGTCTGCTCGTAAGGGGACCGTACTGCGGAAAATACACACACAGGGGGGAAGTCCACGTAGGATTCCTTACCTGTGGAGCACCTATTCCAGTACAGGGTAGATCTGAGTACCCGCAGTGGATTGGGTCGACAAATTCTAGAGTGAGTGGGATCACCTGGGAGAAAAAGCGCACGGTTTTACCTCATCCAAGGGAAAGGGCGCTAGGTGTAAGCAATCCACCCGGTCAGTCCGTCAGTGTGTTACCGAGTTCTACTGGCTCGGACCTGAGAAAACACGGTACGAAACTGACTCTACCCTGAGATTGTAATATCTCGCAAAGATATTACAAATATTAGATGTTGCCCAACCCGCTGCTCTTCATATGTCTGCCAGGGAGGTACCTCTGGCCAGTGCCCATGGGGGGGGGGGGGGGGGGCACGGCCTGGGTGCGATAGGCCAATGAAATGGCGTCCACCACCCAGTGGGAGAGCCTCTGTTTGGAGACAGCGTTCCCTTTCCGCTGTCCACCAAAGCAGAAAAAGAGCTGCTCAGAACGTCTAAATATCTGCGTGTGGTCCAAGTAGGTATGCAAAGCACGTACCGGACACAGCAACGAAGGGGCTGGGTCTGCCTCCTCCCGGGGCAGCGCTTGCAGGTTCACTACCTGGTCTCTAAAGGGCGTGGTAGGAACCTTCGGCACGTAGCCCGGCTGCGGTCTTAGGATCACATGTGTGTCTGCCAGACCAAACTCCAGGCAAGTGTCGCTGACAGAGAACGCTTGCAGGTCCCCGACCTCTTGACAGAGGTGAGCGCGATCAGCAGGGTCATCTTTAGGGAGAGGGTCCTGAGTCCAACTGATTCTAGCAGCTCGAAGTGGGGTCTCTGAAGGCCCGAGAGGACACTGAGAGATCCCTGGAGGGGAACAGGCTTGGCCGGGAGGGATTTAACCTACTGGCGCCTCTTAGGAACCTGATAATCAAGCCATGCTTACCTGTGTGCCAGTACGTCTGCCCCGAGGGGAGCCTCTGTTCAGGCATACCAGAGCGGGCAGTGGGGGGTCTCTTGGGAGGCGAACAGGTCTACCTGAGCCTTGCCGAACCGTTCCCAAATCAGCTGGACCGATTGGGGGTGAAGCCTCGACTCTACACTGGGCAAGCGTTGTCGTGATAGAGCATCCACCACCACATTTAGAAACCTGGAGAAACCTCCTGTAGCGTATCTGGACAGGCTCACATGGTGATTCGTTCTCCGTGCATTCAAAAAAATTTCCTTTTAACCTATGACTTTGCCCGGTAACTCACTGGCATAGCGCCAGCGAGTCAGGTGAAATCACCACACTGACAGTTTTATAGCACGCAAGAGTGTAGACAGAGATAATACAAACTCAACTCTTGAGCTTCAAACAGATCTTATCTCCTCAAACACCTCCTTTCTGCGGAGGAAGGAATTCCAGATGGCCGAAGAAAAGCTCCCTCCAAGACGCACACACATACCCAAACATTCCTTCATTGAAATACATAATTTGAGTAATTCTGGAAAGAATACGATATATTCATGTATACCTGTGTTTCTGCTTTTGTACCAAGCCTAGTTATGATTTTATAGTTGTGTAGTTAAACTCTAAGTGCTTATATAAAGAGTCTAAAAGTATATATCCACCTTTATACTATGCCAAACATAAAGTTCTTGGTGCCAAATTAAACCTCTCGGTTAGCCCTAGCTAAATATATATATAAGTTTATGATAAAATGTATTTTACTATGTTTTACCATCTTTGGAGTGAAATGACTAAACTCTGACACTGCCATGCAAATCATGCAAATCAGGCTGTCCGAAGAACAAAGAAATCCTCTCCCGCCAAAGTTTGCTGGATGATTATTGGATTTTTCACTCCAAAGAGGCGTGGATGTGTTCTTCTTTAAGAGAACTGACTCTCTTCTCTCTCTCTCTCTCTCTCTTCTCCTCTTCTCTTCTTTTCTTTGTTACGTCTTTTTGTTTTGCCTTTATCTCACTTTTTCTTAGTGCTTAGTTTTTGTCTGTGGACAAAGCTCAGTATTTACGTTTTTGGATCAGTCCTATATCCTTCGGGTGAAACGGACTCTCCCTCAGCTTTCGACAGCTTTAATTCAAGTAGTTTGAATTTCCCACGAGCGACACGAGCTCCAGAAGAACCAAAGAACGCTCACGGACGCAACGAGGACACTCACACACATCTTGTTCAGCGACACCAAAGTCCATATGCAAGTATTTATTTACATCAAAATTTAAATACGTTTAAGAGTGTACCCCTGCTTTAAGGTGATGTAATTTCTTGCTGGCTCTCGAGGTTAACTGTTTGTGAAATAAGCTATTTCTGTGATCTGCTCCCTTTCTTCCTTTCATTCCTTTCGTTATTCTACATATATGTTCGTTGTTAAATGTAATTGTTTGTTATAGTCTCATTTTATTAAACCCCATTATACTCTTATAATTGTCTCTGTTTGTTGCTCATCGAATAAAGCCTCTTTAATGTGTGATCTTAAGCTACAAGCTTGATATTAAGTAATTTCAGTTAGTAATATTACCAGAAATTTATTCTTCATAACCAGAAGAATAATCTTTCCTGAGAGTGATAATCCTTTTAAGAGTTGATCATCGTACGGTCGGTTCGGCGGACGGACAGATTGTTTGAGGTGCAGTTAATTCTGTTAAAGGTTATTTCTGAAATTGGTATAGCCTATCTGCATATTGTATTTATTCATAATTGATTAGAATTCGTTGTGGTTAATTATCTATGTATATAGATGCAGATACATGGGCTATACATTCCCTTTTTGGGTGATTTAAAATTGTAGGTGATAACTCATAACCCATATAATCAATGGTTATTAATTATTAATTAGTGATTATTGATTATACATTCCCCTCACCTTGAGCTCATACCCTACACTCCGCAGGGCAAAGAATACAGTCAACAACTCTGGATTTGGAGTTGTTTGGAGTTGTCGGTCGTGACCAGGATGCGTTGGGACACCTGCTGCAAGGGGAATCCTGCCCGCAGAAAGCAGTGTCCAGGGTTTGAATGTTTGGCGGCAGGCGGGGGTGACCATCACACTGTGCGTGCCACGGCGCCATGCTCGTCTCGGGACTCGAGTCTGGAGCCAGTGCCGAAGCGGTCTCATATGCATCAACCCCAGCTGCCATATGCCCCAGGAGCCTCTGGAAAAGTTTTAAAGGGACCACAGTGCCTGGCCTGAAGGTGGCGAGGCATTCCAGCACTGACTACTGATACAGCGCTGCCATCCCCAGATCGATTCCATCGCCAGCCACGTCGTCCTCAAACACGTGGGAAGAAGGAACGACGCAAGGGTGGCTGGAATGGCGTTCCTTCGGTTGAAGGAAAGCTGTGACCGCAACATTGCCATGGTCATGTTCTCGCAGTGAGAACATGAACCATCCACAAACGCTGCCTCGGTGTGATTGCAGCCCAGACACACGAAACAGCACCTGTGGCCGTCTGAAGCAGAGAGCACTCTACCGCATCCAGGAACTACACATAGGCGGAAAGGCATCTTTATAAAGACATGTCCTAAAAAGGACGTTCATGCTGCTGTGTATTGCTCTTTTAGAGGAAAAAAAATACTCTTTTAGAGAAAATCACTCTTTTATAAACTCTTTTAGTTTGCGCTTTTGAAGCCGCTGAAGTGCGCCGTAGATCCAACAGCATATCACCATAGGTAAGAGTAACAGGTGTGAGTGACTCGCAGCTCGCTGCATACACAACCATCGGCTCCGAAGAAAATTTCTGAATGAAACAGACGTATTTCCCCACCTTTATACCCGTATGTCCGGGGGCGGGACATGCAAATTCTGCCTTACAACTTCTCATTGGCATTTTTTCATAGATCAGAGGTATATTCGGCACTCAAGAGAGACCCCTAGTGTTGCTTCATCGACACAACATCGAAGCGAGCGACAGACGGGGAACATTTATTACTATTATCAATGTTGAAAACAATTGTGTACAATATTTTTTTTCAGGATTCTTTGACGAACAGTTTTACACATGAAACAACATATTGGGCAGTGTTACAAAAGACATTGAGGGCAAAAGTGCAAACAGGGACAGTGCAAGATGAAAGAAAAAGAAAGTGTCCAGTGCACATAGGGAGAGACGAGAGTATTACCGAAGGTGGATGGTTTGTAGGAGCCCACTCATTCACCTATGCGTAGCCTACTCGCTCACATAGTATTGCACATAAGCATTGTAAACTTTGAGGTGAACAGTTCACTGCACACAGATTTGAGAATACAGTTACATGCCTTTGTGCCATTTTTGAAAACAGTCCTGTTCAACTGAAGACACAAGTGAACATCTCATGCCTGCCTTTTACCGTGATGTACTTTGCAAAGCTTACACTTCTGGTGACCAAAAGTGGTAATATTCTTTGCATCTGATGTCAGCTCAGCACCTTGAACCGGTACATGGCCACTACTGGTCTGTTTTGTTGCTACTATCTGTGACACATCACAGAGCTCTGCAATAAGCTTTTCCATGAACTCTCTGGGTCATGTTACCACCTAGCTCTTTGTCCATAATGTAAGTGTTGGTGGAAGCAATTTCCAGTAAGTGTAGAAAGATCTTTCTGTACCACTTCATTGTTTTGTGTTGTGCAGTGGAGTACTGTAACAGCTGATCAGACAGGTCAATACCCCCCACATGTTTGTTGTAGGCAGTCACAGGTGTAGGACATGGAAATGTCTTATTTTGAGATTGAATTAGTTGCATTCCCTCGGCAGTCATTCCTATAGTCTCTGTAAGTCCCACAGCACCAAACCCCATGGCAAACAAGTCTGTCAGGAACTTTGGACTTGTGTAGAAATTGTCCATGTACACATGGTAGCCAGAGCCTAAAACTTTACAGTCCAAAAGAGATGTCACAGCATCATATACAGTCCATGACCTGTGGGAAAGTTGTTTTTCCTGTGTACACAGAAAAGTCCACAGTGTATCCATTTGATGAATCAGCAAGGACAAACATCTTGAAGCCCCACCTGGTTGGCTTGGCTTTCATGTACTGTGTCATTCCTGTATTTGCTTCCAGAATAGCAGACAGATTAAAAATATAATACATGGTTTAAAAGTTATGACCATTCTAGTGATTAGTGGGAAAATTGAATAAAATAAACATTTAGAATGATACATTTCACATGACCACTCAAATACTGATTTTCATCACCTGTAATAATACATTGAGATTGCATCTGAAATTGAAGGACACAAACACTGAAATATAAATGTTATGTGTTCAATAAAACACACACTTTATTTAATTTGAACATTAGAATTACACACGAATTACACAGCAAAACATACAAAATCAAACTTTCGAACTATCTACAGTAAATACATATTTAATAAAGAGTGCAGGAACAGAATATATATAAATTCATAAATACTCAGCAACTTCAATACCTGTGGAGAGAAGAGAGGGAGAAAAGAGGGGAGGGGGAGAACAACACCAGTAAACATAGCCCAACCTAGGCCTCTTCGTGAAATTGTTGACACTCAGCGGAGTGCCAAGACTGAAAACAGTTCCTATTGCGAACCAAGCAAAGTCTTTGCCATTACATTCCGGCGTCCAACAAGCTACTTTAGTTTTATTTTCAGTCTTGCGTTCCCATCTTTTGATGTCTTTAAATTATGCAGGAAACAGTTTACGATTCACCCTGCATGTCCCACAGGCATTAGTTCCCATTTCTAACAACTTAACCATAAGAGCTGGGGATGTGTAAAAGTTGTCAAACTAAAAATGGTGGCCCTGGTCTTTGTATGGCTGCCATAACGATTCAACTATTTTGGTGGCCAAGTCAGTGACATGCCCATCATGACTACCTGTGTAAACATTAAATTCGAGAGTATACCCAGAGTCTGATTTTGCAATTACCCATAATTTAAAACCCCACTGAGTAGGGTTGCCCATCATGTATTGTTTAAATCCTGACCGAGCTTTAGACTTGATCATACGTTCATCTATTGCAAGATTTTGGTTAGGCTGAAAGAGCTGCTTGCATTTTTGTTTAAGGTGGTTCATAAGATAACGCAACTTCCTAAGCCGATCCTGATTATCCTCTGTGGTAGGGTCTACAACATGTAGAGCTGCTAAAACAGGGTATCTGCAGGTTCGGAGGAATTCAATTTAAGACATTTTAAGGCCAAATAAAAGAACAATTTAAGACCACTTTCGCATAAAAAAACAGCATTAATTCATTAGCTGGTAAATACAAAACCACTGAGGCTACTTGAATGTATCTGTAAAACTCTAAATTAATTAATAATGAATGCATGTAGCCTAAAGTATGTAGACTATATTGTGACCCTCCTCTTTAGTCACTTGCTTTAGCAAGACCAATGCTTTGGCAACGCCACCGCTTATGTAAAACACAGGAGTGATGGCAAAAACCATGTGCAATTTTTTTTTTATTATTGGATTACGTTGTTGAAAAATTATTCAGAGGGCTCTAATTGACTGCTGTGGCTTCAAGATCATCATCAGAGCTGACTGGACTGAGGAGATCATTTCAACTCACAACTTTGCGGCATAAATTTATAGCGAACATGATTACATGTTTGTTATTAACTCATATCATTATAGTAATCATATTGCTAAGAATATGTTTATATTTATGATTCTTTCATTTAATCCTCTAATCTGTCAAATCTAACACAACAATCAGTGGGCTTTCTGCCACCACTTACTGCACATTTTTGTAAATAAGAGGATTGGTCTATAGACCTTATTCACAGTAGTGCCATGTTTGATTTTTTATGGGAATGGAAACGAGGCTGTGATGTGTCTAATCAATGGCATGCACGGTGTAAATCTGTAAAAAGTTCCAATATCCCATACATTTTTTTCTACCGAGTGTCCTTGAAAATATATATTTTTCAATGTTTTGTACACGGAACGATCCAAAAGCACTTTAAACAGCAGTACAGCCCATTGACGAGAGGCAGCCTTGTTGTCATTGTCATTAAAAATCAAAGATGACGCTGCTGTGAATAAGGTCTAGCATGTGCTGAATAACATATATATTTGTTTTCTTGGCAGATACCTTTAACAAATACTTTAACAGGTAGTTAAAGGGCAGTTCATTTAAAAATTGTATTTCTGTCATCACTGCTCATCCTTAAGTCTGAATGAATTTTCTCTGCCATGGAACAAAAAAGATGTTAAGCAAAACGTTTAGCTTGTTTTTCATTCAATGCAAGTGAATAGTGACTGAAACTCCATAATATTTCCTTTTGATAGCCACCAAAATAAGAAAGTCATACAGGTTTGCAACAGCATGAAGGTAAGTAAGTGATGACCATTTTATTTTATTGAGTGAAATCTCAAATAAAAACTCATCAGTTACTTTAAAAATGGCCATTTAAAATTGACAAGATGTATTGAAAATGCTAACAGATTCAATTCTGAAAGAGAAGGAGAGGGAGAGAGGCTGTGCTGCTGCAGTCCCCCTGATTGGTCTGAATAATGTGCTGTCAGTGTCCTCTGTGCTCCACAAAGTTTTCACTGTGTGAGAAAAGGGACGTGTGGTGTGAGAACAGTGTCAATTGCATTGGCAGCCCTAGATCTAGAGAGATGGAGATGAGTGATATAACAGATGTAACTCTGCAGCGGAGTAATTATGTAAGCTTTACAATTATTGTCAAAGGAAGCGTAAAATAAGGAAGTGCAATGATTTGAAAGGTGTCAAAAGACCGCTCCAAACGTTCGTTTGCAAATTGTAACGTTGACCGCTTAGTCGATTATAAGCAGGAGCGACGGTGTTAGAGATGCAAAATAGTGCCATTTGCATTTCGGATTAACGGGTTTATGAAGGTTTATACATTTGTCACATCGTAAATGTAGTAAAAATGCACTTCACTGCACACGCTCACACTAAAATCATGCGTCAGCTGCTATATGACCGATGCACGAGAGAGAGAGAGAGAGAGAGAGAGAGAGAAAGAGAAAGATGATTTTGACTGTTTTATGCATCTCCTCTATTCACGCCCCAAAATGTAATACCTCAGCAAACGAAATTTAAGACTTCTTGTAATTTAGATATCTAAGAATTTTTTATGGCCATAAATAAATCTCTAAAACAGTACATTTACAACACTACCTCGGATACCCTGTAAAAGAGACTTGTAGCGGTCACGCGACATAAATCCTCTCGCCCAAGAGCCCTGAAGTGACTTGGTTCCCCAATGATGATGGGAATCGTGGACAATTGAAAACCCCATATAAATGAGCAACCAAAGAAATGTGTAAAATTAATCGGGGGTCACCTCCATCCAAGCTCTTTGGTAGCTGGAATATAATGGACAGTTTAGGACGATCTCCCACCCCTGATGGTTTGTAAAGCTGCATATCTCAGCAACTATAGCCCGAATAAAAAACTGCATGAAAAAGTACATTTTTCGCAACATCATATTGTTGATTGTTCACACAGCCTGATGCACGCTACCTAAATCAATACTGAATGGACGGCTAGGCTTAAATGGGAGAGGTTTTTGTGCCTGTGAATCGATGTCAGTGTACGATAGGGTTGCAGCGGTATACCGGTTTCACGGTATACTACGGTTTGAAATTTGACGGTTATCATACCATGTACATTTGCTTATCTACGGTACTGAGAAAAATATGCAACCGGACGGAGAATCAGTCTCACATGCGCATCTCCTTTCCTCCTTGTCTGCCTGTCAGACTCGTCAACTTGCATCACAAAGAAAATGTCAAAGAGTAGTGAGGCAAGGGGGTATGACATGAGTGTGTGTGTGTGAGTTAAAGTAGTGTTTCTCATCTGGTCTATTTGGACTGGGTCACGGACAGCAGGGAAAGAGCAATGCCATGGTTCTCCCATTGAAGATATTTCGGCAGCCGCCCAAGTGATAGACTATTTAGGATTGCCGAGGCAGATTTAATGATAATCTCGCAAACAGCTAAAGCAGACATGGGCAACATATGGCCCACGGCTCATTTTTTGTAAAAGCGTTTTTATTTTTCATTGGATATTACAGTTAACTTGCATTGGGACCTAACGCTCCTCCACACGCATTTAACTTGCTCAGGGTTGCCAGATAAGAGACGCAACACCCCCAGTTTGAGATTTATACTTGCGCAAATTGGAAATATTCCGCCTAATGTAATACTTATGTTGTGCAATCTGGCAACCATGCACGCGAGTGTGCTATTTCTATTTGGCTTTCCCCTTTGAACAAATTTGAGGAGACTTTCCTCCTGTGTAATATGTGTATAAATATGTAATATTAGGTAACAAACGGGATAATAATGGATTCATAGGGGTTTTGAGAATAGGGGGAGTCATTTAGTCACCTAAATATAATTTCATGGACATGTCACATATTGCTCATGGTATCATCCCAGATACAATCTATTTTATGGGCGACCAATAGGTGGTCTATGGACAATCATGTTTTAGGACATTTATTAGTATTTATATGTGATAATATTCATGAAATATACACCTGGGCAATTCTTGCTTGAATAAGCAAAAAGGCAGGAAGTGCCCACATGAAACTTATTTGAAGGGTGGCAAATATGTGGTCTGTGGACAGTCAAGCTTATGGCTTTTCTTGGTATTTACATGTAATATTATGAATCTAACATCCTGAATAGCACTCAACATACTCAATGGGTTATACAACTTATACAACTTATACACCTTACAACTCAAAATAATGTATAATTTGCATTAAAATGATTGTCTATGAACCATGTATTTGGTGGCCATTAAATAATCTGCAGATGGGACCTTCCTTTCGGACTTGGAGTTTTTTAAGGAAAAATTGCCACACTTTTTATTTACATTATTAGCATTGAAATTAAATATTATCAATCAAATATCATTAATGGCACTCAGAACACTCCTATAAATGCATGTAACATACAAATTATAAAAAATGTTTAATAATGTTACGATTTGTAGCAGTCAAGGCAAGGATGAAGACGATATGAAGGACCCAAGTGCAGATTTATTAACAAAACGATGGTGATACAGGTGAAACTAGAGACGATAATTAGACTAGGAACTAAGTCCAGGAACTAGGAACATGAACTGGAACAGGAACAGGAACAGACTATGGCTCAGATACACTAACTAACATTAAACTATTGACAGGCAAACATCAGGGTAACATCAGGCAGAGGTCAGGATTACAACAATACTCGACAAGGGACAAGGTAAACATGAGGACTTAAATAAAAAAACAAGGGGAAACGTAAGCCAATGGAAAACTGAAACTCAAAACAAAATGATAAGGCAATAAACTGAAACCAATGACAAACTAGAACTGATAACAAGGTAATTAAACAATGAACCAATGAAAATCAGACACAAGGACATGGAGGGAAAACAAGACATAAGACAAAGACCAGGAAACAGGAACTTAACAATGATTTCAAAATAAAAGTACATTAACAAAAGACAATACGGAATGTAACAAATAAGCTTGAAAAATAACTGTACACAAACCATGTATTTCCCACTTTTAAAATAAGTTGTACGTGGACACTTCCTGCATGACTAATCAAAAAGACAGGAAGTGCCCACGTGTCATTTATTTGAAGCACAGCAAATAGGTGGTCTGTGGACCACCTGTGGACCACCTATCACTTACCTGAAAAAAAATGTTTCAGGTAAGTGTTCTCAGGCTTCGGACACCTCTCTATTAGAATTTTTACATATTTCTCATGGGCAAAATCTTCCAGCTCATTGTCATTCTTTGGTTTCTGTGCTGCCACTGCTTCCTTGAAATTCCAACAAAGGTTTGCAATAGGATTCTAATGATGGACTGAAAGGGCCATTTAAGGACATTCCACGAACTATCCCTGAACCAGATGGACAACTTGGATATATCATGTTATTTTCTTGCTGGAATGTCCTATGATCACCAAGCTTCAATTTACATGCTGAAGGCATCACATTTTTCATGCCAAAATGGCCAAATACCTGAAAGAATCCATGGTGTCAGTCACATAGTCAAGATAGCCGTTTCCTAAAGCTGCAAAACACCCCCATAATAGGACTGACCCACCTCCATGCTTGACTGTGGGGATGGTGTCGTTCTTGTCATAAATTTGCTATCTTACTCCAGACGTACTGCTGACCCATGGGTCTAAAACTCATTTTCAGTTTAGTGTCATACGTCTATAAAACCTTCTTCCAGGACTCCACAGTTATTTCCTAATTTCTTCTTGAATATTTAGTCAACTGAAGTCAATGTCTCCCTTGGTAAAGTTTTGCTTTCTTCCACACCCCAAGAAGGTTGTACCATATTAAAAAAAAATTATGAACGGTGCTGCCAACTTTGTCTATTGGAAAATGAAGTGCCTTGGAAATGTACTTTCAGCCATGACCCTTCTCGTGTAATGAAATAATCTCCTCTATTAGCTTTTGAGACAATTTATTTTCAATGGCATTTTTTGCATAGAAATACATTTTTGCAAATACATTATTTTATGAATAATTTTGATTGCAACTGTAAATGCATGTATGTAATTTACAACTTTTAAATTTGTATAATTAGCTTAAAAAATTACTGTCCACAAACTTTGTATTTGCATCCATTAAATGTGGGCACTTCCTGGATGACTAAGAAAAAAGACATTAAGTGCCCACATGCAATTTATTTGAAGTAAATAGCAAATGGGTTGTCTGTGAACAATCATGTTTATGGATTTTCTTGCTGTTTACATTTAATATTATCAATCAAACATCAAGTATTGCACATTTATGCAATTTACAACTTTTAAAAATGTATAATTAGCACAAAAAAGACTATGTGTACTTCCTGAGGTAATACAATCTTCATAACGGAGCGCATCTGACTTTTGAGCAGATGAGGGAAAGTCGGGACTGTGGCGGCTGCTCCTGGGTCGTGCCTGACGAATACAATCTCTGTCAGTGTGATTTATACAGAGATGCGACTTATCTGTTGTTGTGGTTTTTTTTCTGAGCAACGCGTTGATTTTGATCTGATGTGACTTATATTCGGGTGCGACTTTATTTATGAAAAAAATGCACTTTATAAATAAATATTAAACTGCTAATAATTTCAGCAATGCACTTTAATACTCTGTATCATAATACTGCAGTATTTTTTGAGAAGGTTTTTATATGTGAACATTTCATACCACTACACCCCTAATATAGACGTACATACAGTTGAAGTCAGAAGTTTACATTCACCAAATAAATTTTTCACAAATCTGAACATTTAATTGTAGAAAACATTCCCTGTCTTAAGTCAGTTAGAATTGTTAATTCATTTTAATAGTTATTATTTAATATTATTTAATGTGAAATGTCAGAAAAATAGTAGCGAGAATGATTTCATCTTTTATTTCTTTCATCACATTCCCAGTGGAATGGCACAGAGGAATCCAGCAACACTTGCAGTGAAAACAGTTATCTAAAACAGTTATACAGTTACCTATTGTTTCTATCCATGCAACTTGTGAGTGGGTAAAGTTCTACAATCACATACCCAGTGGGTCAGAAGTTTACATACACTTTTTTTGTATTTGTAAGCATTGCCTTTAAATAGTTTTTTTGTGTTTTAAAAGCTTTTTGTGTTTTGATTTTTTTTTTTTTTTTTGTTGTTTGAATTTTGGCTTTATCCTCCAGACAGAACTGGTGTAACTGAAACAGGTTTGTAGGTCTCCTTGCTCACACATGCTTTTTCAGTTCTGCCCACACATTTTCTATCACATTGAGGTCAGGGCATTGTGAAGGCCACTCCAATACCTTGACTTTGCAGTCCTTAAGCTATTTTGCCACAACTTTGGAGGTATGCTTGGGGTCGTTGTCCATTTGGAATACAAATTTGTGAATGAGCTTTAACTTCCTGGTTGATGTTTTGAGATTTTGCTTCAATATAGCCACACAATTTTCCTTCCTCTTGATGCCATCTATTTTGTGAAGTGCACCAGTCCCTCCTGCAGCAAAACACACCTGCAACATGATACTGCCAGCCCCATTCTTCATGGTTGGAATGGTGTCCTTCGGCTTGCAAATCTCGCCAATTTTCATCCAAACAAAACATTCATTTCAGAATCATTATGGGCAAACAGTAAAATTTTTGTTTCATTAGACCAGAGGACATTTTTCTAAAAAGATCTTTGTCCCCATGTGTACTTGCAAACTGTAGTCTGGCTTTTTTATTGTGGTTTTGAGAAGTTTTTTTTTCCTGGCTGAGCAGCCTTTCAGGTTATGTTGATATCGGACTCGTTTTTACTGTGGATATAGATACTTGTCTAAATGTTTCATCCAGCATCTTCACAAGGTCCTTTGCTGTTGTTCTGGGATTGATTTGCACTTTAGCACCAAACTACATTCATCTCTAGGAGACAGAATGCATCTCCTTCCTGAGTAGTATGATGGCTGCATGGACCCATGGTGTTTATACTTGCATACCATTGTTTTTACAGATGAATGTTGTACCTTCAGGCATTTGGAAATTGCTCCCAAAGATGAAACAGACTTGTGGAGGTCCAAAATCTATTTCTGGGTGTTGACTGAGTTCTTTTGATTTTCCCATGATGTTTGAAGGTAGGCCTTAAAATACATCTACAGGTACACCTCCAAATCAGTACACCTCCTATCAGAAGCTAATTTGTTAATTGTCTAAAGGATTGACATAATTTTCTGTTTTTTTCCAAGCTGCTTAAAGGCACAGTTAACTTCTGACCGAATGGAAATTAAATTAAAATTTAAAATCAATTAAAAGTGAAGCAATCTGTCTGTAAACAATTGTTGGAAAAATTACTTATGCCATGCGCAAATTAGATGTCCTAAACAACTTGTCGAAACTATAGTATGTTAATATTGTACAGACACTGGGTGTAAAAGTTTGGAACAATGTACAGATTTTATTTTGATCTTATGGAAAGAAATTGGTACTTTTATTCACCAAAGTGCCATTCAACTGATCACAATGTATAGTCAGGACATTAATAACGTGAAAAATTACTATTACAATTTGAAAAAAAAAAAGAAGAAATGCTTCAAAACAGTTCCTATCAAAAAATCCTCCATGTGCAGCAATGACAGCTTTGCAGATCCTTGACATTCTAGCTGTCAGTTTGTCCAGATACTCAGGTGACATTTCACCCCACACTTCCTGTAGCACTTGCCATAGATGTGACTGTCTTGTTGTCTGATCCCACAAAAGCTCAATGGGGTTAAGATCCATAACACACACTTCCAATTATCTGTTGTCCACTGTCTGTATTTCTTTGACCAATCTAACCTTTTCTTTTTGTTTTTCTGTTTCAAAAGTGCCTTTTTCTTTGCAATTCTTCCCATACGTCCTGCACACCTGAGTCTTCTCTTTACTGTTGTACGTGAAACTGGTGTTGAGCGGGTAGAATTCAATGAAGCTGTCAGCGGAGGACATGTGAGGTGTCTATTTCTCAAACTAGAGACTCTGATGTACTTATCCTCTTGTTTAGTTGTTCATCTGGTCTTCCACATCTCTTTCTGTTCTTGTTAGAGCCAGTAGTCCTTTGTCTTTGAAGACTGTTGTGTACACCTTTGTATGAAATATTCAGTTTTTTTGAACAAAACATTGATTATTTTTGCCATTTCTGACCTAATAATGACCTTAAGACATGCCAGTCATAATGTGGCAACTCAAAAACAATGACAATATTAAGCTTCATTTAACAAACCAAATAGCTTTCAGCCGTGTTTGATATAATGGCAAGTGATTTTCTAGCACCAAATTAGCAATTTAGCATGTTTACTCAAGGATAATGTGCTGGAGTGATGACTGCTTGAAATGGCATTTTTTTAGATTTGATCAAAAATGACTTTTTTTTTTTTTTTTTTAAATAGTGATGTGCTGTTTTTTACATCAGTAATGTCCTGACTATACTTTGTGATCAGTTTAATGCCACTTTGGTGAATTCATGTACCAATTTCCTTCCAAAACAGGACAACCTGTACAGTATTCCAGGCCCCCGCTGTGTATATATATATATATATATATATATATATATATATATATATATATATATATATATATACATACATATTTAGTGGCACACTCACTATAAAATAAACCTTGCTTTACAGATTTGTCCATATGCAAGAATCCTTTTTGTGGAGTTCAGCACAGCTTTCAACCCCATCAATCCAGCTATTCTCCAGACTAAACTATGCCAACTCTCTGTCCCCACATCTATCTGTCAGTGGATTGCCAGCTTTCTGACAGACAGGCAGCAGCTTGTGAGACAGGGAAAATTCACTTCCAGCACCTGTACCATCAGCACTGGTGCCCCCCAGGGATGTGTGCTCTAAACTCTACTCTTCTCCCTCTACACCAATGACTGCATCGCCAAGGACCCCTCTGTCAAGCTCCTGAAGTTTTGCAGACAACACCACTGTCATCAGCCTCATCTTAGATGACGATGAGTCTGCATACAGAAGGTAGGTTGAACAGCTAGCTGTCTGGTGCAGTCAAAACAACCTGGAGCTGAACACACTCCTCTGCGCTTCAATGACTGCCTGGTTTGGTTCAGCTATGAAATTGAATATCAGATGACTACAAAGGACAGTTTGGACTGCTGATGGTATTATTGGTTGCCCCCCACCCTCCCTTCAATAACTATACACATCCAGAGTGAGGAAAAATGCTGGAAAAAAATCTGCCTTCTAGCTGCTGCTTCAGCACCAGAACCTTCAGGCACAGGAACAGTTTTTTTCCTCAGGCTATCCATCTCATGAAGAGTTAAAACTGCCCCATTGAGCAATAATTATGTGCAATGTACAGTCTAGTCTTTTTATATTTATCCAACACATCCAACCTTATCTGCCATTACATTCCCTTATATAACAGATTTGTATTCAAATTTACACTATATATGTGTATGTACAGTGAGGGAAAATAAGTATTTGAACACCCTGCTATTTTGCAAGTTCTCCCACTTAGAAATCATGGAGGGGTCTGAAATTGTCATCGTAGGTGCATGTCCACTGTGAGAGACATAATTTAAAAAAAAAAATCCAGAAATCACAATGTATGATTTTTTAACTATTTATTTGTATGATACAGCTGCAAATAAGTATTTGAACACCTGAGAAAATCAATGTTAATATTTGGTACAGTAGCCTTTGTTTGCAATTACAGAGGTCAAACGTTTCCTGTAGTTTTTCACCAGGTTTGCACACACTGCAGGAGGGATTTTGGCCCACTCCTCCACACAGATCTTCTCTAGATCAGTTAGGTTTCTGGGCTGTCGCTGAGAAACACTGAGTTTGAGCTCCCTCCAAAGATTCTCTATTGGGTTTAGGTCTGGAGACTGGCTAGGCCACGCCAGAACCTTGATATGCTTCTTACAGAGCCACTCCTTGGTTATCCTGGCTGTGTGCTTCGGGTCATTGTCATGTTGGAAGACCCAGCCTTGACTCATCTTCAATGCTCTAACTGAGGGAAGGAGGTTGTTCCCCAAAATCTCGCAATACATGGCCCCGGTCATCCTCTCCTTAATACAGTGCAGTCGCCCTGTCCCATGTGCAGAAAAACACCCCCAAAGCATGATGCTACCACCCCCATGCTTCACAGTAGGGATGGTGTTCTTGGGATGGTACTCATCATTCTTCTTCCTCCAAACACGGTTAGTGGAATTATGACCAAAAAGTTCTATTTTGGTCTCATCTGACCACATGACTTTCTCCCATGACTCCTCTGGATCATCCAAATGGTCATTGGCAAACTTAAGACGGGCCTTGACATGTGCTGGTTTAAGCAGGGGAACCTTCCGTGCCATGCATGATTTCAAACCATGACGTCTTAGTGTATTACCAACAGTAACCTTGGAAACGGTGGTCCCAGCTCTTTTCAGGTCATTGACCAGCTCCTCCAGTGTAGTTCTGGGCTGATTTCTCACCTTTCTTAGGATCATTGAGACCCCACGAGGTGAGATCTTGCATGGAGCCCCAGTCCGAGGGAGATTGACAGTCATGTTTAGCTTCTTCCATTTTCTAATGATTGCTCCAACAGTGGACCTTTTTTCACCAAGCTGCTTGGCAATTTCCCCGTAGCCCTTTCCAGCCTTGTGGAGGTGTACAATTTTGTCTCTAGTGTCTTTGGACAGCTCTTTGGTCTTGGCCATGTTAGTAGTTGGATTCTTACTGATTGTATGGGGTGGACAGGTGTCTTTATGCAGCTAACGACCTCAAACAGGTGCATCTAATTTAGGATAATAAATGGAGTGGAGGTGGACATTTTAAAGGCAGACTAACAGGTCTTTGAGGGTCAGAATTCTAGCTGATAGACAGGTGTTCAAATACTTATTTGCAGCTGTATCAAACAAATAAATAGTTAAAAAATCATACATTGTGATTTCTGGATTTTTTTTTTAGATTATGTCTCTCACAGTGGACATGCACCTACGATGACAATTTCAGACCCCTCCATGATTTCCAAGTGGGAGAACTTGCAAAATAGCAGGGTGTTCAAATACTTATTTTCCTCACAGTATGTATATGTGTATATATTGTATTGTGTATTCTATATTGTATTTTCTATAGTTTTTTAATTATTTTTTATTATTATCTATGTCTTGTTGCTGTTTTGTACTGTTGTGCACTGGAAGCTCCTCTCACAAATACAAATACCTTCTATGTATAAGCATACTTGGCAATAAAGTCGATTCTGAAAATATTAATTGTGGCGAGATATCTTTGATGTGCAAAGGCCTTAAGGTTTCTCTCCAGTGTGAATTCTCATGTGCATGCTAAGGCTTCTTTTACGAGCAAAAATCTTCCCACACTGAGAGCATATGAAAGGCTTCTCTCCATTGTGAGATCTGATGTGATCCTTAAGGTTTCCTCTAGAAATAAAACACTTTTTACATATAGGGCACATGAAAGGTTTCTCTCCAATGTGAATTCTCATGTGAATGTCAAAGCTTCTTTTATGAACAAAGCACTTTTTACATTGAAAGCATATGAAAAGCTTCTCTCCAGTGTGAGATTTTATCTGATCCTTAAGGTTTCCTCTAGAAATGAAACTTTTTTGACATATAGGGCACATGAAAGGTTTCTCTCCAGTGTGAATTCTCATGTGCACTTTAAGGTATCCTTTACATGTGAAATTATTACCACACTGAGAGCATGTAAAAGGTTTCTCTCCAGTGTGAAATAGCATGTGTCTTTTAAGATCACATTTGATCCATGTAACTTTTTCCACACCGAGGACACGTGTAAGGTTTCTCTCCAGTGTGATTTCTTGTGTGCTTGTTAAGATCTCTTTTCCGTCTGAAACCATTTCCACACTGATGGCAAGTGTAGGGTTGTTCTCCAGTATGAATTCTCATGTGCACTGTAAGGGATTGTTTAGACGTGTAACCATTTCCACATTGAAGACATGTGAAAGGTTTCTCTCCAGTGTGAAATAGCATGTGTCTTTTAAGACCTAATTTGTCTATGTAACTCTTACCACATTGAAGGCATGTGAAAGGCTTCTCTCTTGTGTGAGTTTTCATGTGCCTGTTAAGATCTCCTTTCCGTATAAAACTCTTTTCACACTGACGGCATGTGAAAGGTTTCTCTCCAGAGTGAAATCTTGTGTGTCTCTTACGGCCAAATTTCTTTGTGTAACTTTTTCCACACTGAAGGCATGTGTATGGCTTCTCTCCAGTGTGCTTTCTCGTGTGCATTTTAAGATATCCTCTCTGTGTTTCTTCAGTTATGAAATCATGAGGATTCTGATACTGATGTTCCTCCACTTCATTCTGTTCTTGACTTTCTTCTTTCACTGCTATCGGTTCTTGATTTTCCTCTTTCATTTCCATCAAGTCTAAAAAAAAAATATCAATGAATATCAAAGAAAAGCAATAAAAGTGACCCTCAATGTAATGGAAGTATATACAGTATATATATTTGTTTACACAAACCAATCGGCCACAACATTAAAACCACTGGTCTAATTTTGTGTTGGCCCCCTGCATGCTGCCAAAACAGCGCTAACCAGCTATTCTTCTGTGTTTATCTGAGTTACTGTAGACTTTGTCAGTTGGAACCAGTCTGGACATTCTTTGTTGACCTCTCTCATCAACAAAGATTTCCATTTGCAGAACTGATGCTCAATGGATGTTTTTCTTTTTTGCACCATTCAGAATAAATTCTAGAGACTCTTGTGTGTGAAAATTCCAGGAGATCAGCAGTTACAGAAATACTCAAACAAGTCCATCTGGCACCAACAATCATCTATACGATTATCTAATCAGCCAATTGTGTGGTAGCAGTAAAGTGTATAAAATCATGCAGATACGGGTCAGGAGCATCAGTTAATGTTCACATCAACCATCAGAATGGGGTAAAAATATGATCTCAGTGATTCCGACTGTGGCATGATTTTTGGTGCCAGATGGGCTGGTTTGAGTATTTCTGTAACTGCTGATCTCCTGGGATTTTCACACACAAGAGTCTCTAGAGTTTACTCCAATTGGTGTCAAAAACAAAAAACATACAGTGAGGTCAGTTCTGTGGATGGAAATGTCTTGTTGAGGAGAGAGGTCATCAAGAATGGCCAGACTGGTTCATACTGATAAAGTCTACGGTAACTCAGATAAACACAGTACAATTGTTGTGAGAAGAATATCATCTCAGAATGCTGTTCTGAGATGCAGGTTGGCGCTGTTTTGGCAGCATGAGGGGGACCTACACAATATTAGGCAGGTGGTTTTTATGTTGTGTCTGATCAGTGTATAAGTTCTGTGAATTGGGTAAAAAACTTTAATTAATCGCACAATTTTCTGTGATTAATCCTGATTAATCAATTAAATTATGGTACATGATACATAAAAAAAAAACACAAAAATAATCAGAAATATATTTACTGTATACTTTGTTTTGAAGAACTTGCAGGAAATTGGTTAGTCATCATTTATTTTAAATATTTAAATATGCACGTTAAAATGAAGTAAATGAGGCACATTTTACAGGTATTTATCTTTTCATCTTCTGCTGAAGTTTAAAATCTTAAAATACATATTTTCTCTGGCTGCTATTCAGTATCTACAAGTATACCTGTCAGCAGCTTACTGAGAGGCCAGATCATTTTCTTCTCAGTCTCTGTCGCACACACGCTGAGTAAACGAAACTGCTCCAGATACAAGTGAGGGAGCGTTTTTGGGCGATGCAAAGAGATACGGTAGCTTGCACATGTGGTTCAATAAAATCCCCTTCCATGTTTATGACCCCATTTATACCTGGGATTAAGATACGTCATGTGTAATCCGATCACAAGTGGTCAGGGTAGACACATCACTGTTTACACTTGGTCACTTAAATGCATCTCCTGTAACCACTTGTGTTTGATTTTTGAGGGGAGGGTCTCTGTTTAATGATGACACACATTAACCACTAATGTGTTACAGCAAGATATTAAAGTGCAACAATGTCAGAAAAGACAAAAGAAAGTGCTAAAAGTGCAAAAAAGTGTTGTTTCTCCTAGATGCATTTGAAATTTTAAATAAGCACAAACACAACATTTCGAGCAGAATGGTCCTTTATTTTAGAGGATTACCTGTATTAATCTGAGCTGCAGATGTTTGTGCTCTTCATAAGCATGCATGTTGATTTCAAACACAATGAAGATGTTCACATACTTGTGTACAGTACTGTGAAAAAGTTTGCCTGATTTCTTGTATATATCATACTAAATTGATTTAGAGATCAAAGGAGATAAAACATAAAAGGCAGCCTGAGCAGTTTTCAAAAATATATATTTTTTATTGAAGCAAAGAAGTTATCCAACACCTACGGTTGCAGTCAGAAGTTTACATACTCTTAGGTTGAGGTCATTAAAAAGCCAAAAGTTTGGGATAATGTACATATTTTGCTCTTATGGAAAGAAACTTTTATTCACCAAAATGGCATTCAACTGATCACAATGAATTACTTCTACACTTTAAAAACAATGATCAGAACTTCATAAACTACTTCAGAGTTCTCATCAAAAAATCCTCCACATGCAGCAATGACAGCTTTGCAGATCCTTGCATTCTAGCTGTCAGTTTGTCCAGGTACTCGGGTGACATTTCACCCCACACTTCCTGTAGCACTTGCCATAGGTGTGCCTCTCACACACCTTACAGTCTAGCTGATCAAGTCAAGTCAATTTTATTTGTATAGCGCCTTTCACAACACACATCGTTTCAAAGCAGCTTTACAGAAGATCAGCATTAACAGAAGATACAACTGTAATGTCTATAATGTCGATGAATCATCATTGTAATTAGATAAAATACAGTTGTTAATCATGTTTAAAAATAAGTCATTAAATAATAATTGTATTAATAACCCAAGTGAGCAATCTGAAGGCGACTGTGGCAAGGAACACAAAACTCCATAAGATGTTGATTAATGGAGAAAAATAACCTTGGGAGAAACCAGACTCACTGTGGCGGCCAGTTGCTTCTGACTAAACAACAGGAATATAATGCCAATATTACTTATGTATAGTTAAAGTCATGGTTTAAAATTAGTAAACTAAGTACGTGTTAAGGGTCAGTGTTTAAACATTGATTTTGTTTGAACTGTAAGATTAATGACCAATGTCTTTGAAGTCCATCATGGATTAACTGTAGAAGTTCACATAGATTAAATTGTCCTTGTTAATTGGCTGATGAAGGCTTTTGTTGGCAATTGATAGTCTATGCATTCCATTTCAAGATCGTAGTTCATCAATAGACCGAGGTGATGCAAGCAGAGTTCAGGGATGTGAAACGCAGTTCAACCTGGCCGGTAATTTCGGTGAGGTTCGGTGTGGTCCATCCTAAATGCAAGGTTCAGACAATGGCATATGAAGCCCATGTCTTATGGTTGGCGTTGGCATCAGTTTATCCTCTGAAGTCCATCATAATAGACTGAAGTGATGTTTGGCTGGTACCGGCTGTATTTAGTCATCATCATTCAGCGACACGTAGCAGTGGAGTCCAACAAGAAGCAGGAATGGTGCTGGATCCAGCTGGTTCTTCTGACCTCAGGATAGGAGTCCCGAGGTTGAGACAGGGAAACAAATAAAATAATATAAGCATAAATGCCATTCAATTTATTGCAGAGTTATAAATCATGATCAATGTTTCTGGTTCCGGCAGACTAAACTAAAGCAGCCTAATTGTGGGTTGGAGGATAAATTAGGTGTATGCCAGGCTAAATAGATGAGTCTTTATTCTAGACTTAAACTGAGGGAGTGCGTCTGCATCTTGAACAGTGTTAGGGAGACTATTCCATAGTTTAGGAGCCAAATATGAAAAGGATATACCTCCTTTTGTGGATTTTGATATTCTAGGAACTATTAACAGGCCAGAATTTTGCAATCGTAATGAACATGATGAAATACAGCGTGGTAGAAGGTCACTTAAGCATTGGGGTGCTAAACCATTCAAAGCTTTGTATGTTGTTAACAGAATTTTAAAATACGGAATTTTACAGGTAGCCAATATAACGATGATAAAATGGGGCTAATATGATCATATTTCTTGGTTCTCGTTAGCACTCTGGCTGCTGCATTTTGAACCAATTGAAGTTTATTTATTGATCTTGCTGGACATCCTCCCAGTAATGCATTACAATAATCTAGTCTTGAGGTCATGAACGCATTAATTAGTTTTTCGGCATCAACAACAGAGAGCATGTGCCGTAATTTAGCATTATTTCTTAGGTGGAAGAATGCTGTTCTACAAACATTGGTAATTTGATTTTCAAATGACAGATTGGTATCAAATATAACAGCTAAGTTCTTCGCTGTTGAAGATGATGTAACAGTACATCCATCGAGAGTCAAATTATATTGTAGTGGCTTATTTTTAGAGTTTTTTTGGTCCAATAATTAGTACCTCTGTTTTGTCAGAATTGAGTAGAAGGAAATTTCTGGCCATCCAATCTTTTATTTCATTGATACACTCAGCTAATTTCGAGAATTGTGAAATCTCATCAGGTTTTGAAGAAATATAAACTTGTGTATCATCGGCATAGCAGTAGAAACTTATTCCACAATTCCTGATAATATCTCCCAGGGGAAGCATATACAAGGAGAAAAGCAGAGGCCCTAAAACTGATCCCTGTGGCACTCCATATTTTACTTTTGTTTGGTTTGACAATTCCTCATTTACATAGACAAAGTGGTAGCAGTCTGCTAAATATGACCTAAACCATGCTAATGCAACTCCACAAATGCCAACATAATTCACTAGCCTATTCAAGAGAATGTCGTAATCTATCATGTCGAATGCAGCACTAAAATCTAAAAGCACTAGAAGAGAAATGCAGCTGTGATCAGATGATAAGATTTAATAATATTAAGAAGTTCTGAAATTACAGGAGATACCTCTTTTAAGCACTTAGTTGGTATAGGATCTAACAAACATGTTGTGGCTTTTGAAGTTTTGATAAGTTTTGTTAGCTCTTCATGACCTATGACAGTGAAGGAATGAAGATTGGAAAATTATTAAACACTGTTTTCTGAGGTGCTATGACAGATGATTGCATAATTATGTAATTATTTCTGATTATTTAAATTTTATCTGTAAAGAAATTCATGAAGTTATTACTCTTGTTCTGCGACGTAATATCTGTTTCTGTTGAGGCTTTATTCCTAACCAATTTGGCCACAGTACTGGATAAACACCTAGGATTGTTGTGGTTATTTTCTATGAGTTTACTAAAATATGCTGACCTGGCAGCTTTTAGTCCCTGTCTGTAGCTACAGACACTATCCTTCCATGCACCACAAAATACTTCTCATTTTGTATTTTTCCACATGCGCTACATTTTCCAAGCTGCTTTTGAGAGCATGAGTGTGATCATTGTACCATGGTGCAGGGCTTATTTCTTTAATTTTCTTTAATCAAAGTGGGGCGACAATATCAAGAGTGCTAGAGAAGACTGCATTTATATTTTTTGTTATTCATCAAGTTCTTCTGGGCTTTGGGGTTTATTGAGTGTATGAGATAGATCTGGAAGATTATTAGTGAAGCTATCTTCAGTGGTCGAAAGAATAGTTCTACCTGAACGATAGCGTGGTGTAGATTGAGTGACATTAGCTGATTGCAGCATACAAGAGATGAGGTAATGATCCATTACACTCTTTTCCAATTATCTGTTGTCCAATGTCTGTGTTTCTTTGCCCACTCTAAACTTTTCTTTTTGTTTTTCTGTTTCAAAAGTTTTCTTTGCAATTCTTCACATAAGTCCTGCACCCCTGAGTCTTCTCTTTACTGTTGTACATAAAACCGGTGATGAGCGGGTAGAATTCAATGAAGCTGTCAGCTGAGGACATGTGAGGTGTCTATTTCTCAAACTAGAGACTCTGATGTACTTACCCTCTTGTTTAGTTTTACATCTGGTCTTCCACATCTTGTCCTTCGTCTTTGAAGACTGCAGTGTACAACTTTGTATGAAATATTCCGGCAATTTCAAGCATTGTATAGCTTTCATTCCTCAAAATAATGATTGACTGATGAGTAGTAATCCTAACTGATTTTTTTTACTATAAATAAATGTCAGGAATTGTGAAAAACTGAGTTTAAATGTATTTGGCGGTGTTGCAGTTTGTTGTCTCCATCTGAGGCAAGGCTCTTGGGAGCGCACATAAATGTCACATCCTTTGGATTTTCCCAGAAAAACCAACCCGCTCCCTTCGCATGAAAATTAGTCTACAGGCTTTAATAGGCAACCCTAGGCTGTCCGGGAAAGGTTCATTTTTTTAAGTTGCGTTACAAGCCGTTCACACATTGGCAAAAAAAAAGGTGAATATTACATGAAATTGTTACATATTGCACCTTTAAAAGCTTGAAGCAATTTTACAAGAGAGACTGAAGGCCTCATTGTTTTACTTTCAATTATTTATATATATTTTTTGTTGACATAAAACTGTTAATGGATCTTTTCAGCTCAATTTCTTTTTACTTAGCACGTGAGAAACAGATTAAATAGTTTCATTTATTTTAATTTTTAACAATAATATAATTTTTATTTATTTTGCAATAATGACAAGGTGATATATAGTTTGGAATGTTTTTGTTGCACCCTCATGTGGACTTAGGATATTTTAAATGTATATATTTGATTAACAACTTTATTGCACATTTATATTACGCAACTTTAGTACAATTATGTCCAGGTTTTGCAGGGCTCAATACTAAGGATTTTTTCTACTGGCCCAGTCAGGCCAGTGCTTCAGATTTTTACTGGCCCTGCCAAAAATGTCACTGGCCCCAACACAAATATTATAAATAGCTGTTTTTACAATCATGGCTTTAAAAATAAGTCAGAAGATAACAATTTTTCACATATATTATGTTTTTTAGACAATGTCCCCCCAAACTGAATTACATTTATAATTTGCAAGATATGATTAATTCCTTATGTAATCTCATATAAGCGCTTTACAGATATAAATTCATAACTACATCATAGCCTTCACGTGTTAACTGGGGATGTGAATAATTTTACTTGCCTTTTCTGCAGATTCGTTCAATATGAATTAATATTCAGTAAAGAAAAGAGGTTTTGCACATTACAAAAAATGTTGGTATCATTTTGGTATCGAGTTGTTTCATCGATGTCTGTTCTAATTCTCAGGAGCAGTAAATCACAAGTGGAATTATTTTATATACAACACCAATGCATCATAGGCTGATGTGTGTCAACAATAAACTTTCAATTGCTTTTTTCTTTCTTCATAATAATTAATGGCTTAATTAACCAAAGTAGTTTAAGTAACTTTCTCCTACCATTAAAATGAACAAAGTGATCAGTAAATTACAGCTGGGATGCTGGTTCAGTGGTAAGTCATGCTTATAGATTACAGAGTGACCTGGATTCAAATCCTGGTTCATCAACTGCAATTGTATCTTTGCTGCAGGTTATGATGTACTTTTAATAGGTCTATAGAAAACTATTTTGTAAAACACAGACACAATTTATTACATTGTTAAATAAAAATGAAAAATTTCAACCAAATCTGACAGCCAGTAATCACAGTATAACCTACTGAATTTTCTGAGAATGGGTGAATTACTGAGAAGAAAATTATGAACTATGCTGTCTATAGTTTACAGGCTTTTTTACATTGTCAAACTATAATTTAAGGTAAAATCTGAAAAAACTTTCACAAAAGAATAATTTATCATTGGTAACTCTGGCCTTTGGAAATGATCTCCAGTCACCACACAAAACCAGAATTGCACTTCTGAATAATTGTCTTTTGGCAGTGTCATGGGTAATCATAAATATATTACACTGTCATGCACTGAACCTTTGAAAAGTAAATTGTAAGTGTAAGTAAGTGAATTAAAATGACAGATGTTTACTGGGGAATTGAACCCGGGTCTATTCCTATGGTTACTATCACGCTATCCTTAGACCAGGCAGATTTTCGATTTTAAGCCTGATTTTCGTTCGCAGACAAAAGGCCGAAATCATAGGCAAATCGGAGCTTGCTCCCGTGAGCGACGATCGCAACATATGAATTATCAAAGACGCAATCAGAGAGAAGTGCCGACGCGTCACCGATGTCAGTGAGATATCAAGGATGTTAAATATCTGGACCTGTCTGCGATTCCAAATCGTGCAATGTGAAATATGTTTTAACTGAATACAACTGCAGCATTGACCTACAGCCACCTTCAGTGGGAGGAGTCCTGATTTACCTGCAACAGAACATCAACTAGCATAGCTGCAGTATCAAGAAAGTCTCATTGGACCGAAGAAATGGAGAAATTGCAAATTCTCTTGGACAGTCAGGTAAGCAAATAGATAGATTTTTCAGTAGAATGTACTTTTTCATAGTGTAACCAATAAAATATATGATACCTTTACACATTATGTAAAGGTGATTAAAAACATACACATCATATTCTGAAATGCATAACATATGGTCATGGTTTTCGTGTTTTTGGTTTTCGTGTCTCGTATCACTTCTTGTGTGTGTACTCAGTCTGCTGTGAAATGTAATTTGGAGTCCAGGCAGAGTCGTCGGGAATTCATCAATAGTGATGAACAGTTTTGTTCACCCCTGTCGTCGAATCTTCATGTAATTTGAAAACGCTACGACTTCCATGACAAGACAGACAGTTGTGTAATACGAACGGTACCATGATCCGACGTCTTTGAAAGTCATGTAATGTGTAGGAGGAATAAGTTAACTGTGCAATTAAGCAGGTTAGAAAATTCCAGAAAATTATGCCATGCCTTTAAGTAATTAGCCAATTAGCTTCTGATAGGCTAATTGGAGGTGTACCTGTGGATATATTTTAAGGCCTACCTTCAAACCCAGTCCCTCTGTTTGACATGGGAAAACCAAAAGAAATCCGCCAAGACCTCAGAAAAAAAATTATTAACCTACACAAGTCTGATTCACCCTTGGGAGCAATTTCCAAATGCCTGAAGGTACCACATTCATCAGTACAAACAATTGTACGCAAGTATAAACAACATGGTATTACACAGACATCACACCTCTCAGGAAGGAGACGCATTGTCCACAGTAAAACAAGTCCTTTATATCGACATACTGTAACCTGAAAGGCTGCTCAGCAAGAAAGAAGCCACTGCTCCAAAACTACCATAAAAAGCCAGTGCACATGGGGACAAAGATCTTACTTTTTGAAGAAATGTCCTCTGGACTAATGAAACAAAAATGTAACTGTTTGGCCATAATGACCATTGTTATGTTTGGAGGAAAAAGGGTGAGGCTTGCAAGCTGAAGAACACCATCCCAACCGTGAAGCATGGGGGTTGCAGCATCATATTGTGAGGGTGCGCTGCTGCATAAAAGACTGGTGCACTTCACAAAATAGATGGCATCATGGAAAATTATGTGGATATTTTGAAGCAACGTCTCAAGACATCATGCATGAAGCTGAAGCTCGGTCGCAACTGGGTCTTCCAAATGGACAATGACCCCAAGCATACCACTAAAGTTGCGCCAAATGGCTTAAGGACAACAAAGTCAGAAATGAAAAAGCATGTGCGAGCAAGGTGGCCTACAAACCTGACTCCATTACACCAGTTCTGTCTGGAGGAATGGGCCAAAATTCCAGAAACTTATTGTGAGGAGCTTGTGGAAGGCTACCCAAAACGTTTGACCCAAATTAAACAATTTAAAGGCAATGCTACCAAATACAAACAAAGTGTATGTAAACTTCTGACCCACTGGGAATGTGACAAAAAAAATAAAAGCTAAAATAAATAATTCTCTCTACTATTATTATGACACATTCTTAAAATAGTGATCGTAACTGACCCAAGACAGGGAATGTTTTCTACGATTAAATGTCAGGAATTGTGAAAAACTGAGTTTAAATGTATTTGGCTAAGGTGTATGTAAACTTCTGACTTTGTATATTATCGATCTCTTCTAAGCTAGATCCTATACTGCTCCAGTTGCTTTGAGAACTTGGCAGTGCGATAATGCAGATATTGTTATCTTTTGTATGACAAAATCTGACAGTCTCATTTGGCACGTGATTAAAGACTATTAATTCTATTAATAATATATTAATTTAAAAAAAACATAGAACAAGATTTTGCATTTAAAATGTATGTCTGTGCTTATGAAAATGGGATTACTTAATTTTCTTAGCCTGTATTTGTGATCAACTCGAATCAAATGAGCCAGTTACATTTTCTGTGAAATGTAAAAATACGCTTGTTACAAACACAAGACGACACACTGAACCAATATCATGTTGAACTTGTAATAATGAACAAGTTGTGATTTTGTTCCTAATACTTTCGGATTTTCTACGAACATGCTGCCACTTGGAGTTCTGGAAAAACCCTTTATGAATTCTTGACAAACTTGTGCTGGTATGTTTTCCACTGAGGTGATAGAAATATGATTAAAAGATGCAGAGAGTCCCAATAGATTTACTAGAAATCGGAGCCCATCAAGAGTTACATTAAAGGTGTCATGCATTGCATTTTTATTTATTTTATAATGTTAACTGAGGTCCACTTATAATGTTAGTAGGGCTGCCCCCGACCAAAGATTTTCCTAGTTGACTAATTGGCATTCATTTAAGCCATTAGTCGACTAGTCGCATGTTTATGATATTAATTTAATTACTTAAATATATTTTTTTGTGGGGGCATCAGAAAATGGTTTGAGTTCCAGGGCTGAAAAAGGATGTTATAAGTAACATTGCTAACACTGTTGTACCTTACAGAGAAATACTAAACCATAATAATGAGCCTTTAAAAAATAAATTTTGTACGCATGAAGCAAGACGCAGCGACACCGGCAAAAGCGGTAATGATTCTGAATGTATCAGAAAAATCAGCAAGAGACTATCTGAATATTTTGTGAATTTATAGAGAGAAATGCACATTAGGGCTGTGCCGGCAGACGATGATCTCAGGGAGCAACGATGGTCAGAGTGATCACCAATAGCTGATGCCTTTGACCATGTCAAGACGATTTTTGGCTCATTTTCACATTAATGTATTAAATTATTATTATTATTATTATTATCAAAATATAATTACAACTAAATTACTTGTAGACACACAGAAACGCACTTGCAGAAACACACTTTACAAAATTATTAAGAACAGATGACAAAGTTGTCTATGTGCATGTATGACACACTGTTTGTACGGAGGTGTGCAGTCTTGTGGAACACACGCATGTAAAAGGTTCTCACACTTTCTTTGTTTCTGTCTTCTGATTTATTATTTTTTTTGCAAGAGCAGTATTGTCTATGAGTGCTGCAAATGACCTCAGACATCAGGAGGTGCTTTGAGTTCATTCACTTTATTTCCACAGAACAGTTTATTGTGAACACAACTCTGCAGCCAATACATCTGTGATTAAAACATACAACATTCACATCGGACCATAATTTATATCATTATAATTATTATTTTTTACATTTATAATTGTTTTTATGTCTTCATTTCTGTAAGTTAGTTTGCGGCTGCATGTTTAGACAGATACTTGCATGACGGTAAATGGAAAGTTGTGCATATATATATATATATATATATATATATATATATATATATATATATAATTCTTTTATACCTTCATTATTTTATTTGCTTTTTCATTTCATTTGGAGTGCAATTTGAATTTACAAATGTATTTGATTTAAGTTTTTTTGTTTAAGTTTTTCTAAATAAATTAATTGAATGTTCAATGCAAAATCACTAAAGCAAGAATATTCACTATCCCTCAGCCCGGGGTTTGCCGATGTAATTGGATATTGCGATATACAGTATCTCACAAAATTGAGTACATTTTTGTAAATATTTGATTATATCTTTTCATGTGACAACACTGAAGAAATGACACTTTGCTACAATGTAAAGTAGTGAGTGTACAGCTTGTACAAGCTTGTGTAAATTTGCTGTCCCCTCAAAATAACTCAACACACAGCCATTAATGTCTAAACTGCTGGCAACAAAAGTGAGTACACCCCAAAGTGAAAATGTCCAAATTGGGCCCAAAGTGTCAATATTTTGTGTGGCCACCATTATTTTCCAGCACTGCTTTAACCCTCTCGGGCATGGAGTTCACCAGAGCTTCACAGGTCGCCACTGGAGTCCTCTTCCACTCCTCCATGATGACATCACAGAGCTGGTGGATGTTAGAGACCTTGTGCTCCTCCACCTTCCATTTGAGGATGCCCCACAGATGCTCAATAGGGTTTAGGTCTGGAGACATTCTTGGCCAGTCCATCACCTTCACCCTCAGCTTCTTTAGCAAGGCAGTGGTCATCTTGGAGGTGTGTTTGGGGTCGTTATCATGCTGGAATACTGCCATGCGGCCCAGTCTCCGAAGGGAGGGGATCATGCTCTGCTTCAGTTTGTCACAGTACATGTTGGCATTCATGGTTCCCTCAATGAACTGTAGCTTCTCAGTGCCGGAAGCACTCATGCAGCCCCAAACCTTGACACTCCCACCACCATGCTTGACTGTAGGAAAGACACACTTGTCTTTGTACTCCTCACCTGGTTTCCGCCACACACGCTTGACACCATCTGAACCATATAAGTTTATCTTGGTCTCATCAGACCACAGGACATTCTAGTAATCCATTTCCTTAGTCTGCTTGTCTTCAGCAAACTGTTTGCAGGCTTTCTTGTGCATCATCTTTACAAGAGGCTTCCTTCTGGGACGACAGCCATGCAGACCAATTTGATGCAGTGTGTGGCGTATGGTCTGAGCACTGACAGGCTGACCCCCCCACCCCTTCAACCTCTGCAGCAATGCTGGCAGCACTCATACGTCTATTTCCCAAAGACAACCTCTGGATATGATGCCGAGCACGTGCACTCAACTTCTTTGGTCGACAATGGCAATGCCTGTTCTGAGTGGAACCTGTCCTGTTAAACCGCTGTATGGTCTTGGCCACCGTGCTGCAGCTCAGTGTCAGGGTTTTGGCAATCTTCTTATAGCCTAGGGCATCTTTATGTAGAGCAACAATTCTTTTTTTTCAGATCCTCAGAGAGTTCTTTGCCATGAGGTGCCATGTTGAACTTCCAGGGACCAGTATGAGGGAGTGTGAGAGCGATGACACCAAATTTAACACACCTGCTCCCCATTCACACCTGAGACCTTGAAACACTAACGAGTCACATGACACCGGGAGGGAAACATGTCTAATTGGGCCCAATTTGGACATTTTCACTTAGGGGTGTACTCACTTTTGTTGTCAGCGGTTTAGACATTAATGGCTGTGTGTTGAGTTACTTTGAGGGGACAGCAAATTTACACTTTTATACAAGCTGTACACTCACTACTTTACATTGTAGCAAAGTGTCATTTCTTCAGTGTTGTCACATGAAAAGATATAATCAAATATTTACAAAAATGTGAGGGGTGTACTCACTTTTGTGAGATACTGTATATATAGATCCTGAAGGAGGGAACAAAACAAATTTATTCACACACATGATGTATTTTCCCAGACAATGAAATACCCTTCCAGTAGAGAATGCACAGATGAAGAAGATTCTTTGCCAGAGAGATGTTCACAACTGTTGTAAAACCATCTTGAACAACATATTTTAATTGCACTTATTTTTTTCCAGTTTCATTTGAATTTTTTGTTAAAATAAATAAAAAATTAAGTTAAAAGATTGAAATAAAGGTGTATTGCTTTATTGTGTAGGCATAACTCTAACCCTGCTTAACGAAAATGACCCCATTGTAGCACCTAGCATCCAACCAGTGGTAATACCAGTGTCCGTCAGTTTCCTGTGGAGTTTTTTCTGCAACCAACCGACCAATCAAAACATGGTCAACCAAGACTCATCTCATCGACTAACATTTGGTCGACTATCAGGGACAGCCCTCAATGTTAGTAAGATTTTTTTTTTAATCAAAAAGAGTCAATTTTGAAATAATTGTCTATTTTCTATCCTGTTTGTGGCCCTCTTATTAAAAAGCTACATTTTGAGTTGCGTCCCCTTTAAAACTTTATTGGAAGCCCCCCAAGGGATCTCAGGGAGTTCCGGCTCAGAGATCCGCGGAGGGAGACTTCGATCAATTCTGGCCAAATTTCTGAGATCGTCCGATAAAGATCTTGTGTTACGTGATGCATGGAGTTAAGGCACACTTTCTTGGAAGAACCATAGCATTTTATTGTTCCCAGACTTTGCAAATTCGACAAGAGAGAAACATGATCAATTCAAGGAATACAAGAAACTCTTACATCAGCGGTTGGTCACTTTTGCACTGTTGTTCCCGGCCAAAATATTGACATGCCCACAGCAAGCGATGTCCTTCATAAAGTCAATGGAATGAGTAAGTCATTATTTAATGCTCTCGATGTAGCCGAGTGGGCCTGACTCACTGAACATTCACTTGACTGTCTGAGGAAACTGAGAACATTTTTCAGTTGCGCCATGTCTCTGTTTTTCAAATCAAATCAAATCAAATCACTTTATTGTCACACTACTATGTACACGAGTGCAACAGTAGGTGAAATTCTTGTGTGCAGTTCCGAGTAACATTGCAGTCATGACAGTGACGAGACATAAACCACTTTACAATAACAACATATTTACACAAAACAATTTACATAACAAATGTACACATAATTACACAACAATTTACATAACAAATGTACACATACTTACACAACAATTTACATAACAAATGTACACAATACACACAATGTAGAATACACATACACTAGATACGGGTATAAATATATATAAACACTAATTGAATTGGGAGAATATATTGACAGAGTGATGATTAATAAAGTGCAGTGCTGATTGTAGATCGTGAGAGATCATGTGTTCAAAAGTCTTATTGCTTGTGGGAAGAAGCTGTCATGTAGTCGGGTGGTGCGGGTCCTGATGCTGCGATACCGCCTGCCTGATGGAAGCAGTGAAAGCAGCCCATGACTCGGGTGACTGGAGTCTTTGATAATCCTCCGAGCTTTATTCACACACCGTCTGTTATATATATCCTGGAGGGAGGGAAGCTCACCTCCAATGATGTTTCTGGCAGTTCGCACCACCCTTTGCAGGTCTTTGCGGTTGTGGGCGGTGCTATTGCCGTACCAGGCGGTGATGCAGCCAGTCAGGATGCTCTCTACAGTGCTGGTGTAGAACCGTGTGAGGATGTGGTGGTTCATTCCGAACTTCCTCAGCCGTCTCAGGAAGAAGAGGCGCTGGTGAGCCTTCTTCACAACGACCTCAGTGTGGACGGACCATGTGAGTTCCTCAGTAATGTGGACACCGAGGAACTTGAAGCTGCTGACTCTCTCCACCGGTGCTCCATTAATGGTGATGGGGCTGTGTTCTCTGTCTTTCTTCCTGAAGTCCACCACAAGCTCCTTGGTTTTACTGACGTTGAGGAAGAGGTTGTGCTCCTGACACCAGCGTGTCAGAGTGTGCACCTCCTCTCTGTAGGCCGTTTCATCATTGTCAGTGATCAGACCTACAACCGTCGTATCGTCAGCAAACTTAATGATGGCATTGGAGCTATGTGTTGCCACACAGTCATGTGTGTAAAGGGAATACAGGAGTGGGCTGAGAACACAGCCCTGCGGGGCTCCAGTGTTGAGGGTCAGTGATGAGGAGATGTTGCTGCCCATTCTAACCACCTGACGTCTGCCTGACAGGAAATCCAGGATCCAGCTGCACAGCGAGCTGTTTAAGCCCAGAGCCCGGAGTTTCTCATCAAGCTTGGAGGGCACTATGGTGTTGAATGCTGAGCTGTAGTCTACAAACAGCATTCTCACATATGTGTTCCTTTTTTCCAGGTGGGAAAGAGCAGTGTGTATTGTAGATGCAATGGCATCATCAGTGGAGCGGTTGTTACGGTAGGCAAACTGCAATGGGTCCAAAGAGGTGGGCAGAACAGAGCAGATGTGATCTCTGATCAACCTCTCAAAGCATTTGCTGATGATGGGGGTGAGGGCAACAGGACGCCAGTCATTTAAGCAAGTGATTTTTGATTGCTTCGGTACAGGCACAATGGTTGATGTTTTGAAGCATGTGGGGACTACAGACAGGGATAGGGACAAGTTGAAAATGTCCGTAAAAACACCAGCCAGTTGGTTCGCGCATGCTCTGATGACGCGGCCCGGAATGCCGTCTGGACCCGCGGCTTTACGAATGTTCACCCGTCGAAAGGATCGGGTTACATCCGCAACAGAGACGGAGAGTGAACCATCATCTGTAGTATCGGCCGCGAGTGCTCTCTCTGTGAGGGCGGTGTTGTTGTCCTCGAAACGAGCATAAAATGTATTAAGCTCGTCCGGGAGAGAGGCAGCGGTGTTCATGGCGGAGTTTTTATTCCGTTTATAGTCCGTGATGGTGTTAATTCCCTGCCACATACTTCTGGAGTCAGTGGTGTTGAACTGTTCTTCAATTTTGTGCCTGTACTGGCGTTTGGCTGCACGGATGGAGTTACGGAGGGCATAACTGGCTTGTTTACGCTCCTCCGCGTTCCCGGAATTAAAAGCGGTGGTCCACGCAGTAAGTGCCGCGCGAACATCGCCGTTAACCCATGGTTTCTGGTTGGGGTAGATCCGTATAGTTTTTGTCGGAACAACGTCCTCTACGCACTTTCTGATGAAACACGTTACGCTATCAGCGTAAACCTCGATGTCGTCATCGGAGGCAGACCGGAACATCTCCCAGTCCGCGTGATCAAAACAGTCCTGTAGCGCAGAGTCTGATTGGTCCGACCAGCACTGGATCATTCTAATGGTGGGTGATTCCCGTTTCAGTTCCTGCCTGTAAGCGGGCAGAAGCAGAACGGAAGAGTGGTCAGATTTGCCAAATGGTGGGCGGGGGAGGGATTTGTAGCCATCCCGGAAAGGAGAATAGCAATGATCCAAAACCCGGTCCCCTCGTGTGTTAAAGCTGATGTGTTGGTGGTATTTTGGTGCTATTGTTTTGAAGTTGGCTTTGTTGAAGTCCCCGGCAACAATGAACGCAGCCTCAGGGTGCGCGGTTTCCTGCTGACTTATACTGCCATACAGTTCCCTAAGTGCCCGGTCTGTGTCGGCTTGTGGGGGGATGTACACAGCAGTGATAATGACCGCTGTGAATTCCCTCGGTAGCCAGAATGGTCGACACAGAAGCATGAGAAATTCCAGATCAGGAGAGCAGAAAGACCTGATAAAATGTATATTCCTCTGATCACACCATGATTTTTTTTCAGCATCTCATGAAGAAACAATGCATTCTTTCAGACACTGTGTAAATTTAAAAGGAAATTCAACATTTAAACATGTTGTGAGCCACCAGTATTCTGTTCTATTCATTGTACTGCATCTGCTTTAGTCCAAGAATGTCAGTTGGTGTCAGTGCTTAGCACACATCCAATATTCCAATGCTCATTTTTTTCCTTAAATTTGATAGCCCTATAGCAGTGTGCTGTTTTTATGGTTGATGGGTCCCATATGAAATGGCCATTTAGTTCATAACATATTGGCTACATGTCTTTATTTTCTTTCCACATGTCAGAAGACATGGTAGTCATGTCACCTTGATAATCAATGCATATAATACATTAATAATACATTATTCTCCCAGCCATTCAATTGTTCGACGGATGAGACATGTCTGTGCACGTGTAAGGGTAGCCAGCGGGTATATGTGTAAAACCTCACTCCCTGGCATCAAGAGGCACACTAGACTGACACCAGAGCCTGTAGCCTTTAGCCTCCTCATTAGCATGCCTGCCTGCCTCCCACACCACAGCAACCCCGGTTTGAATCAGTCCCTCATCTCAGCACTATTCCCAATTTAATTGAGGATCCCAATTTAAATCAGACTAATGTTGGTCACAACGCCACTAATAACAGATATAACTGATTAACCTTCAATAATGGCACCGTGTCTTCACGCATTTGCTTAATAATCAGTGATTTGTATTGCAACAAAACTCCAAAGACAGTAAACCAATCATAAATACCAATGATTCCTCACTGATAAGCCCGTCACAATAATTACATTATCGACTTATCGTATGATATATAGACATTGCCTTGATCATTTTTGCTGACCTTGATATTGCCCATTGTGTTTACATGCATGTTTGTTTACATAAGAATGAATGTCACCAACTTTTTTGCCAGTCGCATTGCTTCGGTGCTCTTGTCTGCTCTTTTTTGTTGGAGGAAGGGCTCAGGCAGCCCCCACACACAAAGAGGACAGCGACAGGTGAAGAATACGTGTTACTCAAGGCAAACAGGTGTTTCAGGGCTTGACATTAACACTTGTCCCGGACAAGTGGATTTTTGCAAGGGCAAGCCAAAGTGAATTTTACTTGCCCGACCAGACAAGTTGCCAGACTGGAACCATAATAATGATAAAAATACTGGGTTTATTTGTGATTCAGTGTATGCCTGTATCACTTATTAAAAAGATTATATCCTGGTGTCGAAAATAATCTACAGTGCCGGAAATTCTGCGCAGGTTTCTGAGTATTGTCTTTGTATTCATTCCAAAATTTTTGCAAATACAGGAAATCCTCTTTAGTGCATCCTACTCTCGTGCAACAGCGCTTGTTGAATTTGGTGTGAGTGCAAATTGGACGCATTTTTTTCATCATGTGAATGCCATTGTTCTGCGTCTGTGTTAAGAGAGCGATGCGATAAAACTATCCCACCTATTTATAAACAACAAAACTGCCAACTTTGCAAGCTTGTAACTTCGGAGCTATCCAGTTTGCAGGCTTTCATATCATGGCACTCTGTCCTAAGTCATAATACAACACCTTTGACAAGATCTGCAGAAATAGCAAAATTGCTTATTGTAATGCTACCAGCTGCAGGAGACGTTTAAACACCTGTTACATCTCTCATCTCCATCTCTCTGGAGCTCCCTGCCCTGTAAATCAGTCAATTTTAATATGTAATAACATACAAATGTAAAAATAAAATGGTAATAAACACCATAATATTAACAATATACATAAAATGAAAATAAACGATCTGTCTTTAAAATACATGGGTCAGTCAAAAATAAGGTTCTTCATAATGAAAATGGAAAATCATCATAATCTAAAAATTAAATCTTACAAATGTAATACTACACTATATACACTGTATATAATGGTTTCATGTGGTTTTAAACATACCAAACATTTTGAACACATCCAAATTTTTGATTTAATAACTAAAATGTCAGGTACTACAACCATGAAGTAAAAAGTAGTATCATATTTTCCTTACACCGGATTCATTTTTATATTTTATTATTTAAATATTAAATAAATGTTGAAGTAAAAGTAATTTTAACAAATACTACTGATTTTATGTCATGAACAATGTGATTTTTTTTTGTGGGTTGTTCTATCTGATTTTGCATGTCCCTTCTGGGACATGCAAAATGTTTTTTTCAGGGATTTAAGAAATGTTTCTAGCAAGGACATGTTAAGCGTAAAGATTAATTTTTCATATGTCGATAAATCTTCAATCTTGATAAAAGTTCACAGTTATGTTATTTGTCAGTGACCCACATACAGTATTAAATAAACAGGATACTTTCTCAGGATTCGTTAGAATTTTAATGCATTTAGAAAACACAACAGCAAAAAATAAATAAATAAATAAATAAATAAATAAATAAATAAATAAAATGTCTTTCTGGACAAGTTACTTTTTACTCTGACCAATGACCAATTTACCAGTCCGCAGGACAAGCACATCACAATGCTTAATGTCGAGCCTTGTGTTTTAGTAAGTGTTTATCCAGATGACTGCATAATTCCAGCCAGAATTTTTGGAAGAATAAGTCCAAATGGATTTTGTTTCAAGACAAATTAAAGAGCTCCAGTGTGGGAACATTTTGGCTTTAAGCCGAATGAAAGATGAGAGCCCATTAACGTGAACGAGCCGGTATGTCGAATTTGTTTAAAAACAGTAACAAAGAAAAGTGGCAATACAACAAAACTAAAAGCTCATCTTAAATAACCACTCCATCCAGTTTTCCGAACTGGGAACAAAAAATGCAGATGGAGATGGGCCTTCCCGACTTTATTTTTTTTACATTCCAATTCCAATGTTGGAGTATTCTTAAGAATTAAAAGTTCATTGCTCTTTGAAAGGGTATACTTGCATTATTATGCTATTATATTATCATTAAATCGGTGGTATAAAATGAAAATTATATCATTTATTGCAATTATTTCTGGGACAATATATCATCCAACAAAGTTAGTTATCGTGACAGATCTACTCACAGGAGCAGTTTTGGAGCTTGTAATAGACAACTTTCTTATTTTTGAAAGAGCCTCTGCTGTGTGATGCGGTGTGGTTTTTACTATTTTACTACAGTATGTCACAATGACCTTTGTAATGACAACATAACTATTCGGAACTGTTTCAAAACAATTTAATGTTAGTAATTTACAATTAATGTAATTTTACTTTGTGGGACATAGGCCTACATAGCTGCAGAATATAACTTGCAAAACTGTGGCTAAGAGCACTTAAAATAATTTCCTGATCAGTGCACCACTAGTGAAAATAGAAGACTAAATATACATTTTGATATATTTGACTAAATTAGACTAAATAAATAAATAACAATACATTCTTGTATTGAGAATGGTATCAGAAAAAATGATAGCCGGTAATTTTTCCCAGGTGTGCGGGAAAGAAGGCTTTTAAACTTTTAACATTTTAAGTTATTATTAAAAAATAAAAATTTGAAATAACTTTTCAATTGGTGAAGAATATTGTTGTTAAGGGGGTAGCCTATTGCCCCGTAGCTTCTCTTTATTTGCGTGACTTTATTGGTTTGTTAACACGGTTATTTGTCAGCTGCGCTGGTTTAATAACTACAGTCATGAAATGTGTTCAACTGTGTGAATGTAAAGAATGAAGAATGAACACCAACCTGTTTGTTCGTCAGTGTGTTCGGTTTTAATTCTGCATGCTTCTGGATAACCCATATCTTCACTCTCCTCTTTAATAAACATCTTTACAACAGTGTCACACAGATTTCACTTGTTTCCTGGAGTTTTACTGCGTTACAGACAACTCGCAATTCTCCCGCCCAAAATAAACACCGGAAATAAAACTTGTGAAGTCACTGAAGAAATAAAACAGATGAAAGTCACACATTTGCTGCGTGCCAATTCGCATACTATCCGTCCTAAATAGTATTCGAAAATAGAATTAGTACGTCCCAAATCGTAGTATGTTGAAATGAGTGTTCCAAAGATACCCGGATGGCCTACTATTTCCGGTCAGAATCCGAAGTGCAGATCGATGCACACTCTAACGGCTAATATTGCCCACAACCCATTGCGTGCGGGAGGGAGGAGCTTTGAGATGATGCAAACATGGCGGCCGGATGCGGCAGCGGAGATGCGCCCTCAGTTTTTAAGTGTAAGAACTTAAACGTTTAGCGTTAATTAAAGTTATATTTTATTGTCTCATAATATTAATGGATTTGTGTTGTGCAAAAAAAGTACCGCGTTTATCTTGTAGGGTCCGATGAAGACACTGAGCGCCTCATTAACTGGCGCATTGCCAACGACGATGTTTGTTTAACTGTCGCGGTGTGCGTAACTAGGCAACCACATTCTCTTCCATTGCATGACGTCTTCATAGTATGTCCCAGAACGTGCATACTCTTTTGCTACACACTCAAAAGTATGTACTTTTTCTTCAAAAAAAGAGTACATACTTTTAGGTCGTAGTATAAGTAGGCGAATTGGGACGCAGCCATTTATTCTCATTCTGCGTGGATAATCTTCTTCTTCTTCTTTTATACTGGTGACTAACAAACTATTATAGTGCATTACTGCCACCTAAAGCATGGACCAGATATCTTTTTTCTTCTTCTTTGTAACATACTAGAACAAATTAACAGTGAGGTATTGCGGACACGACAGAACACAACATACATAGTCAGTAACATCTTTGATTACATTTTTAGGGTAATGATTGCTTTTGATTACAATTGTGACTCGTGAATTGTTGTTTATTTATTTGGGCCTCAACACTACATTAATTTCCAAATGTGCACAAATGATGTTCAAACAAACGAGAACACTTTGGAGTCATTTGGGTGTTAATGGGGAACTGACATAAGGCCTATACTGTTTTGAAGGCCTATTTGATTTCTCAAAAATGGCTTAAGCACAAGCTTATATTTTGTGTGCACAAATGAAAGGAAATAGTTTTATTAATATCTTGATCACATGGGGTGCTAACTTCATAGAGGAGCAATGTTTGCATTAGATTTGGTGGTATTACCTACAGATGTCTGTTATTCTGTACTCCATCATACTATATTTTTAATCGCACTCCCAACCTGAATAATTATTGCGACATGTGCAGGCATTACGGCAGTGAATGGATTAGGCTGCACAAATATCTTAGTACATAGCCGGACAGGATTAACTAGCAGTAGCCATTTCGCTTGGCATGTAACCATCACTTCGCCATCGACATTCAGAAAAACTTTTATTTTGTTTAAAGGAATAGTTGGAGCTTGAAAGTTCAGATCGCCATTTACTTTTATTGTATGGATACAAACAGCTGTGACATTCTTCAAAATAACATCTTTTGTGTTCAGAAGATGAACAAAAGTCCTATGGGTTTGGAATGACATGAGGGTGAATAAATGTTGACAGAATTTTCAATCTTGGGTGAACTATTACTTGAACTCAGTTCTGGTACTTATGTTATATTTTTACTGATTTTGCCAGTAAAGTTACCGACTTATCCCCACCAGAGATGAGCCCAATTAGGGTGGTGTCATCCGCAAACTTCAGGAGCTTGACTGACTGGTAACTTGAGGTGCAGCTGTTAGTGTACCGGGAGAAAAATAGATGGGAAAGAGCACAGCCTTGAGGGTAACCAGTGCTGAACATTCTACACTCTGCAAAGTTGAATGTGGCTGGTATGAAACGATAGCGACCACACACACGCACACAAATACAAGCACATTCTCACTGTAACATCACCATGTAGAAGTCAAATAAAGTATGTTCGCAAGTGCATGTGCACAATGGAGAAGCAGGTTATCTGACAAGACAGACCTATCTACCAACCTCTCCCAGTGGAATGTATTTAGCCTACAGGTAGGAGATTGATCATCTGGTGACCTGGTGCAGTCAGAACAACTTGGAGCTCAATGCTGTGAAGACAGTGGAGATGGTTGAAATTTTCAGAAAGGACCCAATCCCACCCACCCCCATCACCCTGTGTGACTCACCACTGTGGAGTCCTACCGCTTCCTGGGAACCATCATCTCTCAGGAACTTAAGTGGGAACTGAATATCAGCTCTCTAATTAAAAAAGCACAGCATAGGATGTACGTCACGCAGCAGCTGAAGAAGTTCAACCTGCCGAAGACAATGATAGTGCACTTTTACACCTCCATCATTGAGTCCATCCTCACCTCCTCCATCACCATCTGGTATGCTGCTGCCGCCACTGCCAAGGTCAAAAGCAGACTGCAGCATGGCATTCGTTCTACTGAGAAGGTGATTGGGTGCAATCTGACATCTCTCCAGGACCTGTATGCCTCCAGGTTCCAGGACTTTCTTCTCGCCTGCAGCTGGCCTCATAAACAAGGCCTATGACCCCCCTGGCATTGTATCTTATTTCCACATCTGTCTTGTGTCAAGGTAAAGAACATTTATCTGGTCTATTGCACTTTTTATTATACTCAAACTGTGAATCTTTCTGTGAATAACTGTGAACAACTGTGAACAGTGAACATTTGCACATTCTATGGTTCATATTCTGCACATATTTTGCAGGTCCCTGAACAACTGCACATATTTTGCACAACTGTACAGCTCCTTTATTAAAACCAGTCAGTTTGACTTTTTCTATATATATATTGTATCTTAAATATAGTTTATTATTTATCTTACTATGTTTATTGTTATTGTATGTATCAAACACCAAAGCAACTTCTTTGTATGTTAAAACTTGGCAATAATGTCAATTCTGATTCTGAAAGCACAAAGCAGACTGGTGCTAGCAAGTGTTACATTGCATTAAGAATATTAATGAACCATATGAAATTTCAGCAGCAGGGCTCAAAACTGTGACTAAAATGGTTACAAATGTAACAAAAAATAAAAATATGCAACAGCAATGTCAAATCTAGTCACCATTTGTGTCCACGTACACTGAAATTTCGTTCTGAGATTTTATTTAAAAAAAACGAAACGCAATATCAATTATTGTAAGGTGACACCATCAGCCACAAATTTTTAGGGTGTCCAGTTCATTGAATCACTTTGAACCAGTCTCAACTGTGCAGGTATCTGATTTAACTATGAAGATGAAGTGTTCCAAATGCAAGCTGGATGTTTTGTCCCCACATCTTTTTTAAGATGTCTTTACAACAATTGGTTCCAGAGTGACAGAAATTTTAAATAGTTCATTAGCAAGTGGTGTTGTTCCAAGTTGTCTTAAACATGCTATTGTACATCCTCTGCTAAAAAAACCCCTTTAAATCCAGCAGTTCACAGTAATTATAGACCAATCTCAAAACTGCCTTTAATTTCCAAGATTTTAGAGAGAGTTTTCTACACACAGCTCTACTCCTACCTAAATAAGTTCAACATCTTAGATCAATTTTAATCAGGAATCAGATCTCTACACAGTACCGAATCTGCACTGTTGAAGGTAACTAATTATATGTTCCTTTCCTTGGATTCAGGCTCACATGTGGTTTTAGTTTTGTTGGATCTCAGTACCACATTTGACACTATTGATCATGATATTCTTTTAGATCATCTGCAGTGTAAGTTTGGCATTCAGGGCATGGACCTTCAGTGGTTTTCTATTAACTTAGAAATCATCTCCTCTACATCGGCTCCTCTTTTATGTGGGGTCCCTAAAGGGTAGATTCAAGGACCTTTACTATTTTCTGTGTACATGCAAGGTTTTTCAGAGATATGGCATGTCTTATCATTGCTATGCTGACGACACTCAATTTTATTTTCCAGCATGCTTGGACAAAAATCATCTATAGAGAATGCCCTAAATTGCTTCGCTGATGTTAAGTGCTGGCTGGCAGACAATTTCTTACAGTTAAATGAGAGCAAAACTGAAGCCAGATACTCAGCCCCTCCAAGTCCTCTTTACCTGGACTGGTCGACCAGCTATATCCGCTGCTGTTAAATGTACAAGATCATGCACGGAGCCTTGGAGTGATCTTGGACACATCGCTACTTTTAAATAGACAGATCAGTGCTATTGTTAAGAGCAGCTTTTTCCATCTGAGATCAATTGCAAAAGTAAAACATTTCTCTAAATCAGATCTAGAAATTGTGATTCACTCGCTAATATCGTCAAGGTAAGATTACTGCAACTAATTGGATACCGGACTGCCTCAAACTGCTTTGACCCATGTACAGGTGGTACAGAATGCGACCGCTAGGCTCCTTACAGGGTTTAGAAAGTTTGACCACATGAATCCAGTATTAGCGTCCCTACACTGGCTCCCCATCAAATGGAGGATAGATTTAAAAATTCTGCTCTATATTTAGAAAGCTCTATCTGGTCTCTCACCTCAATATCTCTGTGACATTCTTGTCCCTTATTCTCCTACTAGAGCACTTAGTTAACCAACTTCTGCTGAAAGTTCCTCGTTGTCGCTACAAATTGAAGAGTAATTGGGCATTTGTTATTGTAAGCTTTGCACACAGTGACGAATGGTTTTGGCCCATTCTTCTCAGCAGATTTGCTCTAGGTTGGTTGGGTGACGCTTGTGGACTGCAATATTCAAATAGCGCAACATATTCTCAATATGATTGAGATCAGGACTTTGACTAGGCCACTGTAGGACATTTATCTTTTTGTTCATGAGCCACTCCAATGTTGCTTTAGCCTTGTGCTTGGGATCATTGTCATGCTGAAAGGTGAATTTCCTCCCAAGCTTCAGTTTTTTAGCAGACTGAAGCAGGTTCTCTTGCAGTATTTAAATTTTGCCACATCCATTCTTCCTTCAATTGTAACAAGATGCCCAGTCCCTGTCTTGAGGCAAAGGAAGTGTTAGGTTTGCGCCACACATAGCGCTTTGAGTTTTGGCCAAAAAGCTCTATCTTGTCTCATCTGACCACATATATATGCAAGCAATATATTTTTATATTTCCCAACATAAAACCAATGTCATCTAACAATAATAGATGTTGTCTGTGGGATGTGCTGGACCAACAAGTCTGATCCATGGCGGCTTCACCTCACAACTTACAGGACTTCAAGTATCTGTTGCTGATGTCTTGGTGCCTGATACCACATGACAACTTCAGGGGTCTTGTAGAGTTCACGCCTTGGTGGATCGGCGCTGTTTTGGTGGCACGCGGAGGACCAACAGCATATTAGGCAGGTGGTTGTAAAACTTGGCTCAATGTACATTTTAAAATACACTGTTTCAAAAGTATAACAAGATGTAAATGTTGTACATTATAACATTATTTTAGTGTGATTAAAATCACTTACTACCATGTAAAATCTTTAAAGGGTGTAGAATGCTGAATCGTAGGAGTATTGCAATGGGGCGTCAGTCAAAACACCATTTGCTTTACTTATTCAATGACCAATGCCAGTACATAGATGATGACTATGCATGGTGCAAGCGGTTATTGTAAAACATATACAAGACATGAATGAATAGACATACTCAAACACAATTATATATTGAAAGCAGATTAATGACATAAACATGACTTATATAATTCACGCAGTTTTATCACCAACAAAAAAGGATCCCTATCTGGAAGAACAAAAAGAACTGCTGCCATGCTTAGGCAAACTGATTTTATTTTTTTTACAGTTATGGAATACTTTAACAACTTTAGTTTTCATTATAGTCCTTTAAAGAAACAATTGCCCCCGTTTGGTAATAAAATCATCAAAAAGTAAGATCTTTGAGTCCATGTGCACTTGCAAACTGTAGTCTGGCTTTTTATGATGGTTTTGGAGCAGAGACTTTTTCCCTTGCTGAGCAGCCTTTCAGGTTATGTCGATATAGGACTCGTTTTACTGTGGATATAGATACTTGTCTACCTGTTTCCTCCAGCATCTTCACAAGGTCCTTTGCTGTTGTTTTGGGATTGATTTGCAATTTTCGCACCAAACTACATTAATCTCTAGGAGACAGAATGTGTCTACTTCCTGAGCGGTATGATGACTGTGTGGTTCCATTGTGTTTATACTTGTGTACTATTGTTTGTACAGAGGAATGTGGTACCATCAGGCATTTGAAAATGGCTCCCAAGGATGAACCAGGCTTGTGGAGGTCCACAATTTTTTGAGTTTGAAGGTAGACCTTAAAATACATCCACAGACACATCTCCATTTCAGCACACCTCCTATCAGAAGCGATTTGGTTAATTGTCAAAAGGTTTGACATCATTTTCTGGAATTTTTCAAGCTACTTAAAGGCACAGTTAACTTATTATACACTGTAAAAAAAAAAAAAACATTTTTTTTTACAGTTTTTGCCAATAAATTTTACAGTGTTTTCCCTGTTTTTTTAAATGACAGAAATGTTTTATTAAAATTACAACAAAAAACTGTTTATTGACATGTGTAACATAATTTAACAGAGAAACTATGTATAAATGGAATACACTACAGATCTGTTTTTTAACAGATTTTCAATGTTAATTTTAACAAAACTAACCGTAAAAATAAAGTTTTTTTTTATTAACCTGCTGGCCTCTTTTAACACATGAAATACTGTAACAACTGTGTCCATTTCTGACACCCCTTAGCTTGTCACAGATTATCAGAGATCTGTTAAAAAGAGAGATATCCTAGTTGAAAGGATACTTTCTTGTTTTACTTTAAGAAAGTAAAACAAGTTTAGCTATTTAAAAAAAAAAAAGACCGTTGCAATTTAAATAATAAGCTACGAAAACCAATGCAAAAGAAAAATCACAAACCTCTGTGTTCAGCCAATCATTTTCAGGGCAATAATTATTTAAGCCAATCAGAATTGACACCTCTGCTAAGTGGGTACACGCAGAAAGAAGCGCGCGACATGAACGATGAAGACGACGGCGGCGGCGCGCTGGTGAACTATTCTGCTGTTTTCGAGGAAGCAACACGTGTGTGTCACAGTACGCTCCACAACACCACCTTCTGGCGTCATTCAATCCCTTTCCCCTGAATATTAGGACTTCATCCTCCCTCTCCGCAATCATCATTTGCCAGCCCTGTTGCATATGCCTATCATCAGTATGTTCACCTGTTGCTCCTTATCTTCCCTTTATATGGACTGCTCACTCTGTTGCTCTCTGTGAAGTATTGTTTTACCCATTCGTCTATGCCACACGTTTCTCTGAATCTCGATCTCTGACCTGGATAGTTTGTTGAACCCTCGCACCTTCGCTGCCTGCCCCGACTCTCGCCTGTGTTTGACATTGATTATTGAATCTCTATCTCTGACCTGGACTGTTTATTGAACTATTGCACCTTCGCTGCCTGCCCTGACCCTCGCCTGTGTTTCATGTTGATTATTGGATCTTCCCTCAACTAATACCTGCCAGAGTTTCCTTCTATGCAAGTTTGAGTTTCTATCTGCTCCCCTCATTTATATTGCCTGTGACAATAAACCTCTGCAAATGGATCTAACTGCCTCAGCCTCTATATCACAGTGTGAGAGGTATAATTATTATTAATTTTTATGGGTACAATACTAAAATTGAAAATGATGCTTTAATCAAAAAATTAGAGAGTCATATTACTCACTATTTATCTAAATTCCCAAGTTCACTTATTCTAATAGGAGGAGATTTTAATATTACTTTAGACAACTCCCTTGACCGATGGCCACCTCGTAGTGTAAATTATCATAATTCCACACTGAAGGCCTTTATGCAGAAATTTGGAGTAATAGACATTTGGAGAGAGAAATTCCCTGGTATTAGTTCTTTCACGTGGAATAATAAAGCATGTACCGTTATGTCTCGTACTGACTACTGGTTAACTCCGAGCAATTTACATAAAGAAGATATTTCTGTTAATATTCTTCCCACGCCACTAACAGATCATAAGGCAGTTTCTATCATCATTTCTTTACATCCCTCTCCTTCCTCCAACTACCATAACTCTTATTGGAAGCTCAACAAGTCATTATTGGAACATGAATTTGTAAGGATGACCATTCGCAGTTTGATTTCACAATATTGGAATATAGCTCAGATTAGTAAAAACTATTGCACTAATTGGGAGTTATTTAAATTTGAAGCTTGTAAATTTCTTAGAAAATTTGGTAGTTTATTGTCTAAGGCTAAAAAACTTCAAGAAGAGACGATAATTTCTAAAATTGCGCCCTTTTCTCATAAAACTCAAAATTTGTTGGATAAGGAATATCTTGAGTTACTCACACTTCAAAGCCAATTAGATGATATTTATAAAAGGAAGGCAGAGGGGGCCTTCATTAGATCTAGACAGAGATGGCTGGAAAGGGGTGAACAGAATTCAGCATATTTCTTTCAATTAGAAAAGTTCCATGCAAAAACAAATACAATTTTGCATTTGAATATTAATGGTTCGATAACACATGACTTAAAGGACATTGCAGATTACTATTCAACCTTCTATAGCAATCTTTACAATTCAGGGTTTAATGAAAATAATTCATCTGCTTTTATAGACAATCTTACTAATTCGAAAACTATAAATGAAAATCAAAAAGAACATTGTGATAGTTCTATATGTATAAAGGAATTCCTTCAAGCTATTACAGAGCTCAAGTTTAACAAATCCCCTGGTGTAGATGGTTTAAACGCTGAATTTTATAAAACCTTCTCAGAAGAACTTGCTCCTTTTCTTTTAAACCTTTTTCTACAATGTATTGAGTGTGGTAAACTCCCGCCTACCCTGACTCAAGGCCTAATTATTTTAATTTCCAAACCGAAAAAAGACACTTTAATTTTAGACAATTGGCGACCAATTTCCCTACTTAATAACGATTATAAAATTTTAGCCTCTGTATTAGCTTCTAGAATTAAGAAAACTTTGGATTTTATTATAGATGACACACAGTCAGGTTTTATGCGTAATAGACACATTTCAAATAATATTCGCTTGGTATTAGACCTTATTGATTACCCACATCTATACCCAGACGAGAGTTTCATTCTTTTTTTAGACTTCCAAAAGGCCTTTGACACTGTTGAACATAATTTCATATATTCGGCCCTAAAAAAATTTGGTTTTGGTGATTTCTTTGTTAATTCCATTAAAACGTTATATTCTAATGCAAATTGCTCAATCAAGCTGCGTAATGGCACGTCATCCAGATTCAATCTCAGTCGTGGTATCAGACAAGGATGCCCTATTTCCCCATATTTATTTTTACTCTGTTCACAACTTCTTGCAGATCATATTAAACAGAGCCCTTTGAGAGGTATCACTGCTGCTGGCAGGGAAATTATCATTAGTCAACTGGCAGACGATACCACTCTTTTTTTTAAAAATGCAGGAGAAATACCCTTAGCCCTTAAGATTATCCATAAATTCTCTAAAGCTTCAGGGCTTTACCTGAATATAAATAAATGTGAATTAATGTCTCTTAAAAAACAGTAATCTTCTGTCAATTTGCAATATTCCCATTAAAGACGAAATCACATATTTAGGTATTAAGATTGTAAAGAATGAAGAGGGACGATGTAAGCTTAATTTTTCTCCAGTCATTGACAAAACAAAGAGAAAATTAAATCAGTGGTTACTTAGAGACCTATCCTTGAGGGGGAGAGTACTGATCACAAAGGCAGAGGGCATCTCAAGACTTACATATGCAGCGCTTTCCTTAGCAGTTGATGATAGTACTTGCAAAATTATTGATAAAATACTGTTTAATTTCTTATGGAAAAATAAAACGCATTATATAAAGAAATCTGTGGTTATGAACTCAACTGAAAATGGAGGCCTGAACTTCTTAGATTTTACCACCCTTAATCACACCTTCAAAGTTAACTGGATTAAGCAATTTCTTAAAAAACCAACATCTATCTGGAATATTATACCTCACTTTATTTTTTCACAAGTTGGTGGTCTTCAATTTCTTTTACTTTGTGACTACAGTATCACCCAACTTCCTTTAAAACTATCTAATTTTTTCAAACAGATGCTTCTTTCTTGGAATCTAATCTATAAACACAATTTCTCTCCAAACAGATGTTTTATCTGGAATAATAAGAACATTCTGTATAAATCTAAATCTTTATTTAATTTGAATTGGTTTAGTAACAATATAATTTTGTTAACCAACTTTATAACAATGAAGGACTTATGATGACTTATTCTGAATTTCTTTCTAAATATAATATTCCAGTTACTCCTAAAGATTTTGCTGTGGTTATGGATGCTGTTCCCTCTGGCCTAAAAATGCTTCTTAAAAACACCTGTCCTTTGCTATCTCCATACTCATTGGATCCTGCTGATACTGAAGTAGGCCGTATCTGTTTCTCTCGTTCCTATATTAAAAATAATAATCGTGGTGTACGGGCTTTGTTCCAAAGGGATATTGTCTCCAGACCTGCTGTTATTTCATTTTGGAATGGCTGTGCTGATAATTTGGTATGGAATAAAATCTGGAAACTTCCTCATAAATATTTAATCACAAACAAAATCAAAGAAATTTCCTTTAAACTCATTTATAAATATTACCCATGTAAGTATTACCTTGTAAATAGATTCAATTGTGATATCGATACATTTTGTACATTTTGTGATCTACATGATGAAACATTTTATCATTTATTTTGGAGTTGTCCTCATTCAGTTTCTTTTTGGTCAGATTTATGTTCCTTTATTAAGGCTCATATCATGCCTAGTTTTCAACTGTGCTTTAAAAATGTGTTATTTGGTTTTTTCTCATATGACAAATCTTATCATAAGGAATATTATTTAATTAATCTGCTTCTTATGTTAGCCAAATTTAGTATTCATAAATGTAAATTTGGAGGAAACAAGCCTTTGTTCTTATTTTTAAGAAGAGAAATTCAACAATACCTTAAAACAATAATGGGTTTGAAAAATAAGAAAGCTTCAAAATGCATATCTTTATGTAAACACTTTCACATCATCGTTTAACTTTTAAATTTACCTTTTTTTTTTTGTTGTTGTTGTCTTGTTTTAATCAATGTACCCCTCTAATTGTAATTGTTTTTCTTCAATAAAAAAAAAAAAATTAAAAAAAAACACGTGTGAGAGGTAACGTCTAAAAAAATATTTACTGACACATTGCTAGAGTATACATTAAGATTGACGACCGAAAACAAAACATGTATGTTAGATGTTACATTAGCTAGGTTGCAGATACATTTTAGCTTTGTGTTAACGTTACCTAAACGCCGTTTAACGTTGCATTTATAAGAACATTAACGTTATCTTTGTGTTAGCTTGTATTTTTGTGGCCGTGTCTGTGGGGCACGTGGCTGGCTAACTAAAGTTGACCACTGCTAGCAACAGCTTTCAAATATGCTGCGCACTTGTTAAGCGCATTAACGATGGCCAAAACATCGTCAAAAGTGTTAGAAAAATATAATTGTTTGGGTTAAAGTGATAAGTCAATGTTGACTTTGGTTTCAAATGGTACACTAACAGCAGTCTCTGGTGACCAAGCCCTGTGTGGCTTTCTGGCAAAAACATCCACGATTGTTCTCCAAAAAAATTATGTCAGCAAATTTAGTGTAATTGATTTACAGCTAAAATGACATAAGGGAAATACTCGTAGTGTGGTACTAAATGGTCACATTGTAAAGGTTTAAGAAACAAACACACATAATTTCAATTTGTAAAGGCTTAAAACCAGTAACTGTTTCAGAAATGCCTGAATTAAGGATTTTTGTGTGTGACTGAATCTGTGACTCAAGTAAATAAAGAAAATCAATGTTGCTGTGTTACAATTTAATGTAATGTAATTTTGCACAGACATTAATATGCAAACTTCTTTCTTTTCTCCCCCCCTCAGTTTTTTGATGCAATACCAGGAATTGGAACATTAGCTATCTGGAACTTCTGGAATTGAGATCAGTCAGAAGTCTTAAAGCTCAAACATTATATTAAAGTAAGTTTGCAATATGGCAAGTGTTCTAAATGCTTTCACATGTCCTATATGTGGCATTTCTACAAAAACAGTGAAAGGGTATGTAAATCATCAAAAATTATACACGAATGAAGCACATGGTGAATATCCCTGTTGTGTAATTGGGTGTAAATCAAGGTTTCTAAAATAGAATCATCGCGTGTCGCCGTCACGGCTGGTTAGGACATGGTGTAACACTACCTTTATGATCTATGGAGATGTTGACACTGGCAGCAGATTTTAACACTGGTTGTTGGAACGGCACACTTGCTTAATGGGAGATACTTGAAGAGATATTTCACCCCAAAATAAAATTGTCATCGTTTACTTGCACTCATGTTGTTCTAAACCTGTATGAATTTCTTCTGTTGAACACAAAAGATACTTTGGAAGTCAATGGGGTCCATCAACTGTTTGGTTACAAAAGAAAATCTTCAAAGTATCTTATTTTGTGTTCAACAGAAGAAATAAATGTATACAGGTTTGTAAAAACTTAAGGTTGAGTAAATGATGACAACTTTATTTTGGGGTGAACTATACCTTTAGATATGTCTGTGTCACATCTCTTGCTGTGTTTAAATACTTTTTATATGGCTCATCAGAATTGCTGATTATGAAATTTTGTAGCACTATATTCAAGTGTATTTCTGTCTTCACAGATGCCTTTTCAGGATAAATCCAGATCGGGGGACCAAAGTGGAAAAGAAGCCATCTAAAAAACAGCAGTCCTTAAATCCTAAGGTTCTTTCATTGATTACAAACATTGCAAACTTTGAATGGAGGGAGTAGACATCATCTCACATGCCAGCTTCTTTCTGTTTCATACATATCCATTTTGTTTATACAGTATACTATTCTGTAATGTTTAAAGGGTTCATTCTGCTTGTATTTTGTGGCTGGCTGTTATCTTGAGTGAGTGTGGCGTTTAAATGTGTACTTTAATGTAAATTGTATACACTTCAAAATACAGGGTTAAAAAAAAAAGCTGTCATGCTCACAGTAAAGACTGTAAGACTGTTTATGTTATGTTGGTTAGTTTTAACCAGTGGAGAGAACCAGTTACATTTAAATATGTATGCTAACATATGCTGCTAACGATGCTATGAAGAGCTTTGTTAAATGTTAATCACAGGATGTATTTGCAGATAACAAATAAAACAAAACAAAATTAAGATTACTGTTGTTGTTTTTTTTTAAATTTTTATTAAAGCAAATCTTAGTTATTTTTGCAGTTTAATTAAATTGAAAAAAAAATTAAGTACTGTTATAAAAACATTGTGTATGTGTGCATATATATATTATCTGTACTTAAACTTTTTTTTATCATTCTTTAAAGATAATTTTTTTGTGTTTTAGTGGTGTATGACTGTATTTTAACAATGTATGTTAAAATTAAAAGATTTCATGGTATTATAAGGAGATTTTTGTGTAGAATAACAGTAATAAACCGTAATCATATGTTAAGAAATTACTGTTTTTTTTTTACAGTTTATCTATGTATTTTTCATGACAGTATTTTTCTGTTTTTAAACAGACATTTTCTTGCGCCCCTGCTGCCAGAAAATTACCGTTTTTTTTTTTTTTTACAGTGTATGTAAACTTCTGACCCACTGGAATTGTGATTATAGTCAATTAAAAGTGAAACAATCTGTCTGTAAACAAATGTTGGAAAAAATAAGTGTCATGCACAAAATATATGTCCTAAACGACTTGCCAAAACTATATTTTGCTAATATGAAATCTGTAGTGGTTAAAAAATGTAGTTTTAATGACTTTAACCTAAGTGTATGTAAACCACACACACACACAAAATAAGGTCCCTTATAGGGGGTGAAGTTAGACACTTCCAGTGCAACAAAATGAATTGTCTACCAAACAGAGAGGCAAAAGTGATGACATCTGAATGTTGTTCAAGGGCTGATAATGGAGACGCACCAAAGATGGCAACCATAGGACATTGAAACAAAGAAATATACAAAGCACCTAATAAATAACTAAATAAATAAACCCCATATAAAGCCAATGTTGGGTAGCTGTAGAATGTGTGGGTGAGGGGAGAAAGAGCATCTGATACAAGAATCATCAGTTCTGGAAACAATTTATGAGATCTGGCTTTAGTAAAGTGAGTTCGGTGCAAAATGTTTAGTTGAATCAAACTTAACCACTCTCCGCAGTGACGGCTCAACAAGCCACGTGATAAAATGTGTGGGTTGATGGTCTCAGATGCGGAGGCAACTGAGATTAGTCCTCTGCCACCCGGATTGAGGCAAGTCACTACGCCACCACGCAGACTTAGAATGCATTGGGTATTGGGCATTCCAAATTGGGGAGAAAAAGAACAACAACAAAAAAACCATACATAACCAAGCACATGCGGAGGTAGAATTAAATCTAGCAAGGGCCTCAGTCCACAGCTCTTCAGAGATACATCTTTTAAAAGTGTGATCAATAACAGAGGTTAAAAACAAGTGATTATTGCAAATAAGATTGAGGATGTAGAATAATTTCAACCTAAAATGTTGCCGAAATTGTCTCCAAATTTTCAATGTTGACAGAACATTGGATTTCTAGTGTAGCTGGAGGGACGCAGAGACAGCGGAGAAAAACTAATGCTGAGAGGAAAGAATAAATGCATGAAAAAGCTGTTAGAGTACACCAGTTAACATCAGGAAACAAACCACCATCACGCTTATGTCATTGAAGTATCTTTTTTGCCCAAATAAATTAGGAAATTATTTTATCAAGTCACTTAAAAAAGGATTTAGGGAGAAAAAGAAATAATAGCAGTGGCAAAACATATAGTCTCCACCCCTACCAGAGAAAGGGGTAGGCTGTCCCAATGTTTAATTTGTTGAACCAATTTAGTGAAATTATTCCTAAAAGAGAACTGAGAGAGTGAGAAAAGTTTACACCCAAATAGCAAAACCCAGAAGGGGAAAAATGAAAGGGTAAGGCACTTTGGGAATTTTCATAGAATCATTTAAGGGGAAACATTTTGTTAAGTTCAATTTGTAACACAAAAAAGAGCCATAGGTGCATAATCCAATCTGCACAGCCTACTGGTTCTTGAACAAACAACAACAGGTCATTTGCATATAGAAAAACATGATGTTCTAAACCTCCCCTATGGATACCAGATGTTAAAGGGGATGATTTTAAGGCAATGGAAAGTGGCTTTATGGCCAGAGCTAAAGAGGGAGCAGAGTAAAGACAAATCCATGAGATAATATTTGCCCCAAAACCAAATTTTTGTAATACATTAAATAAATAATTCCATTCTACACAGTCAAATGCTTTTTCAGCATTTTTTTGGGTGCCGTAGATGGATTAAAAATGATATTCAGCAATCACCAAGTGTTGGATGACATCTGATGTCCCCTAATAAACGCGTTCTTGACATCAGATATAATATCGGGCAGACGTGCATCTGTGCCTTGCCAACACCTTTGCTAAGATTTTTAATGGAAATGGATGTTTGATTCAAAGAGGCTGGGAGAAAACCCTGCTCCAGTGAATTATTAAAGATATCCAACAGTAAGGGGGCTATTTGAGCTGAGAATTTCTAATAAAAGTCTAAGGAAAAACTGTCAGCCTTGGTGCCTTATTACTCATGAGGCCAATACAAGTGGTGAGTTTGTCTAACCTGAGAGGTTTGTCCAAAGTCTCTGCCATGTTTTTATTAACTGTACGTATGCTTAAACTGTGGAAAGATGTATCCATTATAGAGGAGACTGAGGCAGGTTGAGAAGTACAAAGCTTTGAGTTAAAGTAGAAATCAGAATTCATTTTGTGAGGGTAAGTAAAAATCTTGTCTGAAGAGTTATCGCATACCTGCTATAAAGCGGGATGCAGACTGATGCTTATGCTGGGATGCAACAAGACAGCCCCCTCTGTCCCCATGCTCATAGTAGGTGGCTTTAGCTCTTTTAAGCAAGTATTCTGCTTTATTTGTTGAGAGCAAATCAAATTGAGTTTGCAACTTTAGATGTTTCGATTTAAGTTCAGGAATACAAGAAAATTGACCATCCACCTCCAAAATTGAGATTTCCTCATCTTTACTAGAAGGGCACAATATGAAATAATTCTACCACAAATGAAGGCTTTAAATGTCTCCCAAAAAAGAGAAGCAGAGACAGCTTCTGTTTTGTTAGTCTCAATAAAAATGTCGAGGTTTTTGGATAAAAATTCACAGAAGTCAGTTCTGGCAAGTAGCCCTGTATGAAATTTTCACTGGGGGCGACTCTTAGAATTGGAAGAGAAAGAGATGTCTAACATATGCGGGACATGATCAGAAATAACAACTGCAGAGTAATCTGAGGAAATGACCGAAGAAAGTAGGGCTTTATCAAGGAAAAAATTATCAATATGAGAGTAAACATGATATAAACTAGACAAAAATAAAATACATTATCAGATGGGTGGAAAAAACGCCAGAGATCAACACAACCTATTTGGTTCATGAGTGTAATTAAGGATTTAGACATAGCTGAAGATATACTTGATTTAGATTATTATTAACACAGTTAAGGTCCCATCCAAAAATAAGATGATGAGTGTCAAGGTTTGGAATTTTTGAGAAAAACATGGACAAGAAAGTAGGGTTGTCCCAGTTGGGGGCATAGACATTTACCAAAACTAACAGAGTTTGAAAAAGAATGCCACTGACTATTACAAAGTGTCCCTCAGGATCAGAAATGACTTGCAAAAACATGACTCATTTATGTATCAGGATTGCTGTACCTCTGGCACTGCCTTCTTGCGCTAATGACGTAATTTGGAGCCAGAGTCTGCATAGTAGTGATCGTCGAGTGGAGTCAAAATATCTTTAGACAGAGTATAGTTCATGTTTGTACCAAATTCTTTGCTAAAATAAAAAATAATTAGTAACTCCTAGCTACCGATCACCTGCTTTTTTCCACATAGCTAATATTAGACTGCTTGTTGTCTTAGCTAGCTAATAACAATGGGGGGAGGGGGGGTTGTTCATCTGTTCTCTTCATAAATAAATAAATGCATAAATCTACTATATGCTCATCCTCTAAGTTCATGATTAAAAATGCAAATGTGAACGAAAAGCTATTAAATGTCTTATCATTAAAATACGAAAATTATAATGATGAGTAATAATAGATTGTGACGGAATTTTAACAACCTTGTCCATCAAAATGACGGACGATGAGAAAGTCTTACGCAATGTGATTTTTTTTGCATAGCGGAATTTCAAACATTACAAGTAAACGCTACTAAGATGGACAGAAAACATGGACAAGTTCTTGAAAAGAAAAAAATATTGATGATGGTTAGCCTATGTGGGATAGTGGTGTGCCGTAGAATTTTTTAGTCATAAAGTGTGTAACGTGGCAGAAAAAATTTTGGGGAACACTGATTTACGGATTAGTTTACAAAGCAAATATTTAACTTGCTGAAAAAACTGCAATAATTCCTCAGATCCCTTAGGTCGGCTAGTTTACTGCAGAACAACTATTTTTGCCAGTTTGAAACAGACAATCACAGTTATGTAAAGTTCAAAGTTTAAGTTAACTCTTTTTCTCCTCCTGACGATCACGAAAACAAGTCCTCAGGTGCCTCCATGACTACTTAACTCAGAGAAGCTGTCAATCACAGCTGTCAATCATGACGTCACACCCCCTTTTTATTGCATCAAATGACTAATTAAAACCAAACTTATCAAATGAACACTTGAACATCCATCACCATGATAAGAACTACCTAAAATGACAGAAACCATCTTTGAGGAATTTATTTTTTGAGATGTACTTTTATTTTATAGTTTGGCTCATGTTCCATCCGCTAACATGGAGGGGGCGGGGTTTATGACCTATGGTGCAGCCATCCACCAGGGGGGTGTTCTGACTTCACTTTTGGGGAGCTTTCATGTTGTCCATCTTTATATAGTCTATGACCTGACCAATCCATTGTTTGCCCAATCTAGTATGGTCACTTATACGCAGGTGTGTCTCCTGGAGAAAATCAATATAGGAAGATAGTGTTTTTAGGTCAGAGAAAACTTTAGAAAGTTAAATTTTTCTGTCCAACCCACATGCATTCCATGCAATGATTCAATGTTGTGTCCAACCACCCCATTACAGTTAGCAGAAGGCTTAGCCATTAAAACAAAAGAAAAGCCAATGAAATTGAGAAAAAAATACATACATACACAAGTAAAAATAGAAACCAAATAAAAATAAAAATCCTCCAAACAAAAACCCTGAAACATACCCAGTACGCAAAACACAAGTGAATTTAAAGGAAAAAATTTAAGTCACTTGTTCTTATACTTGTCCATCTGAACATGGCAAGTGGCCAGGAAAACCTCAACACAATCGATTAAATAGTGGAGTTGACTCCAACAAGCTTGAAGAGTTTAACTCCATTAATGCCAAGTAAATCACTTCTGATAAAGAATAAGCAGGTATTTTCTTCGACAAAAATGCCATGTCAGTTCATGCGGTGACGCTTGTGAATATAAGTCTAGCAAGAAAAGAGAGAGAAAAAAAAAAAAACCTATATAAGCAAGTTGGGAAAAAAACAATGGCTAACTTGTGTGGTTATTTGAAGTCTATCAAATAATAACAAGTACTCAAATAATCAAAAATGTGATTGTCTATTCAAAAAGGTATCCAACACTCGCTAAAAGACCCACACATTAAGATTTTAGGATACAAGATAGTTACTCACTATCAAAAAAAAAAGAAAAAAATACTGTTGTACTCCGAAGCAGTGTTCATACCAATTTTAACTATCCTAAATAACTACCCCAAGAAGAGTCTCTAAGTGGCGTTTCACACCTAGTTCATTTGTACCTCAGGAGGTGTTCTCAGCACGGTCCTTTTGTGGTTCGATTGATTTGCGATGTCAAATGAAGTGGTACTAGTCTGCTTTGCAATTTATGACACAAGTACCTCGTGGCTTGCCATACTGCATTGCATCCTTCATGTTCCAGTCACAATTTACTGTACACATATGGGAATTTTATGCGAATATATATATATATATATATATATATATATATATATATATATATATATATATATACCATAATTACCATGATGTTCTTGCGCCTCATTCTGTTCTTGTTGTATTATTTGAGCCTGTAAATTTAACGGCTGCATTCATAGCAGAGCAGCGCATTAAAATTAACCACTTTAAAATGCTATGGGCTATGGTGGTTTCCACCAAACTCCCATGAAAATACAAGCAAGGATTTTTATAGTTTCACGTAAAAAAGATTTTTTGCACAATGGCAAATGGTCTTGCCTCATACACGATGTAAATGACAAAGAGATCCCCTCAGATCCATTATCTGTCAAATCAAGCTCATTAGACATCAAAGATTTGGTGGTATAATTGCTCTGCACCTTCAGGGGAGTAGAAAATATGCTCCATACCATTGTACAACACACAGTCGGGCTGGGTAAATCATGCCAAAACGAACACCTCGCTTGTACAGCAGGCCCTTAATGTTATTGAACGAAGCTCTCCTTTTTGCCACTGAAATGCAGAAGTCTTCGTAGAATATGATTCTATGTCCCTTGAACAAGATCTCTTTCATGGCCCTCACCCATTTAAGCACAACTTCCTTCTCAATGTAATGGTGAAATCTCATTATTGAGATTGCGGGGATTTTGACTGTGGCGAGGTTTGGGTCTAAGGCTACGATGAGCTCGGTCAAGCTCCGGTGGGGCAGAAAGGACGTCGCCGAGAAAAAAACAGTCAAGAACTGCCTGGCATCCTTTCCTTCGATATCCTCAGGAAGACCAACCACACAAATATTCTGGCATTTAGAATGTGACACAAGGTCTTCCACTTTAGATCTTAAAGCGCCGTTCTCCAACACCAACTTCGACTGAAGAATTGAGACCTCGTGTTCAAAATGAGTTATCCTGTAACTGTGGTCTGTGAGAATAGTCTCCATATCAGTGATACTAGTCGCTTGAGAATAGAAGCAACAGAAGAGCGAAGGCACTCCAAAGATGATTTCAGCAGCATAGTGAGTTTTACAGTCATGTTCGCTGACCAGCGTCAGTGGGATTGAAACGTTAATAAAATAAAACAGTCCAAAATGCGGTGTTATGACAGAAAATTATGAAAAAAAATGGGAGCGATGACACCACGTTTCTATCCACTACATGGAAGTTCTTTATTTTTTTAACATGTCCCATCTGGTATGTTTTCCAAGAGATCTTTTCTCCATCACTTTATCATCGACACAGAATCATTCTTGTTTGCTTGTTTGGGCCATGGACGTGGAAAATCTTCAAGTCCAAGTGAAATTTCATCCAAGTCTGTGACAAATCCATTAAAAGTTAAACAAGTACCCCCAACTCTAAATGACACACCATTACTTTCAGTTTGCTCTTTAAAACAACTCTGGGCAATGCCCTTTTTATTAAACCAAGGGCATTTACTGCTTCTCTACAGAATGCACTCTCTCGTGTCTTTTAAGGTGCTGTGACCGAATGAAACTCTTTCCACATATACAGCATGTATAAGGTTTCTCTCCAGTGTGAATTCTCATGTGTATATTAAAGCATCCTTTACGCAAAAAACTCTTCCCACACTGAGAGCATAGGAAAGGCTTCTCCCCAGTGTGAGACCTTATGTGATCATTAAAGCTTCCTCTAGAATTGAAACTTTTTCCACACTGATGGCATGTGAAAGGTTTCTCTCCAGTGTGAATACTCATGTGCACATTAAGGGATCCTTTAGTCTTGAAACTCTTTCCACACTGAAGGCATGTGTAAGACCTCTCTCCAGTGTGAATTCTCATGTGCACATTAAGGTCTCCTTTCTTTGTGAAACTCTTTCCACACTGATGGCACGTGAAAGGTTTCTCTCCAGTGTGAATTCTCATGTGCACATTAAGGGATCCTTTCTTTGTGAAACCATTACCACACTGAAGGCATGTAAAAGGCTTCTTTCCAGAGTGAGATAAAATGTGTATTTTAAGGCCTGCTTTGTCCATGTAACTTTTTCCACACTGAATGCATGTGAAAGGCTTTTCCCCAGTGTGGTTTCTTATGTGCATGTTAAGATTTTTTTTCTGTGTGAAACACTTTCCACAGTAAGGGCATTTAAAAGGTTTCTCTCCAGTGTGAATTTTAAGGTGCATTCTAAGACCTTCTTTACGTATGAAACTTTTTCCACACTTCGGACATGTGAAAGGTTTCTCTCCAGTGTGAGTTCTTATGTGTATCAGAAGATTTTTTTTATGCATAAAACTCTTTCCACACTCATGGCAGGGGAAGGAATTTTTTGCTTGAGTTTTATTTTGTGAGGTATTCTTCTCAGCCTGTGAGCAACTAAAAGATTTTTCTTCAGTTACAAAACAAGGATCCTGATATTGTTGTTCCTCCTTCACTTTCTTCGGTTCTTGAATTTCCTCTTTCACTTCATTCAGTTCTTGACTTTCTTCTTTCACTTCATTCAGTTCTTGACTTTCTTCTTTAACTTCTTTCAGTTCTTGATATTCCTCTTTCACTTCCATCAAGTCTAAAAAGAAAAAGCTAATATTAATTAAAAGCAATTAAAGTGACCCTCAATGTAATAAAAGAAATGGCTTTTACATCTATAACAATAGACTCCTCAACGACCACCAGTTGCCAGCAAATTTTAATATGGTCATTCAAGTGTTTTATCTACTACACATTAACTGTATTTTATATTGTAGCCTGCTAGTGTTGTCAAATGGACCGGTACTTCAGTACCAAGTTATTACTAAAATAAAATAATATTTCTGCAGTAATACCAAGCACAGACTCAATCTGAAACCTGAACGCTGTCTGACTGACACACAACTGCTTTCAAAAGTTCATATGCTTATATGAGCATGTGCTCTGTTACTCCTTTAAAACTGAAATACACAATTAATTAAATTAAAAAATTATTTGATGGTATATTACCAGCAACTGTGGTTGCCAAACATTTACCATAAATCATGCATTGACCATGTTTCAGCCTTTACGGGATGTCATTTTGATGCCTGAATATTTTAGGGTTCATTGCCTTTTATATTATTAAATGATATAAACTTGAAACCTTCATGACCATAGGTGAGGGTAGGAACAAAAATTGACCGGTAGATCGAGAGCTTTGCCTTCTGACTCAGCTCTCCTTTCGTGACAACGGTGCGATAGAGCAAGTGCAATACCGCCCCCGCTGCCCCCGATTTTCCGGCCAACCTCTACCCGGCTGGGCAGTCATGGGTTCAGAGGTGAGATCGCTGTGTCCGGGGAGCCAGGACTGCAAAGTTTGGGTGCCAGGGTGCCATGAGAACGGCACGTGCCAGTCTGTTGACCCAGGAATTGAGGAAATTGCCTCAATCCCGTGGGAAGAAGGAGCAATGCGGGGGGGCAGTTGGAGTGGCGTTCACTTTGAGAAATGAAAGACGCGACAGCAACGTTGCCATGGTCATGTCCTCGCAGTAAGATCATGAACCATCCACAAACGCTGTTTCAGTGTGATCGCTACCCAGGCACACAAGGCAGCGTCTATGACCATCGGATCTGGGGAGATACCGACCACATCCAGGAACTACACAGCGGTGGAAGGACATCTTTAAAAAGACGCGTCCTGAAAAGGACGTTCAACGCTCACTTGTGTATGTTACTCTTTTACCAGAAATAAACTCTTTTAGAGGAGAATAAACACTTTCAGAGAAATCAAACTCTTTTAAGAGAGAAGCGCTGTTGAAGCGCCCAGGGGAGAATCTGCACAGCGTGCAGAGAGGAGAAAGTCGCTGGAATGCGCCATCAGATCCAACAGAAGCTCTCTTGCAGAGGTGAGTGAAGCAGGTTTCTATCCCGTGCATAGCACAGCTTTTGTGTTGCGCGGCTCGTGCCCGTGAGTAGCCGGTTGAAAACAACAGCTGAATCCAGAGGTGGGAGCAAGTCACACATGTTCAAGTCACAAGCAAGTCTCAAGTCTTAGCCATCAAGTCTTGAGTGCAGTGCAGACAAATCAAGCAAGTCAAGTCAGTGACTCACCTCAAGCAAGTCAAGTCATGATGTGTTTCAAGTCGAGTCAAGCCACAGTACTAAAATAAATAGAAGATAATTTTTGAAATAAATATTTCTTTTTGCTCAGAAAAGATGAACTTATATACATATCTTTACATTTTTATATGAATTGTATAACAGTAATGTATTATAATATTTATATATTAGTAAATTGTATTAATGAACATGCACAGTATTTTTATCGAATTAACTGGTTAAAATGTATATATGCCCAAACTCTCTTGCACCATTCACTTCTCTTTTGTCAAGTATGGTGCCTCATACTAGACAACACTCTCCTTGGTGATTGTGACACTTCCTGTGGCGCACTCTAGCGCTCTGCGCATTAATCAAGCACTAGTAAGTGTAATTGAGCTTCAAATAATGATCAGTGTTTCCCCTATATGCATTCAATACCGGCGCTGCAATTATTGACATTTCAAATGGTTCATTAATATCCATGATGCAACGTAACACTTTCCAGCATCAGTCTAAGGCAAATGGGACTCTTGTATGAAGCAAAAGGGACCACACCATATACACGCACATATTCACAGTGACGTCATAATATAGCAGCCCATCAAAGGCTGTTCGCAAGTGCGCAACACACAACAGAGAAGCAGTAGACCTGACTACAGTTGCAGTGGTATATCGGTTTCACGGTATACCACGGTTTGAAAATTGACGGTTATCATAGCATGTACATTTGTTCATCTACGGTATTGAGAAAAAAATGCAACCGGACAGAGAATCTCACATGCGCGTGTGCATCTCCATTCCTTCTTGTCTGCCTGTCAGACTTGTCAACTTGCGACACACACACACGCCCATTCAGCGGAGAAAATGTCAGAGAGAAGTGAGGTGAGGGGGTCTGACATGAGTGTGTGTGTGTGAGTTAAAACAGTGTTTCTCATCTGGTCTATTTGGACTGGGCCGTGGACAGCAGAGAAAGAACAAAGCCATGGTGAAGTGAAGTGAAATGAAGATATTTCGGCGGCTGCCTAAGTCATAGTCTATTTAGGACTGTCGAGGCAGATTTAATGATAATCTCGCTTCTCTCTGGTGAGCGCATGCAATAACAGGGCTTCCCTCGACATTGTGGAGGGCAGCCATCAAAACTGATGTGACCAATTTAGATTCTAGTGAGACTTTTCTAGATTAAAGCGTTACAGAGGAAGTCAAGTCAAACCTCTCAAACAGTAGCAGCCCTGACACGCCAAACAGCACTGAGGAGGAAAAGAGCAACTGTGCTCTGCACCAAAAAATAGATAAAAGATAATTACACACCATCACCTTTACAAAATTGTTTCAGGATTTTACATGAGTGAAAGTAACTGTTATATTTTGACAAAAAGTTATAGTTTCATAAGAAATAATCTAAAGGTAGAATCTATTAGACCTCATTTTAAATCAACAGTGGCAGTTTCTTTTTCTTTTTTTATGACTATTATTTATGACTAGCTACACTGACCTATCCATGGTAATGAGGAGCCTTTCCTTCTGTGTAATATGTATGTTCTGTTTTAATGATGTTTGAAATTTGTTAACAAACAGAAAATAATGGGCTCATATAAGTAAATATGAACAAAATAGAACAAATCTATGCAACATAAAAGGAAATGCAACCCAGGATACATTAAATACAGGTTGTTTAATCTATGGCAGGTCGACACTTGATGTCCAATGTAAAATCTGCGTCCTGAAGTAAAACCAGTTGAGAAGCGCTGAATTAAAGGTACAGACAGGAGCAGTGTATGTTCATTATTAATAATCATAGGACATTACTTCAAAAGCTCACACAGCTGATGTTATTTTTCATTTAGTAGTTCATTTAACATGTAAACTAACATGTTATAGTTATATGCTATTTTTATCATGTTTATAATTCAGTTTATTATTATAATTATTATAATTCTGACTTCGATTAAATGGCCGCATCTTGCAATCATTTTTCCCACCAGTGAGACTTAAGTTTGTTTTTAAGAGGTCACACTGGTGCAACTAAAGAGTTTGCAAACTCTCGTTGTTTATGCATGACGCATATGTTTTCTGTTTTGTATGAGAAAAATGGAGTGTAAGAGCGCTAGCCTCACCCAGACAAATTATTAGCCGGCCGCGTGAGCGCAGAGCAGTCATATGAAGCACAAATCATTATAAACAGCACTGTGATAAACATGGCGCGAGACGGGAAACTCATTTGAATTTGGCTGTGGAATAACCTTATGAAAACCCTTAGTGCCTCTTGCCTTGGTGATTTAACGAGTTTAAAACCATGATTAAATGCACACCATTATAAACAACACTGACCCGAACATAAATAAGGCTGCACAATCCACACATCACCACTCTTGTACCTTGGATTTAATATAGTAACACTTACTGCATTAACTATGGTATTTTGGCAGATGTGCAATGTTATATTCATGCTAAATATTTGTATTTTATATAGTCCTATTAAATAATTAATTTCTGTTACAATGATTTCAGTTTCAAAAAGTTTCTATTTTGTTTTTATAGTTTCAAAATGTATAGTTTCTGTCTTTCATAACAACGTCATGTTTTGTTTGAGATACTTACTATCATAGTAAGGAGCAATGCTTGGTTTTACCAGTGACTACCTGTGATCTAGTAAAAAATAACACTGAAAACTATGGACACTAATGGAGGAACTATAGAAACTTCTCATAATTATTATGGACCAAGCTATCAGTTTTTCTAACTAGTAACTGGCTTTGTTTGCCTTCAGAAATTCAAAGAGATGACTGTAATTAATCAGTAGGTTCACACGCAGAATATTTCAATTTACTGATTTAATGAACTGGGCGGCCACTGCCAGACAGGGTTCAGGGGGTGGAGCCGCAGACAGCTCTGACGTGGACGATGATAGCGGCAGGGGAACTGCCTTCGTGGTTATGTGTACTTGCAGCCGCAACTGGGGAACGGCATCCATGGCCGTAAGTTTAGGTAGTGACAGGAGAACACCTTCGTAACTCTGAGAACTGGCAATGATGGGGGAACAGCCTCCGTGGCTGTGAGTACCGGCAGTGACAGGGGAACAGCCTCGTGGTTCTGGGGGCTAGCAGCGGCAGCAGGGGAACAAAAATCAATGCTAAACTGTCTAATGTGCATTTCAGCGCAAAATATATATAATGTCACTATTTTTATTAGTTTCTATCATTAATTATTTTAGTATTTTTTTTTTAAATTAAGAATAAAAAATATTTACTTTTCCACTGTTGCAATGAAATCAGGTGCTGGTGCCACCATCTGTAGAACTTAGTGGCATATGTTAGTCTGGAGCCCTGTGGTAACGTGTATGTTCTGTTAGATAGGCTCATGTTTCCTATTGGTGTTTATGTTTAAATAAAATAGTGAAAGTGATTTTCTGAGCACTTTAAGTGTCAAAAGCTCCCAGTAAATAAGAAACACACACATGACAACGCAAACATGAATAACCCATCTATAATGATTTTAAGGTCATTTTAAGCTATTACTCCACCAAAGTAAGTAAATACGGGTCCGGCCTTGTAGGCTAGGATATCCTAGGGGAAACACTGATGATCGTGCCTTGAGACTGCAATGGCAAGATGTATAGTGAAAAAGTAGTTATATTTTGGTCTGTTCTCACCCAAAACCAACTGGATCACTTCAGAAGACTTAAATTAAACCACCACAGTCTGATTGTTTATGTTTATGCTGACTTAATCTGTGTTTTGGAGCTTCAAATGTCTGATCATCTTTCACGTGCATTGTATGGACCTAAGAGATATTCTTCTAAAAATCATCATTTGTGTTCTGAAAAAGACAGAATAATACACATCTCGGATGGCATGAGGGCGAGTAAATAATGGGAGAATTTTCATTTTTTTGTGGTGAACTGTTCCTTTAAGTGATTGTTAAAATGACAAATTGAAATTGTTTTGGTGATTACACCTAATATTCTCATTGAATGCCGCTTGCATGTGAATTTATTTTTTTATCCCTTTAAGTAGCATTGTTAAAGTTGTTATATATTTGTGCGTCCTTGTTTAATTTATAATGCTGTGATCAGGTCAAATGTTTTTATAAGTAAAGAATGAACACCAACCTGTTTGTTCGTCAGTGTGTTCGGTTTTAATTCTGCATGCTTCTGGATAACCCATATCTTCACTCTCCTCTTTAATAAACATCTTTACAACAGTGTCACACAGATTTCACTTGTTTCCTGGAGTTTTACTGCGTTACAGACAACTCGCAATTCTCCCGCCCAAAATAAACACCGGAAATAAAACTTGTGAAGTCACTGTAGAAATAAAATAAATTAAAGTCACATTTATTCTCATTCAGCGCGAAAACCTTCATCATCATCATCTTCTTCTTCTTCTTCGTCTTCTTCCAATCACTTACTAATACCGCGCATTATCGCCACCTACTGAAAGTATTGGCCAGTGTTTTTCCTTTTGTAAACAAGAACATTTTAATGCAATGTTTTGTACATACGGACATCACAATAGTTAGAATACTCAATATTATAAATAATACAAATGCTACATATAATGCATACTACACTATTAATTACATTATGATGCTATTCAGGGATTGAGTATTCACTGTATTCAGAGGACTGTTTTCTCTAAGCAGGCAAAAAGGGAGTTAAAGGAATAATTCAACCAAAAATAAAATTTCTCTCATTATTCACTTACCCAGATGCATATGTATGTATTTCTTCAGCAGAACACAAAATAATGTTTTTTAGAAGATGACAGATCTCTGTAAGGTCCTAATGCAAGTAAACGGGTAACAGAACTTTGATTGCCCAAAAGTCACATTTAGGCAACATAAAAGCATATTCCACATGTCTCCAGTTGATGAATGAATTCCTTCTGAAGCAAATCGATTTTGTGTAAAAAAAAAAAAGAAAAAGAAAATACACAAATAATAATAAAAAAAAAATAGATAAAACTTTTATTAACTTTTAAAAAGCAATTCCTTCGCTTTCTGTCAGAAAATGCTAAGGAACAATAAAAGGGTCATGTGATGCCATGAAAGGTTCAGACGCGTGAACGGTGAGCTCTGCGCACTTTGCAGGTTTAATACATTTCATGCTATAAACCGGTGAGATTCGATACACCATGATCCTTAACTGTTCTAGGAAGATAATATGTAAATAATATGTTAATAAAATAACCCCCCCCCCCCCCCCCCCCCCTTCACAAAAAGAAGTGATGGAGATTCGGCGAGAATTTTTCAACGTGTCGCCAGTGCTGATGAAGGTCATTTCTGACTTGGAGGATCTTAAGAGTGACGGATGTCTTGAAACGGATCGATTATTTGGAGTTATCGGAGAGGGAGTTAGCTGCTAATCCATTAGCGACCCAAGTAGATTTGGAGTGCCTCTGGGAAAAGTTGGAAGACTTGGAGAATTGTAGCCAGCGGAGGAGTAAAGGAAGGCTTTCTTGGAAGAACCACAGCTTTTTCTTGTTCCCAGACTTTACGAATTTGACATGATCGATTCAAGGAATGCAACAAACCCTAACATCAATGGAAGGTCGCTTTTGCACTGATGTTCCTGGCCAAATGAAGAAAAGATGCTAAGGATGGCTGTAAAACATTTACATGCCTACAGCAAGCATCGTCCTTCAAAAAGTCAATGACTGAGTAAATTTGCTAGGTTGTGATGAAATCGTGTATGCTGTATTGCCAGTGTGTTGCTTGGAATTATTTAATAATAACAAATATTAAAGAGTGATTCTAATGTGTCCTTTACACTATCAATTTCATGACTTTTCAAAAAATTATTTGTAAAACTGTATGTATATTAAAAAAACGTTGTAACCAGTGTACAGTGTAACATTTCAGATGCGATGATTGGTCTGCTGGTTAGTCCAGTTATAAATTAATTATTCAGTCACATGACTTTTTTGATGCACATATTGTAATCCTAATAAATGTAATAGTAGTTTATTTGGTAAATGTGTTTTTGTCACAGTTTATGTGCATTTCTTCTTATTGAATAAAAAATTAATCCACTTCAAGTGAGTGTATAATTTTTTATGCACATTTTGGAGATTTTTTGACATCACCAGAGAGCACATGACGGTGATGTGCACACGACAGTCCAAACATCCAGACCCATTCACTCAATCAAAGGGGGATCACAAAACAGAAAGGCAGGCTGATACTGCCACAGTCCCATCAGGTAGATGGCAAGGTGACCAGACAGTGACAGTACCCCCCTTGAAGGGATGCCTCCTAGCATTCCAAACAGGAATATCAAACAAAAGAAAAAAAGACAAACACCACAAACACTTAACAAGCAACAAAGAATGTAGGGAGTTTAAGGAAAAGGAAGGAGTCTGGAGGCCAGAAAGGAAGACTCAGGGCAAGGACAGTGAACTGGGCGGCCACTGCCAGACATGGTTCAGGGGGGAGCGGCTCAGGGGGTGGAGCCGCAGACAGCTCTGACGTGGACGATGATAGCGGCAGGAGAACGGCCTTTGTAGCTATGAGTACTTGCAGCCGCAACAGGGGAATGGCCTCCGTGGCTGTGAGAACTGGCAGTGACAGGGGAACAGCCTCGTGATTCTGGGGGCTGGCAGCGGCAGCAAGGGAACAAAAATCAATGCTAAACTGTCTAATGTGCATTTCCACAAAGTGAGCACTAGCAGTGACAGGGGAACAGCCTCCGTGGCTGTGAGTACTGGCAGTGACAGGGGAACAGCCTTCATGGCTCTGGGTGCTGGCAGCAGGATGGCTGAGGCTTCAGGTGCTGGCTCTGAGGCGGACTAGGCTTCAAGAACTGGCTAGTTTACCATGGCAGCCGTGAGCGCTAGCTCATTGGCTATGGCAAGTGTTGGTGCTGGCTCGTTGCCCGTGGCAGGCGTGGGCGATGGCTAGAGCAGGGAAATGACCCTCATGGCTGTGGACATATGCAGTGGTAAGGAAATGGCCCTCGTGGCCGTGAACATTGGCATTGGCAGGGAAATAGCCTCCACGGCAGTGGAAACTTACTGCGGCAGAGAAAAGGGTGTCTGACTCCTCCCCCGGGCAGTAATTGGATCACCAGACCTCAGTGCGACTGGGGGAGCTGCCAAACTGATGGGGCCATGTCCTGGGGCGAGCCAAGATCAGAAGCTGGGCAGAGCTGAACCACAACGGTGAGCTCCGCAAGATGCAATGCCATCCTCTCCAACATGCAGCTCGAAGTGGAGAAATGATCCTGGTGGCACCTCAGCTGGGTTTTTCACTGCAAGAGGGTGGAGTGAAAGTCAGTCACCACCGCTGGGTCCATGAGTGGTCGGATCATTCTTTCTTAAAACTTAAAAATTGCAGCTGCATTTCTAATGCTTTTAGATCTTCGTGCTGCCTTCAACACCATAGATCATGACATTCTCTTGGATAGGCTTAATAATTATTTGTCATTTGTGAACAGGCATTAGCATGGTTTAGGTCCTATTAATCAGACCACTACCACTTTGTATGTGTAAACGAATAATTATCAGATAACACTTCTTGTGTGTATGCAGTCTGTTGTGAAACATAATTTGGAGTCCAGGCAGTTGTCGGGGGTTTGTCAATAGTGAAATGTTTTGTAATGTGTTCACACCTATCACCAATTCCTCGTTGTGGAGTGGAGGGGAGCGGGGCTGGAATGTTGCACGCCCGGTCCCCAATTGGCCTGATGGGGCACGCGAGGGATAAAGGCGGCCGGTGACGACGGTTCGAGAGAGAGAGCGCAATCACGGACATGTCCATTGTGTGTTTGTTTGTGCTTTTGTTTTAAGTTCTTCATTAAAATATTATTTATATTGACAAGCCGGTTCTCGCCTCCTCCTTGCCCATCCTAACCCCGTGTTACACTCGTGTAATTTGAAAACTCTACGACTTCCATGACAAGACAGACAGTTGAGTAATATGAACGGTACCACAATCCGACATCATGTTGTGTGTAGGAGGCATACGTTTCATTAAGTAAATGTGCCAATGGAAGATTCAGACCTGTTGATGTTTCTCTAGTGGCCTGATGGTGACCTTAGCATTGACATGGAGTATGGATTACTTTTACTATTATTGTCTGATAGTGTTGATTACCATCAACTTGAATTGTATGGACCTACAAAGATGAGATATATATAAAAAATTTGATTTGTGTTCTGCTGAAAGTCATACACATCTATAATGGTATGAGTCTGAGTAAATTATTTTTGGGTGAGCTAACACTTTAAAGCAACTGCTCCATCAATTCTATGCAAATGGAAGAAAACATAGATGTTGTAACATGCCTTTTCCATCTTTTTTCATCTTAGATCTGCTTAAAGAAGTCAATGGCTTAGATTTTTTAACTTAAGCAGTTACTCCTGTCTCCAATTCAGTGGAGGCAGATATTTTACCATTTGTAACAAAATTCTGACTGTTTTACAGACACTGACCTGACACACAAACATTGACCTCACACTGACATGACAGAGAGTGATGGAAAAGATCACTCTGTGTTAGCTAAGTGCTAGTGACCTCTTGACAGGAAGACTTTGCAAGAATTCAGTAAAAAATATGTTAATCAATAATATTGAGTGTATTGATACAACATGAAAAAATGGTATGTTTAAAATTGATATTTTTTTCTAAACATTAACATGTCTTCTATGTAGCATATAATATGTGTACTTATTACTGTAAATGGCTGGGATCATAATAATTAATGGTAGGGATGTTGGAGCCATGTAATGGTGCATTCCAGACATCTCTGAATATTCCCACTTCCTACTTGGAAATAGTTACTGGAACACCACCCAAAGCCAAACATTTGATATGTGAAGTCAGGGTAGACTGATCAACCCCAACTTCGCTGAAAAGCATCATGTCACGCCATTTCCAAGATGGCGGCGACCAACAAGTATAAACTGGAGCTGGGTTTTGTAAAACATAAAGTCAAGTGGTTTTTATTGTCGTTTCAACCATATACAGTTAGTACAGTACACAGTGAAATGAGACAACGTTCCTCCAGGATCATGGTGCTACATAAAACAACATAGGAAAAACCCAGAACCACATGAGACTACACAGACTAAATAAAATACCTATATAAAGTGCACGTGCAAATGTGTGCAAAAAGTACAGGACAGTACCATAAATTACTAACAATGAACAGGACAATAGACACAGTAAGAGACAGTGCAGCGCCGACCAGTACACAGTAGTGCAAAAGGTGACAGTTTATAAAAATGCCAAATGTAAACATAACATACTATGAGATAGTGTTCTATGTACATAGCAGTTATTGAGGCAGCAGCCAGTTATAAAGTGACGATAATTAAAGCGCAACTCAGGACACGTGTGTGTGTGTGTGTGTGTCAGTCCAGTCTCTGAGTATTGAGGAGTCTGATGGCTTGGGGGAAGAAACTGTTACACAGTCTGGCCGTGAGGGCCCGAATGCTTCAGTACCTCTTGCCAGACGGCAGGAGGGTGAAGAGTTTGTGTGAGGGGTGTGTGGGGTCGTCCACAATGCTGCAATGTTTTTTGTAAATGTCTTTGATGGAGGGAAGAGAGACCCCGATGATCTTCCCAGCTGTCCTCACTATCCTCTGCAGGGCTTTGCGGTCTGAAACGGTGCAAGTCCCAAACCAGGCAGTGATGCAGCTGCTCAGGATGCTCTCAATAGTCCCTCTATAGAATGTAGTGGGATAGGGGGTGGGAGATGTGCTTTCCTCAGCCTTCGAAGAAAGTAGAGATGCTGCTGGGCTTTCTTGGTAATAGAGCTGGTGTTGAGGGACCAGCCAGGTGAACACCAAGGAATTTGGTGCTCTTGACGATCTCCACAGAGGAGCCATCGATGTTCAGCGGAGAGTGGTGCTCTGTGCTCTCCTAAAGTCAACAACCATCTCTTTTGTTTTGTCAACATTCAGAGACAGGTTGTTGGCTCTACACCAGTCCGTTAGCCGCTGCACCTCCTCTCTGTATGCTGACTCGTCGTTCTTGCTGATGAGACCCACCACGGTCATGTCATCTGCGAACTTGATGATGTGATTCGAGCTGTGCATTGCTGCACAGTCGTGAATCAGCAGAGTGAACAGCAGTGGACTGAGCACACAGCCCTGGGGCGCCCTGTGCTGTTCCCGATCCGGATTGACTGAGGTCTCCCAGTCAGGAAGTCCAGGATCCAGTTGCAGAGGGAGGTGTCCAGACCCAGCAGGTTCAGCTTTCCAATCAGGTGCTGGGGAATGATTGTGTTGAATGCTGAGCTGAAGTCTCTGAAGTCTATGAACAGCATTCGAACGTATGAGTCCTTTTTATTTAGGTGGGTGAGGGCCAGATGGAGGGTGGTGGTGATGGCATCGTCTGTTGAACGGTTCGGACGATACGCAAACTGCAGTGGGTCTAGTGAGGGGGGCAGCTGGGTCTTAATGTGCCTCATGACGAGCCTCTCGAAGCACTTCATGATGATGGGTGTGAGTGCGATGAGACGGTAGTTATTGAGGCAGGACACTGAAGGCATGGGGACGATGGTGGTGGCCTTGGAAACGCGTTGGAACGACGGCGCTGCTCAGAGATATGTTGAAGATGTCGGTAAGAACATCTGCCAGCTGGTCTGCACATCCTCTGAGCACACTGCCAGGAATGTTGTCTGGTCCAGCAGCCTTCTGTGGGTTGACTCTCATCAGAGAGTTCCTCACATCAGCCATGGTAAGACAGAGCACCTGGTCGTTGGGAGGAGGGGTGGTCTTCCTCGCCACCACGTCGTTCTGCACTTCAAACCGAGTGTAGAAGTCGTTCAGCTCATCTGGAAGGGAGGCATCTTTGTCAAAGCAACTGATGTTGTCCTGTAGTTGGTGATGGCCTGGATGCCCTGCCACATGTCACCACTGTCCTGGAAGTGACTGTGGATTCTCTGGGCATGTGCACACTTTGCCTCTCTGATGGCCCGGGACAGTTTGGCCATCGCTGTTCTTAGGGCTGCCTTGTCACCTGCTCTGAAGGCAGATTCTTGGGTCCTCAGCAGCGCGCGCACCTCCACAGTCATCCACAGCTTCTGGTTGGATCGTGTGGTGATGGTCTTGGAGAAAGTGACATCATCAATGCACTTGCTGATGTAGATGGTCACTGATGCTGTGTATTCCTCCAAGTTGGTAGAGTCGCCATATGTTGCAGCCTCCCGAACATGTGCCAGTCAGTACACTCAAAACAGTCCTGAAGAGCAGAGATGGCTTCTGCTGGCCAGGTTTTCACCTGCTTCTGAAGCGGTTTTATGCGTCTGACGAGCGGTCTGTATGCTGGAATTAGCATAACAGAGATGTGGTCTGAGTAGCTGAGGTGGGGGCGTCAGGGTGAGCATTCTGCAGTTCGCTCATAGCCCCATACAGTTCACAGAGCGCTTCCTTAGCGTTAGCGCTGGGGGGAATGTAAACTCCGGTTATGATAACAGTGGTGAATTCTCGTGGTAAATAAAAAGGTCTGCATCTAACAGTCACAAGCTCCACCAGAGATGAGCAGTAGCTAGAGACTAGCATAGAGTTCTTGCACCATTCCGTGTTGATGTAAAGACACAAGCCACCACTGCAAGTCTTACCGCATAGAGCTGCATTTCTGTCTGCACGAAATGAGGCGAGCCCGTCTAGCCGAATGGCGGCATCCGGATCTCTGTCGCTGAGCCACGACTCTAAACTCACGTTGCGTAGCCTGCTGGAGTCGGATGTAGTCCAGTTTATTGTCCAGGAGCAAACATTTGAGAGCAGGATAGAGAGCGGGAGAGCCGGCCGCCTAGGGTTTGTTTTTAGCCTAGCATGGACCCCCGCCCTCTTGCTGCGCTTCCGCTTCCTCACACACCGCTTACGACGACCTCTCCCCCGGCCACCGGCATCAGGTGACGCCGAGGTCTGGAGGCCTTGTCTCCGCAGCAAGCTGAGTTCATGTAGCGCCTCCTGCAGGTCATTATTCAGCTTGGTTGTTGCATGAATTCTATATTTGAGCAGTGTCTGGCGATGGTAGACACGAACACCGGTTGCTCTGATGTCCATGTGCCGCAAAAGTCGGGTTATTTAACAAAAATAGCACCATTTTGGATTCGGAGCTACCGCACGCCATCTTGGATCGAGTATAAAAACATACTTCAAACTTCTGAGAATTCTTAGTGCACGAAATTTATGAATATGCAATATACGATAAATAAACAAGAGGATGTTAATAATTGTTGTTGTATCAATCAATGCCTGTGTTCCCCTATTTTGCTCATGAAATAGCTACTAGAAAGCCAGCTAACTCACACCATGAAATTCCTCTTCAGCTTTCTAACTGAGACCTGCAAGTTTTGTGCTAAAATGGAAAGATATTCGGCACTACTCATGATCCCCTTTATCTTCAGCCCCAGTCCCAGCTGAAGAGAAGCAGAGCCATAGCATAATACTTCCATCACCATGCTTAACCTTGGGTATGGTGTTCTTGGAGTGATGAGATCTTTTTTAATCTTCAAGCACAATAATGGCCCCAAGCACAAATCCAAGTCAACCAAAGAATGACTGCAAAAGATCCATGTTTTGAAATGACCCAGTCATAGTCTAGATCTAAATCTGGGCTGTGCACTGGAGATCCTCTCACAGTCTTATCGATCTGGAGTAAAGTTGGCAAACAAGGTGTATGAAGTTGACAGACACTTGCTCAAAAAGACTGGCTGCTGGATTTCCGGTTGAGCTTGTGTGCAAGAGGATGTAGGAGGAGAAGGCTCCCAAGCTTTTCTCTTTATAAAGGCATTTTAAATATTTAGAACCAGTTATTGTTTACATTAAGGGGATTTTTACAAATTTTTCATTCTAGCTAAACCTAATACAATCTTCCAATGGTCTCTGTAAAGCAACAACGCAACAAAACTTTGGGAACTTAGAGAATGTAGAGAATCAGTATTAATACCTGTACTGACAGCAACCATTACGGAACAGATGAACACGATGACCTATTCTGCCCTTGCCCGGATTGCTGCATCTCTTGAATCTATTAAATCTACTGTAGAGAAGCATGGCCATCATATTGATTAACACAGGCAGAATTTTAATGACTACAGCAAATGACTAGTGGCTCTGGAGAGTGAGAGGAAAGTGCTAGACATGGCTAACAAGCAACTCACTGAAAAATGTAAGACCTGGAATCCCACTCTTAATGCTGCAATCTCCCAGCCATAGGCATTCTGAGAAGCCTGTGGGGACGGATCATGTCACGTTTATGATATGTTTCTTGCTGGACGTCCTTGGCCAAGATATACATTTTTTGGTTTTGGCTTTTGGACAGATCCCGTTGCATTGACGCCCCACCATTGGCTGAGCAGGTTAACTCAAAGCCAATAGCGATACCGAATCCTGACCAGTCTCCAGGTATTTAAGTTAATAAAACAGGCTGGTGCTGTCTAATGTCTCATGCTGACGAACTACCCACACTTGAACTGTATGGACCCATAATGCCGGACTGCCTTAAATTTGTGCATTTGTGATTTGCATTGTTTTGTTCTCTCTTTAGATGTTTGTGTGATCCAGCTTTTGCAATATTCTTTTAATTCTACAATGTTTTAGGTAGTTACACTTGTTCCTCATGTAGATACAGTGTGAATACCAAAATGCCTTTTTTCCTTTTACAGTATTCAATTTGTCTGGGAGCCACACCATATGAGAGAGAACAGTTTTATTTATTTGCAAAGGATACCATTACGTGACCTACCTCCATCATTTGGAGATGGTGTTACAGGGATTTGTGTGAGTTTTGGGCAGGGTGGGAGTGGCATTCCTTAGCTTTAACTTATATTTTTCTGTGTACTATATAACCATCATGTTTTAAATACACCGTGTTGAGTTGAAAATAGTTTTAAAGACCCTGGATTCTGTTCTATTTAGCTGCGCTCCATCTAGCTGTTTGAAAGGAAAAACTTGTCTGGTGTGTGCGCACTCTTCCCCTAAAAGAGAAAGTCATGCTGCACTATGCTAGAGTTTGTAGTTGTAATGACTTATGCTGCTTTACATTCAACTCTGAATTTAACTTCCCAATGGGAAAAGTGCAATGGAACTCCACTTTATGTTGGACATACAACTTGGAAACTCATGTGGAAATCTTCAACTCAAAATTTGCCAACATGTACAACCATGGCCAAAAGTATTGGCAGTGACATACATTTTGTGTTTCACAAATTTTTCTGTTGTCGTGATGTTGATTCACATTTTTTCTAGATTATTGTGCAGAGTGATCAGATGCACCACCACACTGAGCACTGGGGCCCCAAAGGGCTGTGTGCTCAGTCCACTGCTGTTCACTCTGCTGACTCACAACTGTGCAGCAATGCACAGCTCGAACCACATCGTCAATTTCGCCGATGACATGAACGTGGTGGGTCTCATCAGCAAGAAAGGCGAGTCAGCATTCAGAGAGGAGGTGCAAGGGCTTAACGGTCTGGTGTAGAGCCAACAACCTGTCTCTGAATGTGAACAAAACAAAAGAGTTGGTTGTTGACTTCAGGAGGGCACATAGTGAACACTCTCCACTGAACATCGATGGCTCCTCTGTGGAGATCGTCAAGAGCACAAAATTCCTTGGTGTTCACCTGGCAGAGCACCTCACCTGGTCCCTCAACAGCAGCTCTATTACCAAGAAAGCCCAGCAACATCTCTACTTTCTTCAAAGTCTGAGAAAAGCACATCTCCCACCCCCCCATCCCCACTACATTCTATAGAGGGACTATTGAGAGCATCCTGAGCAGATGGTTTGCCTGGTTTGGGACTTGCACCGTTTCAGACTACAAAGCCCTGCAGAGGATAGTGAGAACAGCTGAGATCATCAGGGTCTCTCTTCCCTCCATCAAAGACATTTACATAAAACGCTGCATCCGCAAAGCAACCAGCATTGTGGATGACCCTACACACCCCTCACACAAACTCAAGCATTCGGGCCCTCACGGTCAGACTGTGTAACTGCTTTTTCCCCCAAGCCATCAGATTTCTCAATACTCAGGGACTGGACTGACACACACACACACACACACCTTTACACCATCCAACTTTTCCACATGTCTGGAGTTGCACTTTAATTCATTGTCACTTTATACATGGCTGCTACCTCAATAACTACTATGTCCATAGAACACTATTTCATAGTATGTTATGTTTACATTTAGCATTTTAGAAAGTGTCATCTTTTTGCCCTACTCAATTACAAATGTGTACTGGTCGGCACTGCACTGTCTCTCACTCTGCCTATTGTCCTGTTCCTTTTAGTAATTTATTGTACTGTCCTGTACTTTTTGCACATGTTTGCATGTGCACTTTATGTAGAAATGTTATTTAGTCTGTGTAGTCTCATGTGGATCTGTGTTTGTCCTATGTTGATTTATGTAGCACCATGGTCCTGGAGGAACGTTGTCTCATTTCTCTGTGTACTGTACTGACTGTATATGGTTGAACGACAATAAAAACCACTTGACTTGACATAATTGCAAAAAGCTTCATTGGCCAAAAAAATTAAGCCCAACTTTCACTGTTTTTTGGTCCTGGCACAAAATGACCAGGTAACATATTTCACAAATCATATCAGCAGCACCGGGGAAAGTGTGAACGAGTACTAGTCAGGTGAAATCACTCTATCATTCTGATTGGATTATAAGAGCAGACAGATTGCTATAAAAGGAGGGAAGAAGTACTTTCAATCATTGTGTTTTTATTAGCAATGGTTACCCCTAAAGAAAGACGTGCAGCCTTCATCACTTTACATCAAAATGGCCTCACATGCAAGGAAATTGCTGCAAAGAATATTGCACCTAAAAGAACCATTTACCGGATCATCAAGAACTTCAAGGATAGAGGTTCAACTGCAGTGTAGAAGGCTTCAGGACATCCCAGAGTGTCCAACAAGTGCCAGGACCGTCTCCTCCTGAGGAGTCCGCTATGGAATCGTGTCACCACCAGTCCAGAGCTTGCTCAATATTGGCAGCAGGTTGGTGTGAGTGCATCTGCATGCACAGTGAGGCGAAGACTTTTGGAAAATGGCCTGGTGTCGAGAAGGGCAACAAAGAAGCCACTTCTCTCCAAGAAAAACATCAAGGACAGACTGAATTTCTGCAGGAAGTACAAGGATTGGACAGCAGAAGACTGGTGCAAAGATATTTTCTCTGATGAAGCCCCCTTCCAACTGTTTGGGACATCTGGAAAATCGATAGTTCGGAGAAGAAAAGGTGAACGCTACCATGAGTCCTGTGTCGTGCCAACAGTGAAGCATCATGAGACCATCAATGTGTTGGGTTGCTTTTAATCAAACGGAGAGGGCACTCTCACAAGTCTGGCCAAAAACACTGCCACAAATAAAGAATGGTATCAAAACATCCTGCAAGAGTGACTTCTCCCAACGATCCAGGAGCAGTTTGGTGATGATCCATGCATTTTCCAGTATGATGGAGCACCATGTCACAAGGCAAGAGTGATAATGATGTGGCTTGGAGATCATTACGTTGAAACTTTGGATCCGTGGCCAGGCAACTCCCCGGATCTTAATCCCATAGAGAACCTGTGGTCAATCCTCAAAAGGCGAGTGGACAAACAGAAGATCACAAATTGTGATCAACTCCGAGCACCAACAAGGCAAGAATGGATCGCCATCAGTCAGGATTTGGCCCAGAAGCTGATATCCAGCATGCCAGAGCGAATTGCAGAGGTTATGAAGAACAAGGGTCAACGCTGTAAATATTGACACTCTGCATAAATTGAGTGTTTTTGCCAATAAAATCCTTTAAAACTTATGAAATGCTAATCATGGTTTTCCAGTATACCATAGAAACATGTGAAAAACGAATCCACAAATACTGAAGCAGCAAACTTTGCAAAACACAAAATTGATATCACTGCCAATACTTTTGGCCACGGCTGTAGGTGTCTAACATCATGCAAGCATGCCTGTACCCTGAGAGATTTACAGTCAATGACAAACATTCACTATATTAAATAATAAACAATAATGAGTAAAGTTTCTACATTATATGATAACGTCAGTGTGGCAGCGGGGGCGTGGTCAAGCGCCCGTCCGGAGAGGGGGAGCGGTAAGGGCGCTTACACCTGAGCTAAAATATGTCTAACACCTGTCTCTAATTTCAGTGAGCACGGGGAGAGCGGCATAAAAGAGCCACAGCACCGCCAGTAAGGGAGAGAGAAACGCCAGTCCAGTGTTGGCAACCCCAGTTAAAAGCCTGAAAAGTTTATGTTACCCTGAAGTTGCGATTTAAGTTTATGTTACCCTTTCCCGTTTGAATTATAGTAAACCCTTACCTTTGTGTTGGAAAGCCTGACGCCGTGTCCTTCTTCCCTACCCAGTTGAGACCCTTTTTGTTACAGTCAGGAATCGGAGAGTCGAGGACTCAAGTGCAGAGTTAAAGTAAAATGGGCTTTATTTATATAAAAAATAAACAAGAAAACCCATAGGGGAAAACTTCACAGTTCAGGGTAGACAAATAAACTGACTGGCTGGGCTGGAGGAACAGGATTGGACACAGATCGAGTGGAACTGACAGACACCTAACAGGAAAAAAAATTAAAATCACACACAACAAACTGGCAGACGACAGAGTGAACAGGGAGATTAAATAGGGAAGGAAATGAGGAGGGTAAAGAGGGAAGGCAGGTGAAGCAAATTAACTAATAACAAGGAAACAAGGGGGTGGGGTCTAGACGAGTGACAGGAGGGCACATGGCAAACGAAAAGACATATGAAACCATCATTGACAATGTGCTCAAACAAAACACAAAAGACAATACAGAGGAGCGCATGGCAAGAGCCAAACTTAAACCCCTGTGCTCACAAAGACGAGACATGGAGCAGGAGTATTCGGATTCCGACTCAAAACCAAACAAAACAAAACCAAACAAGACCGGAGAGTCTAGACACCATGCTCCGAACATGAAAACACAGATTGGAAAGAAGAGCACACGGCAAGGAATTAACAGACAAAAACACCGAACATGACCATCAGTATCCTGTCACCACAATAAACATGACAGAGGACACAGACACTGACAGATAATAAAACTTGTTTAGCAAATGTTTGCAGAGACAGGTGCTCAGAACAGTTAATTATACTCTCTTACCATAACTCTGTAGAACAAACACTAGCATTGCAACATTATAAGTTTAGTTGCTATGAGACATCTCTGTTGACAATAAAGGCAGCGCTGAAAATCAAGCTCAAATTTATAAATAAGGCCCCTCTTTGACATAGCTGTTTAGTTTTCACTTGAGTTCGAATTTAGTGGAAAGTCACGTCACGCATTTTCATTATCGATAATAATTTTCATGATCGATCAGTGCTGTCACTTCTGAGCACTCGAGTTCTTGAGACTTTCCTACCAGCACTCGAAGAAAAGTCATCTTCATATATCAGTCTTTCAGTATCAGCTGAGATAACCTCACAATGCAATCTACAGGTATTCACCTAATCAGCCCAATAGTGTATGGCTCTGTAGCTCTGAAGATGAACACATCTCAAACACCCAGATTTTTCCGGCATGTGATGAGAGCGACTTGATTGGTTGATTCCAAAAACAATAATTTATTTAAAAAAATAAAATAAAAATTGTAACAACTGCTGTTTGTTTCGTTTAGTTTTTCATTTATTTTGAAGTAGGCCTATTTATTTTATTTCAGTTACGAAAATGTTTTTTTTTTTTTTTCGTTTTTGTTTTAGTTTATGAAAAAAAAAACGTACTGACACTGACTACCACCCTTGGAGTCATGAGTTCAAATCCAGCGTGTGCTGGGTGACTCCAGTCAGGTCTCCTAAGCAAACAAATTGGCCTGGTTGCTAGGGAGGGTGGAGTCAGATGGGGTAACCTCCTCGTGGTCATAATTAGTGGTTCTCACTTTCAATGGGACACATGGTAAGTTCTGCGTGGATCGCAAAATGTAGCCTCCACATGCTGGGAGTCTCCATGGTGTCATGCACAATGTGATAAGATGTGTGGATTGACTGTCTCAGAAGTGGAAGCAACTTGAGACTTGTCTTTTGCCACCTGGATGTAACCGTGCTCCACGAGGACCTACTAAATAGTGGGAATTGGGCATTCCTAATTGGGAGAATTTTTTTTTGGGGGGGACAGAGTAATATCTTGGATTCTTCTGTTGTACACTTCTCTAGCCTCTTTCTGTACAAATGGCACCATGTTTGACTATTTTACTCTGGCATGAGGCTCTTTTATGTCACCACTCAGTTGTGCATTTAGCAGTTAAAAAAAGACTGATTTAACCGAACATACACTTGACTGGGCCATACACAGTTTAAAGTTGTGCATGGAGTACATTAATCAAAATCTCAACTCTCTGAGATTAATCCTAATGCCCCTGACTTGTATTACAAATGTAAACTTGCACCCAGTTAGGGCTGCACGATTAATCTAATTGCAATCGTGATGTCACTATGCAATTACATAACCGCAAAGATTTTTATTTAAACAAGATTAAAAAAGATTTAATTAAAACAAAAAGGTGTGCGTGACACTCTAGTCTCTGTGTGCACTGCAGTCTCCATGCCCAAAAAAGATATGACCAATCGGTCTCTGTTTAGGCAGTAGAACGTATGTCATGTATGGTCATGTGAGTATCAGAAGTGTAGACCAGGAGGGTTTCAGAGCATGCAGAGGTGCACATGAGGCAACGTGGAAAATGGAAGATTACGAGCAAGTTGACAGCGTTGGACTGGTGGCCGAAAAAAATGTGACCTCTGTCATATGGTGATATTTCGAATTCAGGATCAGCGACACTGAGCAGAAAGAGGTACTGTGTAAAACATGCAAAGTAAAAGTCGCCACATCACGTGGTAACGCAACAAATTTATATCAGCACCTTAGACAGCACAGAGAAAAGTATGATGAATGCATGAAATTGAAAGTCAAATCTAGTAAACAGACAACAAAATGTCAGGGTGAAAGCCAAACAAAACAAAATTACAGATGTGTTTAAGAGTGTTAAGCCATACGATAAGTGCTCATGGAAATACAACAAAATTATTGACTCCATAACACACTACTTGACAGAGACATGGTACCCATATACTCAAGGATTTCAGAAAATGGTCCACACCTTGGACAGGAGGTACGAGCTACCCTCGCGGAACTATTTCGTTCAAGTTGCCATCCCTGAGCTTTATAACAAATGCTGAGGAGAGATTCAGGTGGAAATGGCTAATGTGAGGTATTATTCAATCACTATGCACTGTAAACCTCGTATTTCCCCCAGGAACACACCAGAGAGAATATAGCCTTGGGCTTGAAAGACCTATGTGAGGAGCGTCAGGTTAATATCACAACAGACAACGCTAGTAACATTGTTAAAGCAGTGGAGCTAAATGGCTGGACAAGGGTACATTATTTTGGACATAGGCTTCACCTTGCCATTGGTAAGTTAAATTGACTTGATTTATATTATAACGTTCTATACACCTGTAAAAATGTATATATATATATATATATATATATATATATATATATATATATATATATAAAAAAAAAAACTTGGATTTTTTTAAATTTATGCTCAGCTTGTTTCAGATAATCTAGCATGTTTGTTCCAACCTGTAAAGAGTTCACAAAAGTTAGAAAAAACTTAAACACAGAACAAAACACTTGATAAACTGAAGCAACACTTTATCCAAAGTAATTTACCACATATTAAGAAAACAGTAGGCAAATATCTCTAATTGTTTTTTTCACTCTCTTCTCATTCACAGAATGTTCTAAAAGCTGATGATCAGCGCATTAACAGGGCTACTGGGATATGCAGGAAGATTGTGGGCCACTTCTTTCACAACTGGAAGAAGAGAGTCACATTGAGGGAGGCACAGAGAGAGCTCAACCTTCCAGAGCATGCCATGGTGACAGACTGTCCAACACGATGGGGTTCCACACAGAAAATGATTGCAAGGTTCCTGGAACAACAAAAGGGTTTGTCCAAGGTTCTCTCTACAGACCACAAATTGTGACACCTACTGCCCACATGGCAATACCTGGAGGTCCTGGAATCTGTGAAAAAGGCACTCGGCCCACTCCAGGACTTTACAGGTGCCCTGTCAGGTGAGTGTCATGTGAGCATTTCTTTCCTGAAGCCTGTTCTGCATCTTCTAACCACCTCAGTACTGGCTGAAGAGGAAGATGACACTGACCAGACGAAATTATTGAAAGCAAAAATTCTACCTAAAAAAGAACTACCTCAACACAAAATATGAAGACATGAAAGACCTGCTGAGCTTGACAACATTCCTAGACCAATGTTCCGAACACAATACATCTGTGCATAAGAGACCAAGACCATAAAGGAACGAGTGATCTCTGAGTTGATGTTGTGTGAAATCACACACACTCACACACTGTTTACCTAGTTGTTAATAATTTTGTGTAACAGATTTTAAACTGTGTGTATTTTTTAGGAAATTCAGCAGCCGCAGCCTGTAGCACAATGCACAGCAGTGATGAAGGACAGCTTGGACGTGGGAAATCCACCTGCAGCTAAAGCTAAAAAGAAAACCGTGGCCAGTTTCTTCAAAAACACCACACACACAACAGCATCAACGTTAACCACACTTGATCCCATGGTACAGTTAAGAGAAGCAGTGGCTGTTGAACTCATCACTTACATTCACACGATAAGTGTAGACCATGGAGAAAATCCACTGAAATAGTTGAAGTGTCACAATATAAACTTCCCCCGGCTATCCAAACTAGCACAGATATATCTGTGCATACAAACAACAAGCTCTGCATCAGAGAGAGCTTTTAGCACTAGCGTTAATGTTGTATCAGCACCTCGCTCCTGTCTGAAACCAGACAAGGTTGTTTTTGCAAAGAACCTGTTTTGATGGCACATATCAAGCATATTAGGCAGGTGGTCAATGCCGTCAGTATCGGCAACACCACCTCCAGCACCACCACATTGAACCAGTCCCCTACTGTCTCATGACTGTGCTGCAAAGCACAGTTTAAATCACATCCTCAAGTTTGCTGATGAAACTACAGTTGTGGGCCTCATCAGCAACAATGATGAGTCAGCGTACAGAGAGAAGGTGAACCCGCTCGCAGAATGGTGTAAAGACAGTGATCTATCTCTCGATGTTGACAAGACTAAAGAGATGATTGTTAACTTCAGGATGACCAGAGCAGACCACTCTCAACTGCACATCAACGGAACAACTGTAGAGAGTCAATAGCTCCAAGTGACTTGGTGTGTACATGACAGAGGACCTCTCAACACCACCTGCCATCATCACCACTTTCTACAGAGGGATAGAGAGCATCCTGACCAGCTGTCTCACTGTGTGGTACGAGAACTGCAAAGCCTCCGACCGCAATTCACTAAATCGAATTGTGAGAACAGCTGAAAAGATTGAGTCTCTCTACCCACCATCGATAACACATACAACAGCCGCTACTTTCACAAAGCCACCAGTATTGCGGATGGCCCCTCTCACGGACATGTACCATCAAGCAGGTAAAGGAGCATCTGTGCCACCACCAGCAAACTCCACAACAGTTTCTTCCCTGAGGATTACTCAACACCCTGCTGCTTCCCAATGCTCACCTGGCCTAGTCAAACACCTAACCCAGTAAGACTCAAAATAAAGAGCACTTTACAAAGCTGCATCAGTCTCCTTTTATTATGGAACTCATTGTTGCTGCAAATATTGCTGCTATACTTATTGTTGCTACATTACAAAACAGTTTACAGCTCATGTTCTGTGTATTTATTGTCCTGTGTATCTATTGTTCTGTTCTGTTTATTTATTATCCTGCACTCAACTCACACTGTTGTGTATTACACTTTATGTAGTCTTGCGTACTGTTCTGTGTTGCACCATGGTCCTGGAGAATGACATTTCCTTTGAATGTATACAAGGTATATTGAGAAATGACAATAAAACCCACTTGACTTGATGTTTTGGCTCATCTGTGAAGTAGATTTCCAATCTACTTGTTCCTTCCATTTCTTGAAATAATATACTGTGTTGTATTTACTTTAATCATGAAGGGCAATCATGAATAACCTAATCTATGGCTTAAGATCAGGTAATGGTTCAGTGGGGGTGGGATTTAGTAGGATAGGACTTGGGGGATTCTTAAAGGGCATGTGTGTGTGTGTGTGTGCACTTATTTTCGTTAAATGTTTTGTACAATTTAAATAGTTAAGTAACTAAATAAAAAACTGGCAAAATAAGAAAACATTACTGGGTACTGTATAATAAACAAAAGGTGCTTCAAATTTTAGTTAAGGGGTTTGCACACTTATGAAACCAGGTTATTGTAAGTATTCTCTTTTTATTTATTCTCCTAAAAAACTTTCAGTTTTATTCTTAAGTTGATTTTTTTTGGTTGCATTATCACAATAAAGGTGGAACAAGAACTAACATGATTTAACTTGGTTTCATCATATACATTACAACAACAAAAAAACCCTTAAAAAACCCTGTGTACTTATCTAAAGACCCTTTATATTAGAGATGCACCGATTGCAATTTTCTTGGATTCCTGAATTTTTTCCAATTGTGTCCTGCCGATACCGATTTTTTCCGATTCCGATTTTCTTTCTAAGAACTATTATTGACCGCATATACAAACAAAATCTACCTTTCTTCAATGCAAAAATGTAATTTTCATAATAAATAAATGATTAAACATTACAATTTCCCCCAAACAAAGTTACAGGATCTTCTTCTTCTGATATATAAAGTGCTCTGTGACTGGAAAGAGGTAGAAATAACAATTAACTGCAAATGCTTTATATAACAAAACAGATGTCATTTTCCACTATTTTTATAAATGGACCTTTTTCTATTTTTTACTCGTCTAACAAAACAATTCCAAATATTACAAGCCTATGAACAAACCTGAAGTGTCCAATACACTCAACATTGACATTAAGCTTACGTTAGATACCAAATATCAGAGGTAAAACTGATTGCTGCTTCGGGATCGGCTTGTGACCATACCAGTCAACACTCCCGTTTTTCCCGGGAGTCTCCCATATTTCACACCCATCTCCCGTTTTGATATTTCTCCCGGGAAACTCCCGTAATTAGTATGGCCCAAACCACGTTATATGAATAATCACATCAATATATTATTCCAAGGTTGTCCAGTTGCCAGATCTTGTATGAAACGCATCCTACTCACACAATCGACGCACCATACACATTTCTAATAATTTGTGACCTCAATAATTGGCAACCAAAACCCAGCTGCTCTGTTGAAATCGGCGCAGGCAGTAGATGCGAGAAGTTGAATCAGCTGGTGCTCCGGCGAAAAATAAAATATATATACGTAATATATGTAAAACAGCTGGACGAAAGCATTTAATTTCATAAATTAATACCCACGCCTTTTGCAATGTGTGTCACACTGATTTTAATATCGGACACGGTGGGAGAAATTACGTTACTCAGCATATTAAATCACAACGGCACAATTTATATGTATTTAGCCTGTCTCTGCATCCCACGGTTTACTTTAGCTATACAAATATTACAAATTGCGAACTTTATGTATTTTTCACTCACAGCGAAGATCTTCCACACCAATGTCATGTTTCCATGCGGCTGTGACGTTATTGCCTGCGCTGCTGGCAACAAAACGGACCGGCTCGGAATCGGAATCGGAAAGATGTGAGACTGACCGGCCGGTCACCGGTCCGGGCCGAGCATGCGGAAAACCGGCTGATTCCGGTCCCTGGCCGGTCGATCGGTGCATCTCTACTTTATATATATATATTATATTTGAACTGTTTTTGCTGTATTGCCTTGCTTTACTTCCTACAACCCTTTACATAGAACAGGGTTCGGCAACCTTTTTGACATGGAATGCCATTTTTTATTTCCCTGGTCAATGGCTGTGCCGCCCAACAACAACAAAAAAACAAAACAAAACATGCAAATATAAGCGATTTTCCGATTAATGATTCCATTTGTGTCCACATTTCTATGACGTTTTTCGCACCTGCATTCCAATCTCCATCTTGATGTAATCCTTCCTCACGATCACGCAGCGTGTTTTCATCAGATGAATGGGAGACTAAACACTATTAAAGTGTGACGAGTCTCGCGCTGCAAATGCAAGACATTCACACGTCACAAGCCGATCAACTAACCCTTATTAGCCCTGTTCAGTTAATCGCACCTGCAAAATCCTAAAACTTTATTTCCAGGTTTAATTTATATTTTGAATAGACTTTTTGAACCTTTGTTTATGTTTTCTCTTCTAATCGTTTAATGTAAATTTGAGTTTGACTATGTTTTAAGGAGGGTCTACCTGTATGCTGGGTTGGAAATCTCAAGGATTAATAGTGATGTTTTCCTTATTACATCTCTTACAATGTTGTTCTGAAAGCAAAAAGAAACAAATGAAACACAGAATGTAGGCTGTCATCTGCACAGCCTGACCGAAGGAAACTGGGCGATTACCAGAACACGAAACGCTGTCGGCTCATGATGCGTGATTGGCTTGCAAACTTGCATGAGTCTGTTGGGTATATTACATTCTCGTCACATTTTAACTTTTTGTTTAGCCTCCCATTCAGCTGATGAAAACACGCTGCGTGAACATGAGGAATGTGTACATCAAGATGTAGATTGGAATGCAGTTGCAGAATTAATATCAATTTAAATGTTGCTAGAGTGCCAGCGATTACCCCTCCGTGTGCTAATGCTGGCAAACATGCCATAAGTTGCCGACCCCTGACATAGAAGGACAGCTGATTCACGATGATAGGTAATGCAATGTACCAAAATCACTCTTTTAGACAGAATTTCTTCCAAAAGAGTAATTACATCTTTGAGTTTGATTACTTTCAGTTTGCTCACTACAACAACTGGGCAAAGTCCTTTTCTATAACTTTTCCCACATGAATGCTGGTGTTATGATTTCTCTCCAGCATGAACTTTCCCATGTTTTTTTAGGGTCTGTGACCGACTGAAACTCTTTCCACATTGATGGCATGTGTAAGGCTTCTCTCCAGAGTGCATTCTCATGTGCATGTCAATGTTTCCTTTACGAGCGAAACTCTTTCCACATTGATGGCATGAGTAAGGCTTCTCTCCAGTGTGAATTCTCATGTGCACGTCAACGTTTCTTTTACGCAAAAAACTCTTCCCACACTGAAAGCATATGAAAGGCTTCACTCCAGTGTGACATCTTATGTGGTCCTGAAGGTTTCCTTTATTAATGAAACTCTTTCCACACTGATGGCAAATGAAAGGCTTCTCTCCAGTGTGAATCCTTATGTGCACTTCAAGAAATCTTTTAGATGTGAAACTTTTTCCACACTGCGGGCATGAGAAAGGCTTTACTCCAGTGTGAAAAATCATGTGTCTTTTAAGGCCTAATTTGTCTATGTAACTTTTACCACATTGAAGGCATGTGAAAGGCCTCTCTCCAGTGTGAATTCTCATGTGCATATTAAGATTTCCTTTCCTTATGAAACTTTTTCCACACTGAGAGCATGTGAAAGGCTTATCTCCAGAGTGAATTTTCATGTGCATGTTAAGATCTCCTTTCCTTATGTAACTTTTTCCACACTGAAGGCAAGTGAAAGACTTCTCTCCAGTGTGAGTTTTCATGTGCATGTCAAGACCTTCTTTCCGTATGAAACTCTTTCCACACTGAGGGCATATAAATGGTTTCTCTGCAGTATGAATTTTCATGTGCTTGGTAAGACTTGCTTTCCGTATGAAACTCTTTCCACACAGAGTGCATGTGAAAGGTTTCTCGCCAGTGTGAGTTCTTATGTGTATCTGAAGACTTTGTTTCTGTGTGTAACTCTTTCCACATTGATGACATGAAAAAGGGCTCTCTCCTGTGTGAAATCTTATGTGTCTTTTAAGGCCAGATTTGTTTGCGTAACTTTTTCCACACTGATGGCATGAGAAAGGGCTCTCTCCAGTGTGAATTTTTAAGTGTTTCTTTAGAATCTGTTTTTGTGCGAAGCTCTTTCCACACTTATGGCATGTGAAGGAATTTTCTGGTTGAGTTTTGTTTTGTGAGGAATTCTTCTCAGTCTGTGAAAAACTAAAAGATCTTTCTTCAGTTATGAAATTCTGATGTTCCTCCTTCACTTCATTCAGTTCTTGACTTTCTTCTTTCACTTCTACTGGCTCTTGGTCTTCCTCTTTCATTTCCATTAAGTCTAAAAAGAAAATATCAATTAATATCAAAGCAAAGCAATAAAAGTGACCCTCAACGTCCCTCTGGTGTATCCGTTCTTAATAGGAGCCAAACATTGGAGGTGCATTGTATTTGTTAGTTTTCTTACTATTATTAGTGGCCAAGCACCAAAGGTCCTATGGCACCTAATGTATTCGTATTTTAATATACTTCACCCATTATAGTTGCCACCATGTTGGATTGTGATATTCAGTTTTTTTTTCCAATTCACATCCTACAAACTTTAATACCTGCTGAAACAGAATTTGTTTATGTCTGTGCAGTTTGTAAGTATAACAACGTTATTCTGGCAGCACGAGGTGTGAAGCAATTGTAAAATATAAAGCATATATTTTGAGCAAATATTAAATACCAATATTATATTAAAACAAATGAGAATACAATAATATAGCCTACACACAGAAAGCACCATAAATCTCTATCAAAACGTTTTATGATACACTCTAGGCTTATTTTGTGTTCACGTATTTTTGTGGAGGGCATAATTAATTAGTTAAATTACATGTGCAGAATTTGTAAAATGCAGTGGAATACATTGCAAGATCGAGCCTCTATATATTTCTAGAAAGCTTTTAAACGTTTTTTTTCAAGCTTTTTTTTTTGTAATCCTGTGTGCAGGATTATTCTGAATAAATTTACACTCTATGAAGTATTTAAACCTCTATGGAGCATTTAAACTTTTTTGTAATAAAGGATTAACCAGATAATGACCTAACTGTTAATGTGTATATACATGTAATCAACTTACAGTCGAGCTACAATGCCAAGAAAATCATCCTCTTTTCTTAATGTGGCTAATAATGATTTCAGGGCAAGACAGAACAATAAAGGGGAGACAGGACAGCCTTGATGGGTTTCCTGACCAATAGGAAAAAAAAACATAAATTAATCCATCAGCTTGCAATGCCGATAGCGGTTGTTTATAAAGTAACTTAATCCTCCCAATAAAAGTATAGTATAATAAAAAGATAGCCTCATTCCACCCAATCAAACGCCTTCTGTGTCAAGTGAGATGGCAGCGATTGGGGACTGATTATTCGCTACTGACCACATAATATTTATAAAATGTCTAATATTATCAGAAGAACTACTACCACAAATAAACCCCACTTGATCTATAAGTATAAAATATGTAATTACTCTGCTTATTTGATTAGCCATAATTCTAGACAATATTTGTTAATCTAACTGGATCAGGTAAATTGGAAGATAGATTTGACATTAATTTGTATCTTTATCTTTTTTTTTTATATATAAAAATTTGTATTGATTTAAAGAAGACAAAGAAAAACTAAATATATATTTACAATGAATCAACATTTTACTCCCACTACTACCCCTCCCCCTCCCCAATGAACAACCCCACCCGACCCCCAACGAACAACCCAGTGGTCTCACTTAAGAACACAAACACAGAAAATAAAATAAATAACTTAATAAATAAACAAGATAAAAATAAAAAAATCTAATAATCACACAACTAAAAATACACCTCTCTCTCCACAGTCCCTCTCTGTTAGCCCCCCAAAAACATAAAATAACTGCCCCATTTCCCATTAAAGGAATCCCTGTTAAAAATAACCGAAATCAGACAAATTTGCTGGGAATAAAATGCCCAAATATTTAATGCCCTGTTTGGGCCACTGGAAGGTGCCTGGCTGAAAAGCCGAAACCGGGCAGTACACTGTCAGAGTCAAAGCTTCAGATTTAGACCAACTGACTCTGTATCCAGAGAACCCTAAAGTCTTAATAATTATGTGCAGGAAAGGCATAGATCTAGTGGGGTCGGAGACAAATAATAAAATGTCATCTGCATAAAGTAAAATCTTATGCACCACACCTCCCGCCACCACCCCTGGAAAATCATCTTCCTTTTCCCGGCAGCTAATGGTTCCAGGGCAAGACAGAACAATAATGGGGAAAGAGGGCAACCCTGCAGGGTGCCCCTATCCAGGGTAAAATAATCTGATATTAATAAAAAATGTTGTACTACCACTACTGGGTGTCTATAAAGTAACTTAATCCAATAAAAGTATTCCCAAACCCATATATTTCCAAAATCTTAAAAAGATAATCCCATTCTACCATATCAATCGCCTTTTCGGCATCAAGTGAGATGGCAGCGACAGGGGTATGATCATTCGCCACTGACCACATGATATTGATGAAACGCCAAATGTTATCTGAAGAGCTGTGGCCCTGAATAAAACCGACCTGATCTATATTTATAAGAGATGTCATAGCTTTACTTAATCAGTTAGCCAGAATTTTTGACAGTATTTTAATGTCTTGCTGGATCAGGGAAATTGGATGGTAATGCATACACTCGCTTGGAACGTTGTCCATTTTAATTATCAGACTGATCTGGGCTTGTGTCATGGTTGACGGAAACTTTCCATTCTTTAATGATTCCGTATAAACTTCTAGCAAAAGTGGAGTCAGTTCTGTAGCATAAGATCTAAAAAAAAAATCAGCGGCAAAGGCATCTGGCCCCGGAGCCTTGCCTGTTAATTACCTCGCCAAGCTCCTCCAAGGTTACTCGGAATCAAGAGAATTTTTTTTGCTCAGTCATCAGTTTAGGGAGTTCTAAAGGTTCCACAAAGTTTCTAATACACTCATCAGTAGACAAAGATGTGGAACTATAAAGATCAAGATAGAATTCTTTAAAAGCATTATTAATATCAATGGCCAAGTTAAAAATTTCACCACCTGCAGATTTCACTGATGGAACGGTAGAAAAAGACACTGCTTTATAAATCAAGCCAAAAGCTTCCCTGCTTTGTCCCCTGACTCAAAAGTATGACTGTCTTGGCCTGAATAGCCAAAACTCCACCTGCAGCGACAAAATAATAATATATCTGTATTTCAATCAGGTCAATTCTCTGAGTTCATCAGACGACGTTTGTGCCTCAGCTCTGCCTCGGCATTTTTAATATTTCCTTCCAACTCCACGAGTTCTCGTGCTTTGGACTTTTAGATGAATGAGGCATACAGTATGATCCGACCCCTAAGAAACCACTTTACATGCCTCCCAAGCCACACCCACAGAGGATACTGAGGATCAGTTGGTCTCCATATAAATATTGATTTCAGCTTTTAACATTTGTTGGAATTCAGGATTTTTCAAAAGGAATACATTAAAGCGACAACTATATGATTTCTTTTACTTCGTATGTGGCAACACCTCTAAACTCACCAGGGTGTGATCTGAGACGAAGATGTTCCCTATTAACCAATCCACAACAGATGAAATGAGGGTCTTAGATATATATAAAAAAATCTATTCTAGAATAAATCTTATGGCTGATGAAATTTTTTTTTTATAGTTCCTACCAGATGGGTTCATAAGTCTCCAAATATCTATAAGACCAAGATATTCACATCCTGTGAAGCGTCAAGCTTGCTCTAGGGGGCTTACACACTTTTGCTTCACTATGATCATGGACTGAGTCCATCAAAAGATTAAAGTCTCCTCTCAATATGATATCATGAGGGATGCCAATGGCTTGCAACATCCCTTTAAGATCTATAAAAAAAGCCCTGATCATCAGTGTTAGGTGTGTAAATATTAGCCGAAATCATCCTTTGTCCCTGAAAAAAAATGACTCTTCCTAATTTATCTTCAATCTTTTTGAGACATATAAATTGTAGATGCTTATCAATGTAATGACTTCCCTGCTCTTACTTGAGCCAGCACAAAAGAAAACATGCCAACCCCATATCTTCCCAAGTTTTTCAGCTCCCAGCGGTGAAAGATGCGGTTCTTGAAGAAACACTATATCATATTGCTTACATTTAAGAAAAAACCTTCCTTCTTTTTATCGGGTGCCCCAACCCATTCCCATTCCATGTGGAGAGACAATCCTATTAACATTTGACATATTATAAAAAATAGATTGTGTTGAAAACAAAATTATAAAGACCACATTACAACATTAGAGCAACAGTCAAACCCTGAACTTCCCCTGATCCAAAAAAAACGTGGGCATTAACCCCACGCACAGCAGCGTCAACCGGTGTCCATCCCTCTAAACTCAAACAGTGCACGTAAGCCTACTAGGCCCATTTAGCTGATACATGAGCAACAAATGCCTTAATCACTCCAATGTTTGCAAGAAATATTCCAGAAAACAAACTATCTAATAGGAGGCATAAGTGCAATGAACATGCAAACTCTTCCACAAACTGTCCTGAAGGAGTGTTATTCCACAAAACAAACTCCAGCAGCTAGGAAACAAAATGTCTCCAGAGCCCTAGAATTTTGAATTCTTTGACATATTGTCTTAAAAGAACAGTGTATCAAATCTCATGAGTTTATGACACAAAAAGTGTTAAAAACTAGCAAAGTTAGCAGAGCTTGCCATTCACATGGCCGACCCTCGCATGGCACCACGCCTCCTCTGGGTCTTTATCTTTTTTTTAAGAATGAGACTGATCAAGGCTTGCATCATGTTTGGTGGTAGTTTAACTATCTTTAATGACTCGGTGTAAACTTCTACATATATGGAGCCAGTTCTGAGACATAAGATCTAAAAGGTTCTGCAGCAAAGACATCAGGCCCCGGTGCCTAACGTGTTGGCAAGGCTCACTCTACTCGGTAAACAAAGAATTAGAAGCAGTGTCTAATACCCTGTCGGACTTAACCATGTATTTGTCTCATGCCCACTCCTACTCCAATCTAACCACAGGCATCTCTGGATGCGGGTAGAAGACAGGTGGGTGAGAGTTGTCCTTCAAGGAGTATACAGATGTGGAATGTGTTAGATGTTTTAACTGTCAGCAAAAGAGTTTTACTCTTGTACAATATAAATAGTCAACGTTTAAAACCTAGATATAATGGCTAACAGGCTCTCTGTTGACCTCTCTCATCAACAAGGCATTTTCGTCCACAGAACTGCAGATGAGAATCAGTTACAGAAATAATCAAACCAGCCCATCTGGCACCAAAAATCATTTGAATGATTTTATGCACTGCACTGCTGCCACATGATTGGCTGATTAGATAATCACATGGATGATTGTTGGTGCCAGACAGGCTGGTTTGAGTAATTCTGTAACTGCTGATCTACTGGGATGTTCACACACAACAGTCTCTAGAATTTACTCAGAATGGTGCTTAAAACAAAAAACATCCAGAGAGCGGCAGTTCTGTGGACGGAAATAAATCCATCATAAACATAAATCCCTATCCCTAAAAAAGATAAATTTACCCATTGTTAAAAATTTTAATAGAGGTAGGTATAAGATTTTTTTAAATAATTATACCTACACATTGGCAATCTGTACCATCTTCCAGAGGGTAACAATTCATACTCTGAGTGCAATATATGCAGTGGATCAGCTGAAATTTTATGTGCTTCCCTGAGAACCGACTGTTCAAACAGTGACTCAAGGGCCTGATATTCCCTTTTCCCTGCAATCTGCCTTGCAATTTTAACCAGGCGCCCAAACTTAGACTTTGCTTGAACCATAAGTTTACCACACCATACTGTAATGCCATATCTAATTAAGCTCTCTATTACTGCCTGATAAAACAAGCACATAATTTTCTGATCAACTCCATACAGCCCAAGTCTATGCATAAAATACAGTCTCTGCTGCACACGAGAGCAAACGTGTCCACATGAATCCCCCAGCCAAGTGTATTATCAATATAGATACCAAGGTACTTGTAGGAACAGCAGCCTACTGCTCTGGGGTCTTTTTGTATTTAAAGTTAGATTATTTCAATCACACCACCCTACAAACCTTGATACCTCTAAAAAATATAATGACGGATCAGAATTCTCATACAGAAGGCTAGGTACAGATGTATAATCTGAGAATTTTACAATAAAATTATTCTGATAACAACTCAAACAAAAATGTATATACTCGTGATAGTGTCAGTAGCCTCATTGATGTCCAAGCTGTGAAACATATCCCAATCAGTACACAGAAAACATCCCTTAAGTTTTTCTATGCTGTTCTTGAGTCTTAACTTCTGGCTTTCTAGATTTAAAAACGGTCTTATATATTGGAGTTAAATTATAATATTGTGATCAGAGTTTGCCAACGGAGGTTTTGGTCTAGCAATATATAAATGTTGTCATAACATTTATCCAAGATATTTCAATCACGTTTCACACTGAACATACTGTTCAAAGCCAGTAAGCACTATTTCCAGTTTGCAGTGATTATAATCTCCCAAAATAAAAACCACAGCTCCTGGTGTCTCATGTAGTCGCTGCTGGACACAGTAATTTGTACTACTGCTTTCGCAGTGTGTCCATCAGAACATATATCACACAAAATGATGATATTCCCAAACTTCCTTGGCAGACAAACAGGTCTTAAGGATAGGCAGAGTAGCTCCAGGTCTGGGTTACATATCTTCAGTGCTCAGACCATATGCTGCACACTGCATCAAATTGGTCTGCATGGCTGTAGTCCCAGAAGGAAGCCTCTTCTAAAGATGATACACAAGAAAGCCTGCAAATAGTTTGCTGAAGACAAGCAGACTAAGGACATGGATTAATGGAACCATGTCCTGTGGTCTGATGAGACCAAGATAAACTTATTTGGTTCAGATGGTGTCAAGCGTGTGTGGTGGATGGTGGTGGGAGTGTCATGGTCTGGGGCTGCATGAGTGCTGCCGGCACTGGGGAGCTACAGTTCACTGAGGGAACCATGAATGCCAACATGTACTTTGACATACTGAAGCAGAGCATGATCCCCTCCCTTCGGAGACTGGGCCACAGGGCAGTATTCCAGCATGATAACGACCCCAAACACACCTCCAAGACGACCACTGCCTTGCTAAAGAAGCTGAGGGTGAAGGTGATGGACTGGCCAAAAATGTCTCCAGACCTAAACCCTATTGAGCATCTGTGGGGCATCCTCAAATGGAAAGCGGAGGAGCACAAGGTCACTAACATCCACCAGCTCCGTGATGTTGTCATGGAGGAGTGGAAGAGGACTCCAGTGGCAACCTGTGAAGCTCTGGGGAACTCCATGCCCAAGAGGGTTAAAGCGGTGCTGGAAATGGTGGCCACACAAAATATTGACACTTTGGGCCCAATTTGGATATTTTCACCTAGGGGTGTACTCACTTTTGTTGCCAGCGGTTTAGACATTAATAGCTGTGTGTTGAGTTATTTTGAGGGGACAGCAAATTTACACTTTTATACAAGCTGTACACTCACTACTTTACATTGTAGCAAAGTGTCATTTCTTCAGTGTTGTCATATGAAAAGATATAATCAAATATTTACAAAAATGTGAGGGGTGTACTCACTTTTGTGAGATACTGTATGTAAGCTTTACAATTATTGTCAAAGGAAGCGTAAAATAAGGAAGCGCAATGATTTGAAAGGCGTCAAACCTTGCACGCTTGCAAATTCCAACGTTAATCACTTTGTCGATTATAAGCAGGAGCAACAGTGTTTGATGCAAAATAACCGCATTTGCATTTCGGATTAATGGGTTTATTAAGGTTTATACATTTGTAACATTGTAATTTAAGTAAAAATGCGCTTCACTGCACACACTCACACTAAACTTAAGCGTCAGCTGCTATATGACCGATGCAAGAGAGAGAGAGAGAGAAAGAGATGATTTTGACTTGTGCAGATTCTGCTCTTTTAAGCGTCTCCTCCATTCACACCACAAAATGTAAAATCACCTCAGCAAAATAAATTTAAGACTTTTTGTAATTTATTTAAGATATTTAAGACTTTTTCAGGACCCGTGCTTAAGATCTTTAAAGCACACTTAAATTATGGGATTTTTTGTTATCACAATTCCATACTTTTAAATAATGGTGTTAGTATAATCCATAAGAGATTTAATAACAAAAAAATCTTATATTTAACCATAATCACAAAAGTTTGAACAAAATATCAGAATCTTTTCATCTTGACACATTCACACTTTTGTCCCTTGACTGATATACAGCAAAGTGTCCCAAAACTCTTTGGCTTTTGTGTCCTTTTACACATTGATGTTCAGCCATCACTATCGTGAGTGTGAGTTGTTGTCCTTGACCCACTCCCATCTTCCCCCTTCCATCCCACCTTTATAAATTTTTTCCACCCCATTTCATGAGGTGTGAATGACTGGTGCTGAACTAGCTGGTTTCATGACACTTTAGAAGTATATCTCAGCTCTGTAGATCCATACAAAGCATTTGAATGGTGGCCACAACTTTTAAGGTCCAGAAAGCACATAAAGGCAGCATAAAAGTAATCTATAAGACTCCAATGATTTAATCCATTTCTTCAGATGTAATATGATAGGTGTGGGTGATAAACAGATCAAAAGTCAGTTTTTACTGTAAAGCTATAATCACCAGCCCTCAGACTATGCACGTTCACAAGAGGACCAAGTTCTTTTTTTTATTTTTGTGATTTGCATTCTTTGTGCATATTCCCACCTACTGGGCAGGGAGGAATAAGGGAAAAAAGGGAGGGATAAAGCAAAGGTAAAGAATAAATAAATCAAATAGGCACAGCAGCCCAGTAGGTGTTATTCTGTACAAAGAATGCAAATCAGCAAAAAACAGCAATAGAACAGAAGTAGTTTGGATTACTTTTATGCTGCTTTTGTGCTTTTTTTTATGCATTTTTTTTTTTTGCATTGTATGGACCATGGAGAACATGCATGGATATATTCTTTTAAAAATCATTATTTGTGTTCTGCAGAAGAAAGAAAGTCATACGCATCTGGGTTGACATGACGGTGAATCATTAGAGAATTTTCATTTTTGGGTGAACTAACCCTTGGGGGTGAGATTTCTCACTTATGGAAAGAATCAATTTCAGACTTGTTTTCAAACTAAACTACTCATGTACTTATGTTATACATAGTAGTATTACATAAAGATTTTTATTATTATTATATTTGGCATTCACATTTCATTATAAACGTGATTTTAAAATGTGGTGACTGAGAGACAATATTTCACTTTTATTTCAACAAATTGTTCAGCCCACAACAAATCTACATGTTTGCTATTGAAAGTTTTAATCACTTGGATATATTTTAAAATCGTTTTGTATATTAATGTGTCTTTATTGGTTTGTTAACACGGTTATTTGTCAGCTGCTCTGGTTTAATAACTACAGTCATGAAATGTGTTCAACTGTGTGAATGTAAAGAATGAAGAATGAACACCAACCTGTTTGTTCGTCAGTGTGTTCGGTTTTAATTCTGCATGCTTCTGGATAACCCATATCTTCACTCTCCTCTTTAATAAACATCTTTACAACAGTGTCACACAGATTTCACTTGTTTCCTGGAGTTTTACTGCGTTACAGACAACTCGCAATTCTCCCGCCCAAAACAAACACTGCAAATAAAACTTATGAAGTCACTTAAGAAATGTGATTCAATTACTAAAGAAATGAAAAAGATTAAATCACTGTAGAAATAAAACAGATGAAAGACACATTTATGCGCGGATAATCTTCGTCATCATCTTCTTCTGCTGCTGCTGCTTCTTTGACGTTTTATGGCGGTTGGCAAACCCACTTATGGTGCATTTCCGCCACCAACTGGGTTGGAGTGTGGATTATCGAATTTATGGAAAATAATAAATAAAGAATAATATTAATAAAAAAATAACCTTAATCATATTTATCATACATTGTATTTCTTTCAAATATGCTAATACCAAATTTAAATGTATTCCCTCCTTATTAAGCAATCTTCTCATTGAGATTTGTGCTCTATCCTAGATCCAACTTCTCAACTAATCTCAGTCTTTAGTTTTCATAAACTCTACATTCAACTGGGATGTGTTCAACAGTTTCTGGATGACCACACTTTATACATCTGCCATTCTCATATATACCTATTTTAAAACTGATTTAAATGTGAATGTCCGATTCTAAGTCTAGTTATAACAGTATCTTCTCTTCTATTACCGCCGCTGTTTCTTTCAACTCCCACTTTCATTTGTATATTAGATAAATGCCTGCCTTTTAATTCCTTATCCCATTGTGGTTGCCACATCTCATTAACAGCTATTCTTATTTACCCTTATACTTCCAATTTTCTCACTGGAACGTTGAGATCAATTTTTCTTCTTATATGTGAATCTCAGAAGCAAATCTGTGATTTAAATACTGTTGAACTATTATGTTTTTTGGCATCTGTCTGGATTTATCATTTATCATCTCATGCAATATAAAATCTACTTTTGGAATTGCAAATAACCATGGTGGTATTTCATATATGACTACAGTTGAGCATTTTTTCATATTATTTATTCCAACTATTTCTGCCTCCTTATTTGCTTCCCATCCAACGCTCTTCAGGTTATAATATTCATATTCCCAACAGCTTTCTGTATTCTTTTAACCAGATATATTTCAATATATCCTCTAATTTATGTCCAATATGTCAAGTCAATTTTATTTGTATAGCGCCTTTCACAACACACTTAGTTTCAAAGCAGCTTTACAGAAGATCAGGCGTTAACAGAAGATAAAACTGTAATACCTTTAATGTCGATGAATCATCATTGTGTAATTAGATAAAATACGATTGTAATCGTGTTTAAAAATAAGTAATTAAATAATAATTGTATTTATAACCCCAGTGAGGAAGCTGATGGAGACTGTGTTAAGGAACACAAAAAACTCCATAAGATGTTGATTAATGGAGAAAAATAACCTTGGGAGAAACCAGACTCACTGTGAGGGCCAGTTCCCCTCTGACTAAACAACATGAATATAACGCCAATATTACTTATGTATAGTTAAAGTCATGGTTTAAAATGATTAAACTATGTACGTGTTAAGGGTCAGTGTTTAAACATAGATTTTGTTTGAACTGTAAGATTAATGACCAAAGTCCATCCTGGATTAACAGCAGAAGATGCAATTGTCCTTGTTAATTGGCTGATGAAGGCTTTTGTTGGCAATTGTTAGTCTATGCATTCCATTTCAAGATCATAGTCCATCAATAGGTCGAGGTGATGCAAGCAGAGATCAGGAATGTGAAACGCAGTTCAACCTGCCCGGTCATTTCGATGAGGTTCGGTGTGATCCATCCTAAATCCAAGGTTCAAACAATGGCATATGAAGTGTCCCATGTCTTATGGTTGGAATTGGCATCAGTTCATCCTCTGAAGTTCATCGTAATAGACTGAAGTGATGTTTGGCTGGCACCGGCTTCATTTAGTCATCATCACAAAGTGACACATAGCACTGGAGTTTAAGCAGCCTAATTGTGGGTTGAAGGAAAAATTAGGTGTATGCCTGGCTTAATAGATGAGTCTTTAGTCTAGACTTAAACTGAGGGAGTGTGTCTGCATCTCAAACAGTGTTAGGGAGACTTTTCCATAGTTTAGGAGCCAAAAATGAAAAGGATCTACCTCCTTTTGTGGACTTTGATATTCTAGGAACTATTAACAGGCCAGAATTTTGCGTTCGTAATGAACGTGATGGAATATAGTGTGGTAGAAGGTCACTTAAGTACTGCGGAGCTAGACCATTCAAATCTTTGTATGTAGTTAACAGAATTTTAAAATTAATCCAAAATTTAACAGGTAGCCAATGTAACGATAGTAACGGCTAATATGATCAAATGTATTGGTTCTAGTCAGCACTGTGGCAGCTGCATTTTGAATCAATTTAAGTTTATTTATTGAACTTGCCTGACATCCTCCCAGTAATGCATTACAATAATCTAGTCTTGAGGTCATGAACGCATTAATTCGTTTTTCGGCATCAGCAACAGAGAGCATGTGTCGTAATTTAGCAATATTTCTTAGGTGGAAGAATGCTGTTCTACAAACATTGGTAATATGATTTTCAAAGGACAGATTGGTATCAAATATAACACCTAAGTTCTTCGCTGTTGAAGATGATGTAACAGTACATCCATCGAGAGTCAAATTATATTTTAGCATCTTATTTTTAGAGGGTTTTGGTCCATGTTACGTTTTGCAGCGTATTTCGATTGTGTTTCTCTCATTCATCTTTACTGTCATGATTCTTAGGTTCAGTGATTGGTTATTCATCTTGTCAATGTTCATTAGTTTATGTGACATCACTACCCTCAAGGAACCAATCTGGACTCTCCTCTCTATAAAACCTGGAAGTGATAACGAGGAAGGAGGCTTGTTTATCTCTCGTTTGTCTTTAGACTTGTAATAACTACTTTGATGTATTAGTGAGACAATCATTTTGTTGTTTAAGATGTATTCCGTAATGGTTTATTTTTCCTTTCTGATCTTGCTACTTGTTTTATCTGTTGTGGCATTGCTTCATTTAAATCGATCATTCAAAACTAATTTCCCGGATTTTGAGAGGAAGGATAGGGTAGCATGTCACGTGATCTACACTACACTACGTAGGATTTGAGTTTGTCTAAACACACCAGGTAAGGAGCAGGTGCTACCCTCTGTATTTATGATGTTTGTTTAGTTAGTGTAGTTTAAATATTTTCTTCAGATTTGTATTTTCTGTGTTAGCTTGAGACTTAAAAATACATAAGATAGAAGTTTTGTTTTGTTGGTTTCTTTGCTTTAGCCCTGCTCATTGTCCTTCACTCATTTTGTCTGTTTGTCTTTGTCTTACCATTTGTACATATTCTGTAAATAGTTATTTGTTGTTTCACGATTTGCACTGTAATTATGATTGGGTGTATTGCTATGATTTGTTACAAAAATAATTATATTTAGCAGTAACCCATATCTGTCTCTGCCTGATTCATTCCATCACACAAGCTTTCGGTAACTGAACCCGTTTTCTTTTCATTTAATTCTCTTAATTTAGTTAATCTTTTCACATATGTTACGTACTCTTAAATTCTCTAGACAACTAAAAGGAAGCCGTAACATAATTGGGGGCTCGTCCGGGATATGAACCCGGGACCTCTCGCACAGATAGTTATTTTAACGCTTTTGAGAGGATAGCAACTTCCTTAGGGTGGCCGAAATATGTTTGGTCATTACTGTTGCAATGCAAATTAAATGGCAAAGCTTTAGAAGTGTATTCTACCTTATCTTTGGAAGATGGTTTAAAGTATGACGTAGTTAAACTGGCCATAATTTGAGCATATGAGTTAGTTCCAGAGGCTTACAGGCAACATTTTCGGAAATGAAAGAAAAATGCTACTCAAACCTTCGTAGAATTTGCACGAGAGAAGAGCATTCTCTTTGACAAGTGGTGCACTTCTAGTAAAGCTGATGATTTTGCCTCACTTTGGGAACTTATGTTACTGGAAGATTTTAAGCAGTGCCTTCCTGAGCAGTTGGTGCTGTATTTAAATGAGCAGAAGGTGGTGGAACCTTCGCAAGCTGCTGTACTTGCGGACGAATTTGTGCTTATGCAAAAGAACGTTTTTCAAATAGCAAGTGCTGAGATGAGTTCCTGGTCAAGGTCTTTAGCGAATTCTCCGCTGGCTAAACAGAACAGTGAGAAGTTTAAAGAGATGCGAGAGTGTTTTTACTGTCACAAGAAAGGACATGTGATAGCCAACTGTTTATCTGTGAAGCAGAATCCTCAGCGGAAAGAAGTCGCTTTCGTGAACTCCGTTAAATCAAGTTCGCTTTCGGAACAAATAGACGAAATGCCAGACCCTACTTACTTGCCTTTTTTATTAAAAGGATTTGTTTCATTGACAGGCAAGGAGGAGGACCAGGTGGAAGTTCAGATGTTACGGGACACAGGAGCTGCGCAGTCCTTTGTATGCGCTGACGTGTTGCCTTTCTCAGATCAGACATCAGTAGGCTCCAGTAAACTAGTGCAGAGTTTTATTATGGAGGTTATGAAGGTTCCTATACATCGTATTCATCTCCAATCGGAGGTGGTGACAGACTTTGCGGAGGTAGGAGTATGTACATTATTGCCAGGGAATGGAGTATCTTTCATCTTAGGCAATAATTTAGCCGTGGGAAGGGTATTTCCTTTGTTGGAAGTTTCAGGTGACTACCTATTGAAGCTCATCAAGAGAATGCCAAGAGTGTGCAAAGCAGTAATCAGAGCAAAGGGTGGCTACTTTGAAGAAACTAGAATATAAGACATGTTTTCAGTTATTTCACACTTTTTTGTTAAGTACATGATTCCATATGTGTTCATTCATAGTTTTGATGCCTTCAGTGAGAATCTACAATGTAAATAGTCATGAAAATAAAGAAAACGCATTGAATGAGAAGGTGTGTCCAAACTTTTGGCCTGTACTGTATATTTTAATATATATATATATATATATATATATATATATATATATATATATATATATATATATATATATACACTACCGTTCAAAAGTTTGGGGTCACATTGAAATGTCCTTATTTTTGAAGGAAAAGCACTGTACTTTTCAATGAAGACAACTTTAAACTAGTCTTAACTTTGAAGAAATACACTCTATACATTGCTAATGTGGTAAATGACTGTTCTAGCTGCAAATGTCTGGTTTTTGGTGCAATATGTACATAGGTGTATAGAGGCCCATTTCCAGCAACTATCACTCCAGTGTTCTAATGGTACAATGTGTTTGCTCATTGGCTCAGAAGGCTAATTGATGATTAGAAAACCCTTGTGCAATCATGTTCACACATCTGAAAACAGTTTAGGTCGTTACAGAAGCTACAAAACTGACCTGCCTTTGAGCAGATTGAGTTTCTGGAGCATCACATTTGTGGGGTCAATTAAACGCTCAAAATGGCCAGAAAAAGAGAACTTTCATCTGAAACTCGACAGTCTATTCTTGTCCTTAGAAATGAAGGCTATTCCATGCGAGACATTGCTAAGAAATTGAATATTTCCTACAACGGTGTGTACTACTCCCTTCAGAGGACAGCACAAACAGGCTCTAACCAGAGTAGAAAAAGAAGTGGGAGGCCGCGTTGCACAACTGAGCAAGAAGATAAGTACATTAGAGTCTCTAGTTTGAGAAACAGACGCCTCACAGGTCCCCAACTGGCATCTTCATTAAATAGTACCCGCAAAACACCAGTGTCAACATGTACAGTGAAGAGGCGGCTGCGGGATTCTGGGCTTCAGGGCAGAGTGGCAAAGAAAAAGCCATATCTGAGACTGGCCAATAAAAGAAAAAGATTAAGATGGGCAAAAGAACACAGACATTGGACAGAGGAAGACTGGAAAAAAGTGTTGTGGACAGATGAATCCAAGTTTGAGGTGTTTGGATCACAAAGAAGAACGTTTGTGAGACGCAGAACAAATGAAAAGATGCTGGAAGAATGCCTGACGCCATCTGTTAAGCATGGTGGAGGTAATATAATGGTCTGGGGTTGCTTTGGTGCTGGTAAGGTGGGAGATTTGTACAGGGTAAAAGGGATTCAGAATAAGGAAGGCTATCACTCCATTTTGCAACGCCATGCCATACCCAGTGGACAGCGCTTGATTGGAGCCAATTTCATCCTACAACAGGACAATGACCCTAAACACACCTCCAAATTGTGCAAGAACTATTTAGAGCAGAAGCAGGCAGCTGGTATTCTATCGGTAATGGAGTGGCCAGCGCAGTCACCAGATCTGAACCCCATTGAGCTGTTGTGGGAGCAGCTTGACCGTATGGTACGCAAGAAGTGCCCATCCAACCAATCCAACTTGTGGGAGCTGCTTCTGGAAGCGTGGGGTGCAATTTCTCCAGATTACCTCAACAAATTAACAGCTAGAATGCCAAAGGTCTGCAATGCTGTAATTGCTGCAAATGGAGGATTCTTTGACGAAAGCAAAGTTTGATGTAAAAAAAATCTTATTTCAAATACAAATCATTATTTCTAACCTTGTCAATGTCTTGACTCTATTTTCTATTCATTTCACAACGTATGGTGGTGAATAAGTGTGACTTTTCAGGAAAACACAAAATTGTTTGGGTGACCCCAAACTTTTGAACGGTAGTGTATATATATACACACATAGTGTTGGGAGGGTTACTTTTGAAATGTATTCCACTTCAGAATACATGCTGTAAAATGTAGAGATTCCTCATGGTCAGTTACATATTCTAAATACTTTGGATTACTTCTTCAGCACTGGTAGATTTTTTCACTTGTTTTGACAATAAAAACTCTGCCAGTACAGTAAGACAAAATACAAGTGTTAAAAATACATTCTCTGAAAAAACGAAATATCTTATGCAGTGTTGTTTCTAAAACAAGATCAATCAAACTGATCTTGTTTTAAAGATTTTTACAGGGAAATAATACAAACATTATTATCAAGATACGATTTTTGCCCTAATATCAAAGGTCTTACTAGAAAAAAATAAATTATGATCCAATGTGAATTCAACATGAATAATATGTGCATGTAAAATGGCTAGAAATAGCATTTTAGCTTAGTGTAAAGCTGACAATTTACACAAGGTTTATTTCTATTTCTTCTGCTCCAAATTTACGTTTGCTCGTATGAATGTAACACATAAGAAAGTGTTTCACCGCTAATATATCGACCGACCGACCGACCGACCGATCCTGACTCAGAAACAAAATTGAACAAGACAGAAGAGTCAGGATCCAGACACCTGCCAGCCCTATTTCAGTTTACGGTCCCTTAACCCTTGTTAATATTCTGTCACCTTGCTTCGTTCTTCGTGGATATTTGACTCTCTGCTCCTGTCTGATCTGGCTTTCTGTGAGTACATTTCTACTTCGATCAAGAATTTTTTTGGTTGCAAAACAGATTGACTCAACCTCCCATTCTCTGCATTGGGAACTCTCAGGCTTAACTTATAGAACTGATCATATCATATTTCTTTCAAATATCTCAAATAAGAAGAAACAGACAAAAGGAATTCTTGGATAGCATTATTAACCTTGACCATCAATTTGCTTTGAATACAACCCCTGAGCTGTATAAAAAGCATCTTAATTTCCAGGCTCAGTTTAACCTGTTATCAACAGGGGAGGTAGAATGGCTGTTACTATGCTCACAGGGTAATTACTATGAGCACGGTGATAAGGTCAGAAATCTACTTGCCCATCAGTTACAATGTTGTGCTGCTTACAATCTGCAAATAAAACAGATTGTAAGCTCATGTGGTGACTTCTGACCCACTAGAAATTAACTTAACATTTAAAGTATTTATTTGCTTATTTATTTTGCTATTCTTTGCTTTGAGTGTCCCCAACCCTACCTTAGAGAAGATGGTAAATTCAATTAAATCATTATAGTCATGTAAAACCCCTGACCCAGATGGTATTCTACAAAACATTTCATGCTAAATTGGCCCCATTAACCTTGTCTGTGTTTGAGGAATCACTAGAAAAAGGTGTGCTCCCACTTTCACTAAAGCAAGCATCTATTTCATTGATACTCAAGGATGTGAAAGATCCTACCTTGTGTTACTCTTACAGGCCCATAAGTCTCTACAATAATCAACATTAAGATCCTTTCAAAACTGCTTGCATCTCGTCTAGGTGTTCTATAAAGTATTATATCGGACAAACAATCTGGCTTTATCTAATTTAATTAATTAAAATTTCAATTCAAAGCACTGTAATAAATGTAGTTTATTTTATTTTCATAATTCGTAATATTTTCATTTCGTTAGATGCAGTGAAGACGTTTGATCGGATTGAATGGGAATATCTCTTTGCTGTTTTAAGAAAGTTCAGTGATTTCTTGGATTTGTCCAATGTACACTTCTCCTCTAGCCTCTTTGTGTACCAATGTCACCATATTTGACTTTTTTATTCTGGCACGATGCTCTTGTATGTCACCACCCAGTGTGCATTTATCAGGTTTATTATCCTTATTGTAGGTTTGTGTCTGTTTCTCAGATTATAAACTCAACCTGCAGAAGACTAAATGTATGGCCATGAATTCGCCTGCACTGAGGAAAAAATGCATCCTAATGTCCCTAACTTGTATGACAAATATAAACTTCCACCCAGTAATCTTAAATCACATTCTTGCACATTGCCCCAATCTGCAGAATTACTGGAAATCTTTCTACAAAACCCTTTCTGATGTCCTTTAGATTAAAATGAAATGTTGACCCTTGATCATTGTTTGGGGGTATCAACTGAACAACAGACTTTAAACCACAGACAAGCAGACATTTTGCATTTGCATCTCTGTTAGCTTGACACAGAGTACTGCTGTAATGGAAATCTCTAATTGAGGTCAGTGCTTTGTGATGGCCACTCCAATACCTTGACTTTGTTGTCCATAAGTCATTTGCCACAAATTTGGAGGTATGCTTGGGGTCAATGTCCAATTGGAAGACCCATTTGCGACCTAGCTTTGTGTTGCCCTTGCCTCCAGATTTCCTAGATCTCAATCCAAATAAGCATCTGTGGGATGTGCTGGACCAGCAAGTCCGATCCACGGCTGCTCTACCAAGCAACTTACAGGACTTAAACGATCTGCGGCTAATGGCTTGGTGCCAGATCCCACAGGACACCTTCAGGAGTTTTGTAGAGTCCATGCCTCAAAGGGTTGGTGCTGTTTTGATGGCACAGCATCTTAGGCAGGTGGTCATAATGTTTTATCTCATCTGTGTATATTTCCAATCTACTTGTTCCTTCCATTTCTTGTTATAATATGCGGTGACGTGTTTTCTTAATCACGAATGGACTGATCTATACCTTAAGACCAGATAATGGTTCAGTGGGAGTGGAATTTGGTAGGAGGGTACTTGTGGGTTTGGTACAGGGCATGAATGTGTGTGTGTGTGTGTGTGTGTGTGTATGTACTTCTTTTCATTAAAATTGTTTTGTACTCTTTAAATTATATCTAAATAAAAAACTGGCAAAATGTGAAAAAATTACTGGGTGCTGTATAACAAACAAAAGGTCCTTCAAATATTAGATAAGGTGTTTGCACACTTATGAAACCAGGTTATTGTAAGTCTTTTATTTTTATTTATTCTTCTAAAAAAAAAACTTTCATTTTTTTTCTCAAGTTGAATTTTGTTGGTTGCACTATCATTAAAGGTGGCACAAGAAATAACATGACTTAATTTGGTTTCATCTAGTTCATTACAACAAAAATCTTCTAACCCCTTTATATATACATTATATTGTAACTGTTTTTGTCTTCCTAAACCCCTTTACATAGAATGACAGCTGATACATCATTACAGGTAAATGCAACGTACAAAAATCTTTTAATGTAGAGCAATTACATCTTTGAGTTTTTGAATTTCATACCATTACATTCAGTTTGCTCACTACAACAACTGGGCAAAGTCCTTTTCTATGACTTTTCCCACATGAATGCTGGTGTTATGATTTCTCTCCAGCATGAACTTTCCCATGTTTTTTCAGGGTGTGTGATCGACTGAAACTCTTTCCACATTGATGGCATGTGTAAGGCTTCTCTCCAGTGTGCATTTTCATATGCATGTCAACGTTTCCTTTACGAGCGAATCTCTTTCCACATTGATGGCATGAGTAAGGCTTCTCTCCAGTGTGAATTCTCATGTGCACATTAACATTTCCTTTACGCAAAAAACTCTTCCCACACTGAAAGCATATGAAAGGCTTCACTCCAGTGTGACATCTTATGTGGTCCTGAAGGTTTCCTTTATTAATGAAACTCTTTCCACACTGATGGCAAATAAAAGGCTTCTCTCCAGTGTGAATCCTTATGTGCACCTGAAGGGATCTTTTAGACGTGAAACTTTTTCCACACTGCGGGCATGAGAAAGGCTTTACTCCAGTGTGAAAAATCATGTGTCTCTCAAGGCCTAATTTGTCTATGTAACTTTTACCACACTTATGGCATGTGAAAGGCTTCTCTCCAGTGTGAATTTTCATGTGCATGTTAAGATCTCCTTTCCTTATGAAACTTTTTCCACACTGAGAGCATGTGAAAGGCTTATCTCCAGTGTGAAATCTCATGTGTCGTTTGAGGCGTATATTGTCTATGTAACTTTTTCCACACTGAAGGCAAGTGAAAGGCTTCTCTCCAGTGTGAACTTTCATGTGCATGTTAAGACCTTCTTTCCGTAGGAAACTCTTTCCACACTGAGGGCATATAAATGGTTTCTCTGCAGTGTGAATTTTCATGTGCTTGGTAAGACTTGCTTTCCGTATGAAACTCTTTCCACACAGAGTGCATGTGAAAGGTTTCTCGCCAGTGTGAGTTCTTATGTGTATCTGAAGACTTTGCTTCTGTGTGTAACTCTTTCCACATTGATGACATGAAAAAGGGCTCTCTCCAGTGTGAAATCGTGTGTGTCTTTTAAGGCCAAATTTGTTTGCGTAATTTTTTCCACATTGATGGCATGAGAAAGGGCTCTCTCCAGTGTGAAGATTAATATGAATCAAAAGTTTTCCTTTACACGTAAAACTCTTTCCACACTGAGGACATGTGAAGGAATTTTCTGGTTGAGTTTTGTTTTGTGAGAAATTATTTTCAGACTGTGAGCAACTAAAAGATCTTTCTTCAGTTATGAAATTCTGATGTTCCTCTTTCACTTCATTTAGTTCTTGACTTTCTTCTTTCACTTCTACTGGCTCTTGGTCTTCCTCTTTCATTTCCATCAAGTCTAAAACGAAAATATAAATGAAAAGCAATGGAGGTGCTATGGCACATATTGTATTCATATTTTAATGTACTTCACCCATTATATGCCACCATATTGGATTGTGATATTTAGTGTTTTTTTCCCGAATTCATATCCTACAAACTTAGTCCAATTTGCCTGAAAATTTGCCACACAGAACTGACAATACTGAGATTTGATTTGTGCTACTGTTCAGAAGTTACGCCAATGTGAAGTTAATGATGACAACATAAAACTGGAAGTGAGGCTGCTTTGGTCTATTTAAATGAAACTTGGTATGCTTCATAATCTGAGAGTACAAGCCATGTTTGGTGGCAGTGCCACTTATGGGTCAAGAAATAATAATAAAAAAGGCTATTTTTGCCCATAACCTTTAAACCGTTTTTAATTTTAACCTAAAAATTGCACATGTTTTTTTTTTTTATCTTTCATATTTGAAACATTAGGCTTGAAAAGGTCAGTATCCTCCTGAGGCCCAGCAATTCATTTTTGTGTAGGACAATTTTTATTCACATTTATCTAAGCCCATACATGTTACAGTAGTAAATCCTGGGGTATTATCAGAGGCCTCCCTAGGCTTTTCAGAGACACCAAATATTTGAGAATTTGACCATGACAACTTCCTCTCCTTGGTCTTTAAATACAGATTGAAATATAGCACAGCTCAATTCATCACATAAAATACAATATGACTAAAATAATCTTTTGTACTTGTGTACAGTGTATTCAGAAAGAATTCAGACACCTTCATTTTTTCACACTTTGTTATGTTGCAGCCTTATGATAAATCACTAAGCAATAATGATGGCAGAACGGAGCATATACTTATTAAAGAGAAAAAAGGTAGGCTATTTAAAACAGCAAGAGAAGGGATGCTTGCAAATGTTAAATAACTTTCAGAAGAGTTTACTCTTGTATGATGATATAAATAGCCTACATCTAAAACCTAGATATTATTGTTAATAGGCTATCGATATTTTTGAGTTTTTTTTTATTCAAGTCCATAATGTGTCTAATTTAACATTAGTTTTGAAGAGGATGTTCAGGAATGCAAAGAATTGTGTTAGAAATTATGGTTTCGACGGAAATTAGTGAAGTCGTGAGAGAACGCAACAGAACAAAACACCATAACCACACCTGCTACATTAAGAATGACACAACATAATTTTTTTATTTATGTGATCTTATGAAAGAACGTATGTGCCCTGCAGAATATTCAGTGCGAGCCCGTATTCACTTAATAATGCATTTTGTCATTGCTTTTTAGGTTGCCGCGCAAAGTATATATACATGCGCATTACATCAGTGCGCAATGTACTTTAGAATACGATTAAGAAAGTGTTGGATTCAAATTTTAACATTTTTCTTCGACGTTTTTCTTTTCAATGTCGGTGTATAATTTGATTTGACAATACTCTAAATATTTTTTATTCAACATCTTTATGTTGAATTTGGATCATGCAATTTGAATCGTTATTTACTGAATTAAGTGTCTGTTAAAATGACTAATTGGATACAAGAATATGTGATGATTTAAACTAACGCATAATTTTGACAGATTGTGCAGCCCTACAACAAATCTTTAAGATGTTAATAATTCAATGTTTTGGTCACTTTTAGATGCAAAGTATTTTTTAAATATTTGCGTCCTTGTTGCGTCAATTATATTTCTCAGCTCATAAGGTTATAAGTAAAGAATGAAGAATGAACACCAACCTGTTTGTTCGTCAGTGTGTTCGGTTTTAATTCTGCATGCTTCTGGATAACCCATATCTTCACTCTCCTCTTTAATAAACATCTTTACAACAGTGTCACACAGATTTCACTTGTTTCCTGGAGTTTTACTGCGTTACAGACAACTCGCAATTCTCCCGCCCAAAATAAACACTGCAAATAAAACTTGAGAAATCACTGAAGAAATAAAACAGATGAAAGTCACATTTATTCTCATTCTGCTCGGAGAATCATCTTAATCTTAATCCTTAGTCTTCTTCTTATTTTGTGTAATGGCGAATCACATACTAATATAGCGCATTATCGCCATCTACTGAAAGCATCTGGACCAGAGACGTTGTAAACAAATAAAAATAAATAAAACATTGCATCATCAAGAACATTTTTTTTATTAGCAACAAAAAAGTATGTTAAAATAAGTAGAGTATACAAGAAAATACAACATAAATGTAACAAAATAGATGCACACTATGGGGTCTTAATGTATTTAAATAAAAAATATTCAAACATTTACACATTTTCAAAGTTTTAACTGCTTTTTGCTTAATAGAAAATCGGATTGAGTCAATATAAAGTTACAGTTCGTTCTTGAATGATGTAAAACAGGGGTTTTTATATAGGAAAACTTACATTTGTGAACATGGAATTTTGCCATTAAAATAATAAAATAAAATGTATTATATAAATATGACTGTGCTTGTCTCTACAATTCTCCAGAAAGCCAAATAATAAATTTTCCCACAATAGCACAAATTGGCCATCAATGTTTTTTGTGATAAAATCACAAATATTTTGCCAAAATGGCCAGTGCCAGAATAAGTGAACTACAGTTTCAGGGCAACTGTCACAAAAAGTGCAATTAAAATCAATATCACCTTTAAATTTTACAAAGTAATGTTTCACTGGGTAAATTCTATGTATTATTTTGAATGAAACCTCCTTAACTTTGTTTGTAATTAAATATTGATTAGGTATAAGACGAAAAATTTTCCACACAGTATCGTCTGTCAAACGATATATATGAGTAAATATAAGGCAGAGACACATACTTTCTTTGGAATAACGCTCTTATGGATCTTTTTGTGAGTTAAGGGAAAAACAAATATTTCCTACATAAGAACTTACTAAAGCAGGTGGGGACCATTGTTGAATGTTACTTCTTTTCTGATGTCTAAACAGCATACAGATTTCAGGAGATATTGCACCAAAAACTTTTGCATAATCCCCTGGAGTTACATGAATTTTATACTGTGCCAAAAACTCATTGTAAGTGAAAAGAAAACCTTTTAAATGAAATAACTGATCCACCAATATGATGCCATTATCAAACCAATGTTTCAGAAACAACAAGTTTATATAATATATCCATATTGTTCAAAATACAGTGCATCCGGAAATTATTCACAGAGCTTCACTTTTTCCACATTTTGTTATGTTACAGCCATATTCCAAAATGGATTAAATTCATTATTTTCCTCAAAATTCCACAAACAATCCCTCATAATGACAACATGAAAGAAGTTTGTTTGAAATTTCTGCAGTATTGAAGGTCCCAATGAGCACAGTGGCCTCCATCATCTGTAAATGGAAGTTTGGAACCACCAGGACTCTTCCTAGAGCTGGCCGCCCGGCCATACTGTGCGATCGAGGGAGAAGGGCCTTACTCAGGAAGGTGACCAAGAGAGGAGAACCTTCCAGAAGAACAACCATCTCTACAGCACTCCACCAATCAGGCCTGTATGGTAGAGTGGCCAGACAGAAGCCACTCCTCAGTAAAAGGCAAATGACAGCACGCCTGGAGTTTGCCAAAAGGCACCTGAAGGACTCTTAGATCATGAGAAACAAAATTCTCTGGTCTGATGAAACAAAGATTGAAGTCTTTGGCCTGAATGGCAAGCGTCATGTCTGGGGAAACCATGCACCGCTCATCACCTGGCCAATACCATTCCTACAGTGAAGCATGGTGATGCAGCAATGTATAGAGACATCCTTGATGAAAACATGCTCCAGAGTGCTCTGGACTTCAGACTGGGGTGAAGGTTCATCTTCCAACAGGACAATGACCCTAAGCACACAGCCAAGATAACAAAAAAGTGGCTACGGGACAACTCTGTGAATGTCCTTGAGTGGCCCAGCCAGAGCCCAGACTTGAACCCGATTGAACATCTCTGGAGAGATCTGAAAATGGCTGTGCACCGCCGCTCCCCATCCAACCTGATGGAGCTTGAGAGGTCCTGTAAAGAAGAATGGGAGAAACTGCCCAAAAAAATAGGTGTGCCAAGCTTGTAGCATCATACACAAAAAGACTTGAGGCTGTAATTGGTGCCAAAGGTGCTTCAACAAAGTATTGAGCAAAGGCTGTGAATACTTATGTACATGTGATTGTTTTTTTTGTTTGTTTTTTTGTTTTTGTTTTTATTTTTAATACATTTGTAAAGATTTCAAACAAACTTCTTTCATGTTGTCATTATGATAAGTGAAGCGCTGCGAATACTTTCCTGATGCACTGTATAATACTTATGTGGTGAAAAGTTATGCTTGAAAAGTCCATTATAAAAAGGCCAGGCGATGAAATTCAGATAGTTTTACTGGTATTTTATCAATATTATAATTACAACTAAGAAAAAAATGTGTATTACCAAGATTAGAAAGTATATGGGAGGGGATAAAGTTCCAAATGGAATAAGGATTTAAAGCCAATTAACTTTAAATGTATTATTTAACATTTCAAAATCCAAAACATTTAGGCCACCATTTTCATATGAATTCATTATAATTGTTTTCTTTATGTAATGTGTTTTGTTTTTCCATATAAAGTCAAACAGTATTTGATCAATCTCTTTACATAATTTTTTATTAAGATGCAAGGCCATTTCTGCAGAAATCAGAAGTACCCTCAGCCTTTATAATCAAAACTCTGCCTCTTAAAGCATGATCCCTCATAAACCATTGATTTAACTTCCTTTTAGTTTTGTCAACAATAGGATTTAAATTTAGTAAACACCTTCTTTGCTGGTCTTTAGTAATGCCTATTCCCAAATACTGAACCTCATTTTTTAAGGGAATACCATAATAAGATGCTTCAGAACATTCCTTGATGGCCATAAGCTCACATTTAGCCAAATTTAAGTACAGAAGCCTATGAGAATTTGCCAATTAATTCAGTAGCCACAGAAATCAGTTTTTTCTTTTGAATGAAGAGTGTAGTGTCATCGGCTAATTGGGTTGTTTTTATCTCTCTATCAACAATAGTGATACCTTTCATTGGACTTGATTTAATATGAGAAGAAAGAAGCTGACTCACTAATAGAACGAGGTATGGAGAGACAGGACACCCCTGCCTAATTCCTCTAGTAATATCAAATCTAGAGGAAGTGCCATTTAGTAACTTAATAGAACAGTTGCAATTTTTATAGAGGGATTTAATTGCTGCTGAAATTTTTTTTTACCAAAATCAAATTTCTTAAGCGTGTCAAAGATGAACTGATGTTCTACTGAGTCGAATGCTTTATAAAAATCTAAAATAATATAAACCCATTATCACTAATCAATTCTGAATAGTCCATGTCATCAAAAACTAATCGTATATTATTTGTTATATGCGATTTTTCATAAACCGCAATTGTGATTCTTCAATTCGAGAATCCAAAACCATTTTCAATCTTCTAGCTAAAATTAGGGCCAACAATTTATAATCATTGTTTAATAAACATTTACATTTATGCATTTGGCAGACGCTTTTATCCAAAGCAACTTACAGTGCACTTATTACAGAGACAATCCCCCCGGAGCAACCTGGAGTTAAGTGCCTTGCTCAAGGGCACAATGGTGGTGACCGTGGGGTTCAAACCAGCAACCTTCTGATTAGCAGCCCTGTGCTCTAGCCACTACGCCACCACCACCTCACGACAGGGTGCCATAAACAGACAGGGTGCCAATTATCAATATTCAGCTTGTCTTTTTTTGGTTTTTGGAAGCAATGTAATTTGACCGTGCGTTGGAGTGGGTGGAAGAAACTGTCAATGCTTTCAATAAATACCTCTACAAGAAAAGGAGCCAATTCTTTGGAAAAAAAAAAAAAAAAAACACTTCTGAAAAATAATTCTGATGTCAAACCATCAGTACTTGGTGATTTGGAATTTTTCAAATGGTTAATTGCATCTGTTAATTGCATAGGTTTATCACAAGTGTCCTTTTCAGGTTTTCAGGTCATAGGTTTAATTTGCAACAAATTCAAAAAGGCATCAGCTGTCACCTGAGAGTAACAAGAGGTATACACATTCTTATAAAATTCACTACAGTACTGAGATATTACTGTATGATCATCTGTTGTATCCCCATTAATGTTTAACTTATTAATTCTGTTACTAACAAAATTTTGCCTTTCTAAATTGACAAAATAATGCAAGTTTTGTTCCTCTTCCTCAAGCCACCTTCTTCTTGAACGAATATAGGCACCCTCTATTTTTTCTTATATATATCATCTAATTTACTTGTTATCTCGACCATTTATAAATTTTCATCTTCTAGGAGAGAATCTGGATGTTTCTGAGAAAAAATTGTTATTCTTGTTATTATTTTAGTTTCTTTGGATCTTCTAATTTTGGCCATAAAGAAACCATATTTTCTCATATATTTGCCAATTTCAAACTTTAGAAGTTCCCAATTTTTGCTAAAGGAATTTTCCATCTTGGCTTTAATCCAATAACTAGAAATCAAATCTTTAACTTTCTTTTGGACCTCCTTATGCAGCAGAAGGGAATTATTAAATTTCCAATATGAAGATTTCACATTGTGTTTTTTGGGGAACAGCTTCACATTTATATAAATAGCACTTTGATCTGTTAAGGGAGTACGTAAAATATCTACATTTACCCCATCTTTGTCAAGACATTCAGAAATTAACCAGCAGTCTATTCTAGACCGACTTGAGCCTGATTTGTTACTCCATGTAAAGGCTATACTATTAGGACATATAGATCTCCAAAATATCTATTAGATTCAATTTATCCATAAAGTTTTTGAGATTAGTATTTGTAGAGTTTGGTCGACCTGTTGGCCATTTATCTACGGCATAGTCCTGAACAATGTTAAAAACCCCTCCCGTTATAATATAAGCATGTGGATATTTGTCTAACCAACTTTTAAATGTATTCTTTATGATACCCAAAAGATTGTCATTTTCTGACTTCCTATTGTACCCGTAAACGTTAGCTGTAATAATAAACATATAATTATAATTGAGTAGCAAACTGAATTTTCAGAACCATGGGGAAAATATATTGAATTACCCCATTGAGCTTTCCAGAATTTGGCGTCATCATTAACCGAATGAGCTTCTTGTATATAACAGAAATCAGCCGTGTATTGTCTAGCAAATAGAAATAATTCTTTTCTTTTAATATTATTATGCAACCCCCTAGCATTAAAAGATATATGTGATAAATCCAACAGGTGTACAGTAATAGAACAAATTGAACATACAGAGTATACATTTAAAGAAAACCTTTAGATGAATATAAGGAACTAAGAATCAATATCAGCATCCATTAAAACAATTAAACTGTGATAACTGACCATTGACCTTCCATTAGGCAATTTCTTCACTTTTGAATTGAAAGCATAACAAGCACTCTGGCTTGGTTGATCATGTCTACGACAGCAGGCGGTAGGCTGCCTTAATGGCATGAATCGCACTGAGGGCCTAGACTTAAATTGCATGGGCTGTGGCTGATTACAACAAATCTATTCCTTCCCACTAATGTCAAACAACTTGTTGCAGTGTTACAGGGTTTTAGGAAAGTAACATAATAGTGCCATCTAATGTTTTAGCAGAAATCTATATTCAATAGGTCTTTTACAATTTGTGCCTTTAGCCACACTGTACCCTGTCAAATAAAGCCATATTAGTAATCTTATTTACTAACATATTAACTGTGAGTGAACTATTATGTAAAAATTTCAAATGCTAATATGAGTGGTTTGTCTCTCTCCACATGGAATATGAATGGGTTTGGGCACCCCATAAAAAGAAGAAAGGTTATTTATTTTCTTAAACGTAAGAAATATGATATAGTGTTCTTCAAGAAACACATCTTTCCCCGAAGGAAGCTGAAAAATTTGGGAAGATATGGGGTGGGCATGTTTTCTTTAGTGCTGGCTCAAGTAAGTGCAGGGGAGTCATTACATTGATAGCATCTACAATTCAAATTTCTTAAACTGATGAAAGATAAATTAGGAGTCATTATTGTTTTAGCAGTATTCATGGGCAAAGGATGATTTTGGCTAATATTAACGCACCTAACACTGATGATCAGGGCTTTTTTTATAGATCTTGAAGGTATGGTGCAAGCCTCTGGCACCCCTCATGATATAATATTGGGAGAAGACTTTAATCTTTTGATGGACTCAGTCCTTGATCATAGTGAAGCAAAAGTGTGTAAGCCCCACAGGATGTGTAAAAATCTTGGTCTTACAGATATTTGGTGACTTTTGAACTCATCTGGTAGGGACTATACATTTTTCTCATCAGTCCATAAGATTTATTCTAGAATAGATTCTTTTTTTATATCTAAGTCTCTCATTTATTTATTGTTGATTGCTCAATTGGAAACATTTTATTCTCAGATCATGCCCTGGTGAGATTAGAGGTGTTGCCACATTTGGAGAAAAGGAAATCATATAGTTGCTGCTTTAATGTATCCATTTAGCAAAATCCTGAATTCCAACAAATGTTAAAGGCTGAAATCAATGTTTATATGGAGACTCAGTATCCTCTGTGGGCATGGCTTGGAGGCACTCAAGGGGGTTCTTAGGGGTCAGGTCATACAATATGCCTCATTTATCAAAAAGTACAAAGCACGAGAACTCGTGGAATTGAAAGGGAATATTAAAAGTACAGAGGCAGAGCTAAAGTGCCGAATGTCATGGCCGCAAATGTTGACCTGGTTGAAATAAAGATATAATACTATTTTGTTGGAAGGTGGAGTTTTGGCTATTCAGAGCAAGTGGGGGAAAAAAGCAGGGAAACTTATGGCTAGATAAGCAGAGAGAGTCTTTTTCTATCATTCCCTCAGTGAAATCTGCTGGTGGTGATTTTTTTTTACCTCAACCATTGATATTAATAATGCTTTTAAAGAATTCTATCTTGATCTTTATAGTTCCACGTCTTTGTCTACTGATGAAAATATTCGAAACTTTGTGGAACCATTAGAACTCCCTAAACTGACGAAAAATTATCTAGATTCTGAGATAACCTTGGAGGAGTTTGGCAAGGTAATTTGTGGTAATAAACTATGTCGCAAATGCTGTTGATTTAGCTTAACTGGTATTGAACCTGGAATATTGCTTTAAGGTTTATGGTAGGGAGGTTGATTTTATTGATTTATATCTTGATAGAAAATTAACCTTAAAAACCTCATCTGTTCGGTAGAACATTTCACTTACTTTTAGCACAACAACGTGGACATTTCACTTCGGAGCTGCCCTGAAAAGTGTAATGTACCACATCATTTTATTTAGCAAAAATCAGCTAAATCAGCGCAGCATCAAAGTGTAGCTTTTGATAGGGAACGTCTCGGGTTACTTAACTGTAACCCCTGTTCTCTGAAAAAACGGAACAAGATGCTGTGCTGATTTAGCGCTTTGGGAACATCTTTAGGAGTGACCAGCTGTGAATATGTGTGCAACACATCAATGAAATTGAATAGAATTTATAGCCTCTGCCGGTGACATCATCAGGATTCACCGGTACAGGGGCTACAAATAGATGCGCCACAGGTGCATCGTCAGGTATTTTGTCTGAAGAGCAGTCCTGGGGCATCCTTAGTGCAGCAATGAAGCGCAGCATCTCGTTCCGCTTTTTCAGGGAACAGGGGTTACAGTTAAGTAACCCGAGAAGTTCCCTATCAAAAGCTACACTTTGACGCTGCGCTGATTTAGCGCTTTGGGAACGAGAATACCTACGCTGCCGCACTGCGGATGTCTGGACCCCTTACGGTTGTGTAGTTGTGCTCCCAAGAGTGCAAGAGGTCTCAGACATGAGCTTGTGATGTTGACTCAAGTATATAAGAGCCCGGAGTGGCATGAACAATCAAACTATAAAATCTTATGAATATGTGCGGAGAGGACCAGCCTACCGCATTACAAACATGTTGCAGAGGAACACTTCTGGCCAAAACTTTAGAGGAGGCGACCCCTCTGTACAGTGAGCCCTGCTACCTACTGGCGAAGCTTGACCGCACGCCTCGTAGACCAGGGCAATAGCATCCCTCACCCAATGTGACATTGTTTGCTTGGTGGCGGCTGCCCCCTTGTTACGGCCCCCATGACAAACAAATAGTTGCCCTGACTTACGCCACTGGCTAGTGTGGTGGACATAAGCCTGAAGGGCACAGACTGGACACAGTCCGTGAAGTCTTTCCTGATCCGGCGTTGTAAATGGTAGGGAACAGATGACTTCAAGAGTGAGAAGGAACAAAGAAAGGAACCTTAGGCAGATAGTCAGATGTAATATTGCTTTAGCAATTCCTGTGGCGAAATCTAAGCAGGATGGCAAGACGGACAGAGCCTGCAGATCCCCAATTCTTGCCATAACAAAACCATCTTGAGAGTCAGAGAGTCAGTTTATCAGACGCTGACTCTAGAGGTTCAAATGGGGTCTCAACCAGACCCTCAATCGCTAAGTCCCATGAAGTGATCCTGGTCCTAGCAGGAGGTCTCAATCGCATGGCTCCACGAACAAAGCGAGTGAGCAGAGGATGTTTTCCGCAATTGCATCCCATCAATCAAGGCGTGGCAAGCCGATAGAGTGGCCACATAAACCCTGAGAGTGGCGGGGCATATGCCTGCTGATAATTTTTCCTGCAGAAAGTCCAGAACTGAAGCAATCTGGCAGTTAACAGGATCTGCATTATGTGCACTGCACCATCTTTCAAAGACACCCCACTTGTTGGCATAACTTCTTCTAGTAGAGGGAGTCCTAGCACTTAGAATGGTCTCGATAACCTCAGGTGAAAGCCCAGTGTCCCTCAGTTGTTATCCTTCAGAAATATGAAATATTGTCCCCTGCGCAAGACAGAAGGTCCTTCCTGTCCGGAATCGCCCAAGGCGAGCCGTAGAGGAGAGACATTATCTCCGAGAACCATACCCTGTTCGGCCAGCGCGGCGCTATCAGTAAGAGGCAAGAACCTTGCTGTGAACTCTGGCCAAGACTCCCAGGAGCAGAGAAACCGGAGGAAACACATATAGGCACATTCTGGGCCATATACTGTAATTGCAATCGCGTCCAGACCCAGGGGGGCTGGGTGACTCAGAGAGGAGTATGGGGCCATTGCCTCTTCTGCTCTGTAAAATCTCAACCAGATTTGTTTGACTACCTCGGGGTGGAGTTTCCACTCCCCCGTGGGTATTTTCTGTCTGGACAGTAAATCTGCTCCCACATTCAGGCATCCAGGGATATAAACTGCTCTGATTGATAGGAGCTTGCCCTGGGCCCAAAGGAGAATCTGCTGTGCCAGTCTGTTCAGCAGGTGTGAACGTAGACCTCCTTGATGGTTTATGTAAGAGACAACTGCTGTTTTGTCCACCCGCACCAGGACATGGCAGTCTCTCAGATACTGGAAGAAGTATTTCAGGGCCAGAAATACAGCCATCAACTCAAGATAGTTGATGTGCCAATCGAGCTGATGACCCTCCCATTCCCCTTGAGCTGGTCGACCACTTAAGACCACTCCCCAACCCGTCAGGGAGACGTCTGTCGTTAGCAACTTGCAACGGCAAGACGTACCTAGAGTGGGACCCAAAGTGAGGAACCGGGGGAACCGCTAACTCCCGAAACACCAGTGGAGGCAGGAATGGAGAGGTTTCGTGGGGGTATCGGGATGGTACAGGTGATGTTTCAAGTGCCCCATCCCGAAGGGGGCTACCCCCACAAGGCTGGGCAGAAAACCGTCAAGGCTTTCTCTTCTTGGAGATGACGGTCCTGAGGTCTTGCTTTGGGGGCTGCTGAAGGCAACGAACCGGCCCCCAGTCTCTACGAGGGGAAGCGTGATTCGCCGCCCTCTGTTTTTGAGCCTCCCTTTTAGAAGGACCAGGTGGCCGGCGGCCGGGGCGAGGAAGGAATTGCTGAAGGCCTCCTCATGACTCTTTGCCTCCTGGAACCTGGTGATGACCATGTTCATAGAGTCACATTTCTGTTCCTGACTCTTTCTGAATGCAAGTCCAAAATTCAATGTCCTATTCAGGTATCTTATTATGCGTTTCACTGCTGTCCAATGTGCTTTTGTGGGTTTTGCACAAAAACTTGCCATATTGTTCACAGCAAAATCTATATCTCGTCTTGTTCTTGTTGAAAGATACAGCAGACTTCCAACTGCAGACTGATACAGGTTTTGATCAACAGTCACACTATCATCCTGTTGCCTTCACAAGCTTTGCATTGACATCAACTGGTGTACTTATGGGTTTGTGATCTCCATGACAAACTTTTTCAACACATTCTTTGTGTAAGTTGTCTGACCATCCAGATTTCTCCTGCATTTTTTTTAACTACTTTCACTCCCAGAAAGTGTTTCAGCTAACCAATGTCTTTGACTTCAAATTGATTGCCAAACTCCTTTTCATTTCACTTATTCGCTCATTACTGTGATCAGCAAGAATTATGTCATCAACATACACTGCAATGTAGAATGTCTGTTCACACAAGATGTTTTTTTCCTTTTAAAACAAACCCTTCTGGTTGTCTCATGTATACTTCTTCCTTTGGTTCTCTATTCAGAAAAGCTGATTTAACATCCATCTGATGCAGCTTTAAATCATGCTGTGCCGCTAACGCAACTGACTCACATCTTACAACAGGAATAAATATTTCATCATAGTCAGATCCAAACATTTAAGAAAAACCTTGTGCTACTAAATGTGCTTTGTATCTTTCAAGATTTCCATCAGCATCCACCTTAGATTTGAACACACATTTACTTCCTACAGCTTTGCGTACTTTTGGCAGATTTAATAGATCCCAAACATTGTTCCCTATCTGCCACTCACTCTATGTTGTGTCGATGAATTGACACTAGGGGTCACTCTTGGGAGCCCGAGACACCTCTGATCTTTGATAAAAGGCCTGTGGGAATTGGCGAGGAGCTGGCGTGCGAACCGCTCAATCAGATTGTCTCTTAGGAGCCCAGCGGTCAGTGTTCGTTGAGCTGAATTCCCACGGCTTCCCATTCACCTCAGCTGGATTCCTGATGGCGCATTACAGTGGCTTTCTCCCCCTCTGCACTGGTGAGCAGAGATCACCCCTAGGCGCTTCGGCAGAATAAAACTGAAAGAGTATATTCTAAAAGAGTTTTACCTTAAAAGAGTATATTGTAAAAGAGTGGCAAATACGGAAACATCTTTTTAAAGACACATCTTTTTTTTCAGACACTGTTTGTGTTTTATTCCCGGTTGCAGTCGTTATCTCTCACCTTCCAATGGCCACGATCGCTGTCTTTCATGTCTGGGCGCTGCTCATGCAGAGACAGTATGATCGTTTAGCTGTGTAGCTAGCCATCTTACTTGGATCATCACGCAGCACCAACACTATACCATTCATCAAGTCCCATAGTCTATCTCTCATCAGAGCCATCTGACATTGTACCTTCCATGTAGGATAATTTGATCCATTCAAAGGAACAATCATAACTGTTTTTGAATCCATGTTGAGTTTTTTTTTCTTCATCACAAAAAAACTGCAGCTTCAAAAACTTCCCAGAATCTTCACAGTGCCATCTGCAGACATTTAGTTTTAAGTTCTGGTCCCCTAATCTGTTGTTATGTGAAGAGATGATGGACAACCATTTAAATGGACTTAACTCAGTTCACTTTACATATGGCACTTTTCCACTACACGCTACGGTTCGACTCAGCTCAACTCTACTCTACTCACTTTACATTTCTGAGCTTGCATTTCACCCCAGCGGCTCCCCACCTTGGTCCTTCTACCTATGGGTATGAGAGCATATTCCACTGCAGTTTAGTGCCATCTCAACGTGGGTGGGATTATAGACTGATCGTCATAGTTTCGCCGCCTCTACTGCTGTGACATCATCTTAAACATGACACAAACTGACCAAAACAATAACATACCTGCTTCCTGTTAGCTACTAACTCATTGTACTGCATAAAGCAGTTGTTGCATGGTGATTTTACACAAGTGTAACAGTTAAATTTGCCTGGTTGTTTTAGGAGCAAGCTTCCAGTAGCTGGTCAAATAAGTAAAGTGAAGCTTTCAAGCAGAGTATAGAGTTAACATAACAAAACATACCATCCTCCATCATGGATCAACACCAGTCCAGGGCACTCTCCCTCCCATTGCTCGCAGGTTTAGATAGCATCCATTTGCTTGAAAAACTTCCAATTTTCCTTGTTGGTTTTGTAGTCACTTTTAAGTTTTTATAACTTTTCCCTACACTGTTGGTAGATCTGGTGGTAGCTGTGTGCGGCCAACAGCTGAGACACTTCCTGAGAGACTTTTTAGTTTCGCTCATCGCTAAAAAGTGGACCGTCTGCACCTCAATTATCGAACATGGCGTGGTTTTGGGCACAGCAAAGTCTCATGAACAAATGATACTGCTATCGCTGTTGCTAACTTCAAAACTAGCGGGTTGATGTCACTTGTTGGAAATCCAGTGACGCTGGTAGTGAAGATTCTCCCTGTCCAATCAGTGATCTGCAGGATTTTGATGTCACATTTAGTATCGGCTCGGCTCGCTTGGAACTTCGACCTCAGGTACCAGGTACTATCCACAGTGGAAAACCCTAAAAAAGCTGAGTTGAGTCGAGTTGAGTCGAATTGTACCATGCAGTGGAAAAGCCCCATTATATTGACACATGGTAACACTTGTATTACACAGCTTTTCTACAGAGAGAGTATCATAGAAAAAGAAGAACTCTTAGGACATGAGCGCCCTCTAGTTGCTACTTTAAAAGTTACAGTCATACAAACTTGTGTTTGAGAACAACCTTACATTACTTGTTACTTATATTTTGTTTAAAAATATAAATCAGACTATTCTGGTAAGAGTGTTTTTATTCCAACAATAGGAATAAAGTACAAATCCCCACGAACCAATAGTACAAATTCTGAGATATTATTAAATTATGAACGCAAGTCTAGAAATAAAAGACATATACACATTTAATTACAAAAGCCTTTTATTTATATATACACTGGCGGCCAAAAGTTTGGAATAATGTACAGATTTTGCTCTTATATCAATTGGTACTTTTATTCACCAAAGTGGCATTCAACTGAACACAACGTATAGTAAGAACATTAATAACATGAAAATTTACTATTAAAATTTGAAAAAATAAAATAAAAAATGTCTTTTTAAACTACTTAAAAGAGTTCAAATCTAAAAATCCTCCATGTGCAGCAATGGTACCTTTGCAGATCCTTGGCATTCTAGACGTCAGTTTGTCCAGATGCTCAGGTGACATTTTCCCCCATGCTTCCTGTAGCACTTGCCATTTATATCTTATATTTATAGTAAATATCTTACTTGCCTTAAATATCGGGCACTTCTCATGAACCTTACAGTATAGCTGATCCCACAAAAACTCAATGGGGTTTAGATCCATAACACTCTTTTCCAATTATCTGTTCTCCAATGTCTGTTTCTTTGCCCACTCTAACCTTTTGTTTTTGTTTATCTATTTCAAAAATGGCTTTTACTTTGCAATTCTTCCTATAAGGCATGTACCCCTGAGTCTTCTCTTTCCTTTTTTGCATGAATCTGGTGATGAGCAGGTAGAATTCAATGAAGCTGCCAGCTGAGGACATGTGAGGTGTCTATTTCTCAAATTAGAGACTCTGATGAACTTATCCTCTTGTTAAGTTGTACATATGGCCTTCCACATATCTTTCTGTCCTTTTTGGAGCCAGTTGTCCTTTGTCTTTGAAGACTGTAGTGTACACCTTTGTATGAAATCTTATTTTTTTTTTGGCAATTTTAAGCATTGTACAGCCTTCAGTCCTCAAAACAATGATTGACTGATGAGTTTCTAGAGAAAGCTGTTTCTTTTTTGCCATGTTTTTTTTCCGATTAACACTTTTTATCGACTCCAAAAAATGAAACCGATAAACAAAATATATATGTATAGAATAAACTTTTAACCCCCATTTTTCCCTTTCCCCCTCCCAATCACCAACCCCACCCTGAATCCCAAGAAATATCCCTGTGGTCTAAATCCCTAAATACACACAAACAAACAAACAAACAAACAAAAAATATATATAAAATAGTAAAAAAATAATAATAATCACACGCATTAAAAAATATAAATCCCTCTCCATTGCTCCTCCCTGAGAGCCTTCCAAAAAGGTAAAATAACTGCCCCACTCACTATAAAATACTCCCCAGGTTGCCTTGCCTTCAATCTGACAGTTCTTCAAATGCTGCCACCCTGTCCATCTTGAATTTAAAGGGCTGGAGAGCCAGATACACTGGGATCACCGTCTTTCTTGAGAGCCTCGTGTATCTCTGAACTTGAGACAATGCAAATGAGAAATTGACAGACAGAATTGACAGACACTCCCACAGACATATGGGTATAAAAGGAGGGAATCATGTGTCTGTCCATTCAGATTTTTTCTTCGGAGCCGAGCGGTTGTGTGATCAGCGAGCTGCAGTCACTTACTGTTCCACTCATCTCTATAGAGTGTATGCTGTTGGATCTATGGCACATATCAGCGGCTTACTTCTTCTCTGCACGGCAGTGCAGCTTTGGGACTGCAAACCCCTGGGCGCTTCGACAGTGCTCCTAAAAGAGAATATTTTCTTAAAAGAGTATAATTTCTCTAAAAGAGCAATACACAGCGGCATTGAATGTCCTTTTCAGGACTTTACAAATATGCCCTTAAGCCCTTGTGTAGTTCCTGGATGTGGTCAATTTCTCTCTGCCCCTGACGGTCACAGATGCTGCCTTTTGTGCCTGGGCAGCGATCACACCGAGGCAGCATTTGTGGATGGTTCGTGTTCTCACTGTGAGAACTTCACCATGGCAACGTTGCGATCGTGGCTTTCCTTCTCAAAGAGGAACACCACTCCAGCCACCCCCCGCATCGCTCCTTCCCACAGGATTGAGGGCGACCCGGCTGGCAATGTGGGGATGGCAGCGGGCTATGTTTTGCGGGGTAGATCCCCACAAACCACCCGGCCCCCGGCATGCTCGTTGACTTCCGTCCAACCTCAAGGTGAGAACGACTCGTCTCATGGCCAGTTTGCTTACTCCCTCGAGCCCCGCGATCTGGATGATGAGTTCTCTGCTGCATCAGAGAGCGTTCCGGCATTTGTCACGGAAGACTCAACTGGACTACCACTTTCGAGACGGTAGCTCTCAGCTCCAGCGTCAAGCGCACACGCCGTCTCCCAAATGATCTTGAGGACCCAGAAGGCTAACAAGCATTCCTGAGTTGGACAACCCTGGGAACGAGACGTTTGCTCCGGAGCTGGTAGACAGACCACTCCGTCCCCCAGCGGAGGGCTGGGAGGAGTATCTATATTTCAAGGTATTTTCTTTGCCGCACCCCCTTCGGGCAGCGGTACCCACATTTACAATAATAGAGTAATTTCCTCTTTTCCTGGGTCACCTGGCCCACAAATGCTATTCTCAAGGCAACCCGGTGCCACACTTCAGCAGTCCCGGCACCACGGACGCAGACCTCTCGCCTCCGGACCCACCACTGCTACACCCCCTGGCCGGACGGTTCTGATGAGTCCAGAGGACACCTACACGGGACCTCCTCCTCAGTCACTAACCCACCCTCTGCCAGGTGTGTGGAGCAAGGTAAATGCTTTGAGTCTTCTCTCAGCACCAGAACCTTGGTATACCCTTCACGAAGGTCGCAGAGGCTAAGGGAAGTCGACATTCGCAAACTCAACTACCTCGACGACAGGCTCATCCTAGCCCACTCTCAAGAGTTACTGTGCGCCCACAGGGACCAGGTTCTCAGGCACCTCAGCCGTCTTGGGCTTCAGATCAACTGCGAAAAGCATCTCAGAGCATCTCTTTTCTCGGCATGGAGTTAGAATAAGTCTCAATGACAGAGCGCCTCACCAATGAGCGTGTTCAGTTGGTGCTGAAATGCCTCAACTTATTCAAGCCAGGCATAGTGGATCCTCTAAAACAATTCCAGAGGCTTCTGGGGCATATGGCATCCTCCACAGTGGTGGGGGTTGATGCATATGAGACTGCGTCAGCACTGGCTCCAGACTTGAGTCCCGAGATGGGCATGGCGCCGTGGCACAAACCATGTGTTCATCACCCCCGCCTGCCACCAGACTTTCAACCTCTGGACAGACCTCTGTTTTCTGCAGACAGGAGTCCCCCTACTGCAGGTGTCCCAATGCGTTCTAGTCACCACAGATGCCTCCAAACAGGGCTGGGGTACCGTGTACAATGGGCACGCAGCCGCTGGCTCCTGGACGGGGCCCTGGCTGGGTTGTCACATCAACTGCCTAGAGTTGCTGGCTGAAATACTTGCCCTGCGGAGGTTTCTCCCGCTAATACGGGGCAAGCACATCTTGATTCGATCAGACAGCACAGCTACGATAGCATACATAAATTGCTAAGGCGGCATGTGCTCTCGTCATATGTCACAACTCACCAGCCATCTCCTCTTTTGGAGCCAGCAATGACTTAAGTCATTGTGTTGCCACTCACATCCCAGGCAACCTCAATATGGCAATGGAAGCACTGTCACAGCAAGGTAAACTCAGCGGAGAGTGGAGGCTCCACCCCCAGGCGGTCCAGCTGATTTCGGAGCAGTTTGGCAAATAGACCTGTTCACTTCCCAAGAGACCTCCCATTGCCCATTCTGGTACTCCCTGAGCCCTGGGGGCTCCGCAAGTAGCATTTCCCCCAGTGGGCCTACTTGCACGGGAGCAGTGCATGGTCAGGGAGGACAAGGAACAAGTCACTCTGGTGGCCCCCTACTGGCCCAAACAGACTTGGTTCTCACACTCCTCGTGATGAAGATTGCAGCCCCTCCCTTGCGAATTCCCCTGAGGAAGGAAAACCTTTATCAGGGACGAAGCACCCTCTGGCATCCGTGCCCAGACCTCTGTAACCTCCACGTCTGGCCCCTGGACGGGATATGGAAGATCTAAGTGACCTACCACCTGATGTCATAGACATGATCAACCAAGCCAGAGCTCCCTCTACTAGGCAACTTTACAGCCTAAAATGGCACTTGTTCGCAAATTGGTGTTCTTCCCGATCTGAAGACACGCAGAGGTGCGTAGTCAGGTCAGTGCTCTCATTTCTGCATGAGAGGCTGGAGGGGAGGCTGTCCCCCTCAACCTTGAAGATTTATGTAGCCGCCACAATCGGCTCACAACAACGCAGTGGATGGTAAGTCCCTAGGGAAGCATGATCTGATTATCAGGTTCCTTAGAGGCGCCCAGAGGTTGAAACCTACCAGGCCATGCCAGTTCCCCTCATGGGATCTCTCCGTGTTCCTTGCAGTTCTTCAAAGACCCCCCTTCGAGCCGCTAGAATCAGTCGAGCTCAAAGCCCTCTCCTTGAAGATGGCCTGATCGCTCTCACTTCCATCAAGAGGGTTGGGGACCTGCAAGCATTCTCTGTCTGCGACACCTGCCTGGAGTTTGGTCCAGAAAACACCCATGTCGTCCTAAGACTGTGACCGGGCAATGTGCCCAAGGTTCCTGTGATTCCCTTCAGGGACCAAGTAGTGAACCTGCAAGCACTACCCCTGAGGGAAGCAGACCCATACTTTTCGTTGCTGTGTACATGCTTTGCGTACCTATGTGGACCACACGCAGAGCTTTAGATGTTCTGAGCAGCTCTTTGTCTGCTTTGGTGGACAGCGGAAAGGGAACACTGTCTCCAAACAGAGGCTTTCCAACTGTGTTGTTGATGCCATCGCATTGGCCTATCACACCCAGGCCATGCCCGTCCCCTTGCAGGTTCAAGCACACTCAACAAGAAGTGTGGCATCCTCATGGGCACTGGCCGAGCAGCGGGCTGGGCATCACCCAATACCTTTACGAGATTTTCCAATCTCAGGGTTGAGTCGATCTTGTCCCGTGTTTTGTCAGGTCTGAGCCGGTAGAACTCTGTAATGCGGAACAACTGACTGGGTGTACTGCTTGCACCTAGTGCCTTTCCCCTCCACTGAGGTGAACACGTGTGCTCTTATCCCAGGAGATCCCACTAACTCGGCTCCTTGGATGACTACTCCCTAGCCCTCTGGTCCACAAATTCGACAGAGGAATTCCCCGACCAGACCCACTACAGGTACCAAAATTACTCTGTACAGGAATAGGTGCTCCACAGGATTGGCCCTTGTGTGGATTAATCACCCTGTGTTTATTTTCCATGGTACAGTTCCCCTACGTGTGGACCTGCGTCTCCCTTGGGCTTCCCCGCTGCCCCCCGGTCGCCGTGTTTGTAGCAACTCCTCCCTCGCAACAGATAGGATCTACCACCGCACCATTCCCACATGTGGCCTGAAAACCCATGTGATGCATTCCGCCACTCTTAACCTCCCCACAGCCTGGGCAGGTGGTGGTCTCCGCAGGGTCTTTTCATCCTGAAAGAATAGGATTTGGAAAAGAACGCCTTCCCCGGTGCATGTGATAGCGTTAAGATGGCCCCAGCCGCTTTAACTCTATGTGAGAAACATAGAGATAGAAAAGGCATGGCTGGCGCTGCCTGCTCCCATGCTTTGCACGTTGTTTTGTTCTCCCCTTCAGGGTGCAGGGAACTTAAAATGTTTCTGACGATTTTTATGGGGCGTTGGGGAAGGATACGTGCAGTCTGATGCAGCCTGTGGCCTTGGCACGCAACTACCTGCCCGCCCAATTGAATAGGGACCCCTAGTGTCGTCTAGGTTACTGTTGTTACCACCGTTCCCTGATGGAGGGAACGAGACGTTGTGTCCCCCCAGCCATGTCACTGAACCTAGCCATTGTTATGGCCGAAAGATTGTTCTCAGCTCCTCAGTGCAAAACATGAATGGACAGATGCATACCCGTATGTCTGGGGGAGGGACATGCAAATTCTGTCTGCCAATTTCTCATTGGCCTTTTCTCAAATTCAAAGATACGCGAGGCTCTCAAGAAAGACCCCTAGTGTCGCTTCACTCGAGGTTACAACAGTAACCTAGACGTTTTTTCGCGGGAAATTGGTGTCAAGGGGATTTGCCAATAACCCTTTGTCAAATCCAATGTCAAATAAAATCAAGCAGTACCTAACTGATCGAGCAACTCATCAATGCGGGGCATAGGGCATGCATCAAATTTAGACACTGCGTTGACTTTTCTATAATCCACACAGAACCACGCAGAACCGTCACTCTTGGGAACTAGAACAACCGGGCTGGACCAATCGCTGTGGGATTCCTCTATTACCCCCATCACATCCAATTCTTCCAGGACTATTTTCTTTTTGTGTTCGGGCAAGCGATAGGGATGGCTACATCCCCCCCTCATGTCATCTTGATGTAGAGCTGACGAAGATGGCCCCGGCTCTGCCTCCCCTGTCAGAGCATCGCACATATCACGCCTTATTGCTTTTATGCAGGACCCATCTGCACATATTCCCTTTAATATGTTCCTGAAATCAGGCCAATTAGTCCCCAAAATCAGTGGATGGGTGAGGCGGGAACCCGAAAATTGTTACCCGAAATTTAATTGCAAGGGTTACTACAGGGTTTTTGTGAATATTCCCATGCACACATTTAACCCTTACCTCCCTTACTCTTGCCATCTACTGCATTGTGGTGGGCTGCGATAGCAGCTACATACACCTTCAAGGTGGAGGGGGACAGCCTCCAGCCTCTCCTGCAGGAATGAAAGCACTGACTGAACTGCGCACCTCTGCAGGTCTTCGGCTCGAGAAGAACACCAATTCACGAACATTTAGGGCATAAAGTTGCCTGGTGGAGGGAGCTCTGGCTTGGTTGATCGTGTCTACGACTGCAGGTGGTAGATCCACTAGAGGGCCAGACGTAGAGGTTCCAGAGGTCTAGGTGCGGGTGCGGGTGCCAGAATATGCCCCGTCCCTGAGAAAAAAGGAGGTGCTGTCGCAAGGAGCGTAAGATCCGAAAACCAGTAAGGTGCCACCGGGATGACCTGTTCCTCATCCTCCATGATCTTGCACAGCACCGGTGCAAGAAGGCTCACTGGGGGAAATGCATACTTGCACAGCCCCCGGGGCCAGCTGTGTGCCAGCACTTCTGTCCCGAGAGGAGCTCCTGTCAGGGAGTACCAGAGCGGGCAATGTGAGTTGTCTTGGGAGGCAAAGAGATCTATCTGTGCCTTGCCAAATTGGTCCCATATCAGCTGGACCACCTAGGGGTAGAGCCTCAACTCTCTGCTGGGCGAAACCTGCCGTGACAGCACGTCTGCCGTCGTGTTGCGGTTGCCAGGGATGTGAGTGGTGCGCAGCGACCTGAGTCATGGCTGACTCCAAAGGAGGAGATGGCAGGCGAGTTGTGACATATGACGAGAGCATACGCCGCCTTGGCGATTTATGTACGCTACTGTCACGATGCTGTCTGAATGGATCAAGATGTGCTTGCCCTGGATTAGTGAGAGAAACCTCCGTAGAGCAAGATATACAGCCAACAACTCTAGGCAGTTGATGTGCCAATGCTGCCAGGGTCCTGTCCAGAGGCCAGCCGTTGCACACGGTGCCCCAAACCTGTCAAGAGGTGTCTGTGGTCATTTCGACACATCTGGACACCTGCTGCAAGGGGGCTCCGGTCCGCAGAAAGCACAGGTCTGTCCAAGGGTTGAAAGTCTGACGGCAAGAAGGGGTGATTGTCACATGGTATGTGCCGTGGCGCCATGCCCATCTCGGGACTTGAGTCTGTAGCCAGTGCTGAAGCGGTCTCATATGCATCAACCCGAGCGGCGGGGCCATGGCTGAGGATACCATATGCCCCAGGAGCCTTTGGAATTATTTTAGAGGAAACGCTGTGCCAGGCTCGAAGAGAGCGAGACACCTGAGCACTGACTGAGCATGCTCGTTGGTGAGACACGCTGTCATTGAGACTGAGTCTAACTCTATGCCGAGAAAAGAGATGCTTTGAACCGGGACAAGCTTGCTCTTTTCCCAATTGTCCTGAAGCCCTAGACGGCTGAGGTGCCTGAGCACCTGGTCCCTGTGAGTGCACAGTAACTCTTGAGAGTGAGCCAGGATGAGCCAGTCATCAAGGTAGTTGAGTATGCGGATGCCTACTTCCTTTAGCGGGGCAAGAGCTGCCTCTGCGATCTTCATGAAGACACGAGGGGACAGGGACAGGCCGAAGGTGAGGACCTTGTACTTATACGCCTGGCCGTCAAATGCAAACCGTAAGAAGGGAGTTTTGAGGCAGAAGGGAGACGTGGAAGTACGCGTCCTTCAGGTCTACCACAGCGAACCAATCTAGCTGTCGAACGGTAAGAATCTGTTTCTGCCTGAGCATTTTGAATGGGAGTCTGTGTAAGGCCCGGTTGAGAACTCGCAGGTCCAAGATTGGTCGCAATCTTGCTGAAGAAACCCTTCTCCATCTCGTCTGGAGGGATGGGCTCTAACACATCCTTGAGGAGCAGGGTCGTGACCTCTGCTTTCTTGCCGCACGGAAGTGGAGCGAACACCGCTGAAACGAGGTGGGAGCCTGGCGAACTGAATCGCGTAGCCGAGTCGGATAGTCCTGGCCAGCCAACGCAACCGATTGGGAAGTGAAAGTCACGCATCCAAACTCCTCGCGAGGGGCACTAACGCTTCGAGAAACACTCTTTCAGGCAATGAAAGTGCTGTAGAAGCGCCCAGGAGCATAGACTGGACAGAATGCAGAGAGAGAGAACGCCAGCTGGAAACACGCCGTAGATCCAACAGCAGTGCTTATCGCCAGTAGAGGTGAGTGAAACAGTGGTGAACTCAGCTTGCTGTTGCACAACCATTCGGCTCCGAAGAAAAATTCTGACTGGCACTCGCTGCCCCATTTCCCTTTATACCCGTATGTCCAGGGTGGGGCATGCAAATTCAGTTTGTCAACTTGACATTGGCCTTTTCTCAGGTTCAGAGGTACGTTTGGCGTCCCAAGAATGATTCAGGATACGACACAACGTCGAGTGAGTGACAGAAGGGGAACTCTGCATACCCAAATTTGTAAAAGCATCCTAAAAGTAAACAGAGCGACACCAAACAACTTGTGCAGATCTTAATTAGGACAATACCCCTTACTAATCAAAATCCCAAAATGAGCTCTGAAATTCTAAAAGCACCTAAAATGCAGTGAGCCGAGCTCATACCAGGCTGAAGCCCTGCAGTGCCAGGAGAAGAACCTGCACAGGAGCGCCCTTTCACAGCTGGTGCTGAAACTGCATCCAACACTGCATAATCTGGCCCAACCAAAGTATACAATTACAAAAACAAAATGACATTGCCTATTGGAGAGATGCCACTAAATTACAGAAGAAGATGAAACTCTATTTACACCTGAAAAGAGATTACAATCCAACAGAATACATGAGCTGTGTGAAAGAGCATAAAGTGAGAAAGACACTAAGCAAATACAGACTGAGTGATCACTGTCTGGCTTAGAGAGAGGACGGCACAGACAGAGATGGCAGACACGAGAGCAGAGACTGTGTTCAATGTGCTCTCAGAGAGAGAGAGAGAGAGGTGTGTGAGAGATGATCTACATGAGCTCTTAAACTTTCTTTATGCTTTCTATTTTCAGATAAGTGTTTGATCAGACCATCAGCAAAAACAATGAGAATATAACATACAGAAGAGGACTTTGCTAGAAAATTATGTGAAAAAAAAAAAAAAGATTCAGGAGAGAGAAGCTGATTCAAACAGTACAGCAGCAGAGACTTGCAAAAAATTGGAGGGAAAACTGTAAACAGGACAAACCCATACAAAATTCATAGTTGCTGAAGCAGTGAGTACAACACAACCCTTATTGGATGCTTTCTTTTTCCTGAGAAAGGAACAACTAATTGTACAACTTGGATGTTATAATATATCTTAAAGTTTAAAGTTGACATTTAGCCAAATGAAAAGCTAAAATGATAATAAACTGAAGCCATGACTAGCGAAGAATCTGGAGCACCTCAGTGTAGCAATACAAATGAGTCTGGGAAAATTAACCAATCAAAGGAGCAGCTGAATTCTCCTCACTGCTCTATGCAAATTAACTGCCTAGTCCTCACAGACTGTGTTCCCATTCAGAATCCCCCAGATATAAAAAGTGACACTGCAAGAAAACGGTTTAAACACAAGCTGCTTAAAGACAGTCCAGAGACCTGTTTAAAAATAGAGAAATAAGCAATCTAATTTTCTTTTCTGATAACCCCAGCTTCAGGCACAAAGATGTAATCAGCCACAACCCGTCAGTAAAGGAAGAGGGCATCTTAATGGCTGGAAAGTCAAAATCAGAGAGACAGATGATCCTGACAGCACAATGATCACTGCCAATATAAATAAAAATGGCACAGTTATGGTCCAGAGAAACCTAAAGGTATTCCAGGGTGATAACAGTGCAATAAATGAAATTATGAAGTGAGAGAAAGTGTTATTAAATGAGAATCCGTCATGTGAGCAGAATGCACAGAGAACACCAGAGCACAGGTCAGACCACAGCATGGACCATCCTACAAAGTCTGAGGGAAAAGAGAGGCCCAGCCAGGACCTGGATGTTTTAACTTTGTTAAAACAGCAACCTGTGTACACAGACAGATGTGCCTGTCTCACCAAACTACAACAGGATAAAGAGCTGGTCACACTACAACTAACAGTCCTCTCACAGCAAATGAGAGAGTTTCAGCAAGAAAAGGACAATTACCACCATGAGCTGACTGCATTAAGAGAACAGCTACAGGATAAAGAGCAGCGCACATTGAAGCTGGAGCAGCAGGTGAGAGAGCTACAGGAAGAGAAAGAGCAGCAGCACAGTGAACTCAAAGCACTGAGAGAGCAGATAAGAGAGCGGCTGGAGGCCAGAGAGGGACAGGAGCAGACCCTTACAGCACAGTTGCTGCCCCCACCCCTGAGGAGCCCGACACAGGCAACCCACTGATGTCACAGGACCCCCTGCCAGATAACTCACAACAGAGCCAGCACTCACAAAACAGCAGCCCAAAGCCATTCGGCACAGAGAAACCGGAAATAGTGCTACTCATTGATTCAAATGGAAAATCTATTGATGTAAATACACTTTTCCCCCATCACCGAGCTTTTCAAATCAATACTAAGCCCCAATACTAAGAAAGCCCTGGAGCTCCTCACAGAGTCACAACTCGGCTGTCCTAGCCACATCATAATACACACAGGCACAAATGACCTGAGGAGCCAGCAGGACGGGGTGGATGATTCTCTGAGAACTGTTCTGGAGAAAGCAAGACTTTCCTTCCCCTGTTCAAAAGTTATCTTCTCCACACAGCTCCCAAGGAAAGATTTCCATCCTCGCACAATCACCAAAATAAATGCCAGCATCTCAAGACACTGCGCTCTACTGCCTAATATCCACCTGGCCCACCACACAGACCTGGACACAAGCTGTCTGTATGATCATATTCATTTATACAGGAATGTTGTACATGTGCAGGCAAAAAGAATGAAAGATGTTGCTCTAAATTGGAACAACAGGACAAGCCCCCGTTAGAGCAGAACAAACCCAAGCCCAGGAAATGCATCATCTGCTCACGCTTAGTGTCCCACACTGGGCAGTGGTGAGAAATGAGGAGGAAAAAAAAAACACAAACTCAGTGTAAGGACAGTCCTTCAAATAAATAAATAAATACAAAATAATGTAAAGAATGTTCTAACATCTTACATAATTATATTTTCACTATTCATTGTTTTTTACATTGTTTTGGGCTTTTATGTCTTTCTCTTTTCTGAAAATGGCAAACAAATCCAACAGACTATCTTTAGATGAAATCCTTTCCATGTGCAATATACAAGCATTTGCATTTCCATGTGGAAAAATACAAGGTCTGAGCTCCTCAGCTTTTGGCCAATAGAGTCGAAACTCTGATTTCATCAGAGAATTTAAAAAAAAAAGATGTCATTATTTTACAAGAAACATGGAGTAGAGGTGATGAGCTCACTGATTGTACCGCAGGGTACAAAGAAATAGTGTTACCATTAGTAAAACTTGCATCAGTTAAACAGGAGGGACTCAGAAGGGATGTTAATTTGGATTAGATCTGAACTATCCTGTGCCATAGAATTAATAAAAACAGAACAATACCATTTATGGTTAAAAATAAAAAAAGACATACTGTCAACATCAAAATCTCTTTCTGTGTGCAATCTGTATCCTCTTTGAGACTGTAAGACTCTGAGGACGATCCTCCGAAAATGATCCAACCAAAAACACAGAGGATTACAGAACTAACGATCTAAATACTTACGACACTGAAAACTGTAACTACACAGAAATAAGAATTCACACAGGACTTTAAAAGCTATGAAATAGCAAAATAAGGCATTATATTTCAGCATGATATATAATGTCCTTGTGGGACATTTTCACGTTTTCACTGTAATAATAAATAGAAAAGTTTCCAAACCTCTCTTCTTATTGACAAATACATCCAGATCTGACAAGAGACTTTAAGGGATAGCTTACCCAAAAATTACAATTCCCATTATTTACTCACCCTCATGCAACCCCAGATGTGTATGACTTTCTTTCATCTACTGAACTTAAAATAAGATTTTTAGAAGAATTTCTCAGCTCTGTAGGTCCATACAATGCAAGTGAATGTGTGGCAACATTTGAAAGCTAAACAAACAAACGCAAGTCAGCATAAAAATAATCCATAAGTCTCTAGTGGTTAAATCAGTATCTTCAGAAGTGATGTGATAGGTGTGGATGAGAAACAGAAAAAAGATCACTTTCACATTCTTCTTGTGTTTTTGGTGATTCACATCGCCCCCTACTGTCTAGCAAAAAATGACAAATATTGATCTGTTTCTCACACACACCTATCGTATCACTTCTGAAGACATGGATTAAACCACTGGAGTCTTATGGATTACTTTTATACTGCCTTTATTTGCTTTTTGGAGCATCAAAATGTTGGCCTACAGAGCTAAAATATTCTTTTAAAAATATGAATTTGTGTTCTGCAGAAGAAAGGAAGTCATACACATCTGGGATAGAATGAGGGTGAGTAAATGATGAAAGAATTTTCATTTTTGGGTAAATTATCTCTTTAAAGTGATAGCTCAGCCATAATTTAATATTCTGTCATCATTTCTCTACCCTCATGTTGTTCCAAACCAGTGTGTGCATATAATCAAATGTTTTTAGCATATAATTACCAAATGTAGTTATATTTAATGGATTAATTAAAGAAACAAACAACCTCTATGATGAACTCACCAAAGTTAAGAAGAAAAAAGCTAAAAAATAAATGAATAATAGGAATAAAAATAATAATTAAATAACATAAAGTTGACAGTGAAATGGCTTTACAACTGATCTTCAGTATGTTTTTAAAAAAGATAAATAATTTCGCAATTTAGTAATTCAGCCTAGTTAATTGTGTGTGTGTGTGTGTGTGTGTGTGTGTGTGAGTGTGTGTTATGTTAAAAGATATATACATCATTTTTGCAACATTGTTAAAAGGTGACCCACCTTGAAAAGGCATCTCTACACTACCCTGTGCCCAGTCCCTGATCTGTCCACCCCCAGCACTCAACCTAAACTGGTCTAGGTCAATATGGCCACATCTTACCCTAAATAAGGCCAGCAGAATAATGTGACTTAATTCTCCGGATGGCCAGTCCGCCCCAAATGGTCTAAATCTGTAGCTTTGGCTCTGACAGTGTACTGCCCAGTAACGGCTTTTCAGCCATGTGCCTTCCAGTGGCTCAAACAGCATTTAGTATTTGGGCATTTAAATCCCAGCAAACCTTAATAAAAGGTTTTCGAGCGAAGTGAGCAGGTGGGCTTCCTTACATTTATCTATAATTGTGAAGGTTCATGTTATTAAAATTAATTGTATTCCAAAATTCAACTACCTGCTACTGTCTCTGCACATTTAAACAATTAGATAGTATTGCTAAATTCTTTATCTGGAATGGTAAACATCCTCGAATGCATTTTAACAAGTTACACAGGCCAATTGACAACGGTGGGTTAGATCTCCCCAATATTTTGTTTTACTATTCTGCTTTTGGTCTCGTTGATCATTGGTCATGTCCACCTGACCTGGCCCCTATTTAAATGTTGGAGGTGAAATTGACATTTTGTCATAAATACAATTTTTTTATGTTTTTATCCATCTCTCTGTAGGTCTGCGATACCATACAGGGACACACCAGGGAACGGTTCTCCTTTACAAACCACCTTGTTAGTGCCACCATGCTGCAAGGGGACAGGTTTGAACAGCCTATCTATTGCTCAGTGGAAGTAAACTGAAGACTTTGTAACGGACAAAATGTTACTGATAATATTATTGGTATTAAAACTAATTAACTGTTGATTAACGCGGTAGTGTGATGTTAAGATCACATGTGGTACCAAGAGGAGCAGCTTGAGGGCGCTATTGCCTGTTAGTGACAGATATATAAGCTCACTTACCATAGAGTAAGGGGCCTTGTTTTGGTAGAGGAAAATCAAATGTTTGGTTGGACTCACGCTACCACCTTGCTTCTCTTATGCCCTTTGTTGATAACTCTCTGAGTTACTGTTCAACTGATCGGATACTTGAGACTAGGAATTCAAGTGCAAATGACGCTAGCAACAAGGCTACAGCACATGGTCAGCTACGTGACACTGAGGACAAAGTTTCACTGAACGCCATTCTCACACTGTGGAAAACTGGTTGGAAATTATTGCATTGCACTCAAAATAACTATGTGGACTTGGAACTCATATCATCTTCATGAACATTCAACTCATCTAAAGACAAGACATTAAGAAGATAAGTTTATTTCATCACATTGAGTGAATCAAGAGACAAGACCCTTGAGAGAGTTTCTACCATTTATTCACTGACTGTTTGGCACATGTATTTAAGCACGGGTGGAAAAATAAAATAGGTTTGATATTCTTTTGTCTTGTGAAGAGTTTTATTCGTTAGTACATGTCAAAAATCTGTTGAACCCCTCAGAGTATCATCTTTAAAAGAAAGGAGGTGTTACAACTTATTCTCATCTACAGCATGGAAAAGTTCAGTGCCTGTTGTGGTTCTGTGGACCTACTCCAGCTGTTTATGGAGAACAATCTTGAAGAAGTATTTTCAGAGACTGTCACTCTCCTAAAAATACTCATCTCCACACCCATGACCACAGCAGAAGCAGAGAGGTGCTTCTCAACCTTGAAAAGAATTAAGACTTTTATAAGAATCAACATGACCCAGGAGAGGCTGAATGCATTGGCCATGCTCTCAATGGAAGAGAGACTGGTGACTGAGATGACTGACTTTAATCAGAAAGTTATTGAGAAATTTGCAGGCCAGAAGGAAAGGAGGGCAACATTTATGTTATGTAATTTCTCTCAATGAGGATCCAGTATGCTCTACAGTGGGAATGGTGCTTAATTTCCTTTAAGAGCGCTTGGATGAAGGTTTAATCCACTCCACACTCAAAGTGTATGTGTCTGCCATTGCAGCACACCATGACCCTATAGGTGCCTTTTCAGTGGGGAAGCACAACCTTGTCATCAAGTTTTTGCATGGTGCAAGACTGCCCTTTTTACCGCATTCAGTGCCTATATGGGACCTCTCAGTGATCCTGAAAGCGCTCTTAGGTTCTCCCTTCAAGCCTTTGGGCTTGCGCCGCCTTGCTCATTGCTCTCTCGTCTGTAAAGCGTATAGGGGATTTAAAAGCTCTTTCTGTTGACAGTTCCTGTTTGGAGTTTGGCCCAGGCTTTTCCAATGCATTCCTCCGGCCGAGGGCGGGCTATGTGCCCAAGGTTTTGTCTACCACTTTCAGGGCACAACTAATAAGCATTTTTCCTCCTTTCCTTTCCTCCTGGAAAAGCCTTGAAAATAGCCATTTTTACCAAGAGGTGCTTAAAAATTCTTGAATTATTGAAAATCTTAAAATACGCTTCTTAAATCATTTAATAAATGAAATGTATTTATTTATTTCTGAAAAACATGACGACAGACCACAAGACCACTGCTGAAGCAGGCAGTGCATAGACGGCGCTGTCACGTGACACCTGTTACTTTTTGTAGCGCTGTTCAGAATGGGCCAACCACAAAAAATTTACTGGAGGATTAATATATATATATATATATATATATATATATATATATAGATACTGCTGTGGTGGATTTAACAACTATGAATACTTGCAACTATCAGTTTAAATTACAATTCACTCTCCAGAGTGAAAAAATTATATGAGATGTAAAACGTTTTGAATAATTTGAATGCAGATCAATGGAGGATTCAGTTTTGTGAGCAATCTAGCGCCCCCTTGTGTAAAGAAAGCTTTGTGTCTCACAAAACAGGTTATTCCTGACAACATTTGGGTCAATCAAAATATGTTGACAAAGTCATGTCCCTTAAATTTTAGTCATGAAAATGCTTTCAAATAGTATTTAAGAAAAAAGAGAATTTCCTAACCTAATCTTTAATGATATGAAATGTCTTGACTCTGTTTTGTAAATTTAAAAAAAAAAAAAAATATTTGAAATTGTTAATTGCCTGAGAAAAAATCCTTCATAAATACCCTTCATCTGGTACATTCATGTGGTTTAAAAAACTCCATTAGAGGAATGGCTTTCTCTTGGGCATTGGCAAATATTATATCCTTGTTGGACATCTACCTGGCAGAAGGATGGGCCTCCCCTAGCACGTTTTCTAGGTTCTATCATTTACAATTTCCCTCTTTCTCTTCCCAGGGGCTTTCTGCAAAGTGGGACTTAGTTTCATTAAAAATAATGGGGCTTTGCTCTTTATATGATATATTTCTCCACTATCTCCCTTTGCTGAGTGAGTGAGGGTACAATTATTGTGTACAAACATCTGCTTATGCTTCTAGGGTTTGACCTGACCTGTTGATTTAGTCCCTGTTCTTGTTTGAGCATGTTCCCCTTTGCGGGACAGTTTTTGTACATTCTAAGCAGTTCTCTCATTCCCCTGGTGAATATGTGAAATCATTCCCTTATTAGCTTTCTCCCCACTGGTGAGGAGCTATTAATTTTTTAAGTGTCTCTGTGGTTGTTGACCTGCCATAATTGTTTTCCACTCCTTCCCAATTTTATGTGGAAGTGGTACTTTTACTACACCATTTTACAACCATCTTTGTTAGTAGGCGCAGTCTAAAACAGTATTCTGACGTTATTGGTGGTGCATACAAGAGACGTCAAGGTGACAGTATTGACAGGGAACATCTAGGTTACTGTTGTAACCCCTATTCCCTGAAAGGAGGGAATGAGATATTATGCAAGTCGGCGATAAAACTGATTATAGCTGAAAGGTTAGAGAATCATCTCGCCTCCAGTCAAATGTCCTGAGGTTATGATGAAGTTCCTTTTACACTTGCGTGAAGAACAGGCGGAGCTCCGAACTTCATCTGCCAATGGAATTGGCATGATGGTATATAGTTCAGTGTGAGAGCGAGCTCTCAGTAGTGACCTATAGCATCAGCTAATGACGTAACGTCTCATTCTCTCCTTTCAGAGAACCGGGGTTATAACAGTAACCTAGACGATATAGATGATAATTGAACTAACTAGTCATTTTTTTTATTCAAATTTAATGTGCATTAATAAATTAGTATAACATCTGATATATTAATTGATGTGTTTTATGTAGGCATGTTACTTGTGCCATTGTTAATATTGACATTACATTAAATGTTTCAGTCTATTAAATTATATGATATTATTAATTATTATCATACAATATTTTGGTGGCAACAATCTCTGGTAAAAAAACAAAAAAAAACATTTAACGTTGTGAAAAATCTTGTTGATGCTCTTATTGAAATTAAACATTATGCCTCGCTACATACATCCAAGACAGACTGAACATCTGACAATTTTAATGGATAACATAGGGCTTAATGTTATAGGATTAAATCAGACTTAATACAATTAGTTTTATTGAACAGTTTGTCGATTATGTTACTGTTGTATGTGTAATAGCATGTTTTTTTTATTTTTTATATCTTGTCAAATTATTAGCTTATGTCGAGCATATTTAAGTTTAGGCAATGTAACTGACAATATTGATGGCTAAACTACATTATATTGATTAAAAAATATATCTTTATATATATATCAAAAAATGGGAGTGTTGACAGGTATGAGTGCCACTCTCAAAAATAAAAATTTTGCTTTCAATTGTATGGCACACAATTGTAAAATTGTTCAATCAACAATTCTTACAAATTTACACTGAAAACTTATACAGATCACCAGGAGAATGAAGACTATGTCAATACTGATGTAGAACAAAATATAATTACAGATATCATGTCAGATTATATGATAATCTTTGCAATGATATGGCTGAGGAAAGCATTGAACAGAAATACTGCTTTGAAGAAAGTCATCCAAATAAAGAGGTTGCAGAACCAAAGGATGACAGCAATGGGGCACCTGAGGATACAGGACAAAAGGAAGAAAGCCTATGGAGACCAGCATCACCTGGTAAAAAGAAATTCACAACTCAGATAAATAGCAAAGACTGAATAAAAATAGCTTCTGAAGAAAGAGGAATGAAACTCAGAAGAACTTGGACACATACTTCACACGTTGTTTAGGAAAAAACACATCATGCCATATTGCATTTAAGTACCAGAGAGTTCCCTCACAGTAGAAAACATGGACCATTTCTTAAGTTAAAGGCAGTGTGCACATTCTCTGTTTGCAGAGCCAAATATTGGTTTACCCGTAATGAACCAGCATCACACAACCAAAAAATTACCATCTGCATGGCCCAATTTGGCCGTGTTAAACATGGTAAATCAGAAATTCGATTTCATAAGGCAAGTTACACTTGAAGAGGCAAAATTGCAAAGGCAATTAAAGATTTAAAGAGTTGCACTCCTTCTGCAGGGCTCTCAATGTCTTAACAAGAATGCCCTCAAAACCATATCATCTGAGGTCAAAAGGAGTCTTTGGTTACATGACAATATTGTTAATGGGTACATACAGCACTTGCAAGTTGATCCTTAAGCAGTACACATGCACATAGAGCAGGGAATGGGAATACTTGTCATCAAACCTCAGGAAAAATCACAACACATCTTGATGCAACTGGAGGAGAAGTGAGCAAGATCAAGACAAGCAAGTAATGTATGCCCTTGTTCTCCCTGGAGATGTTTAAACAAGCCTCTGCTTCCAGTTTCTGTGCTGCTGACCAATGAGCACAATGTGCAAAATATTTCAAGTTGGCTTCTGAAATTTGCGCATAGTGTCTGCAAAGTGACATCTGTCATAGTACATTGCATTGAGACAGTTTTTAGATGGGCCTTGAAATTGTTAGAACTTGACCAGAGCACATCATGGAGATGGGGGTTAAGAGGCTTTTACATAAACTTCAGTGTTATCTAAAACATAGAAATGTATGAAGTGAAGCATCAGCCTCAGCATTACACCCAGCATCACTGGATTTGTGCTTGGGGTCATTATCATGCAGGAAGATGAAGTTCCTCTTTACCTTTCTCTTTATAATGCAGACCTGTAGGTTTTGTGCCAAAATGGATTTGTTTTTGGCTCTATCCATGATACCCTCCATCTTGAACCACAGTCCCAGCTGAAGAAAAGCAGCTCTATAGCGTGACACTTTCACCACCATGCTTCACAGTGGGTTTGGCATTCTTTGGGCGATGAGCTATCTTGTCATTTCATTAAACATATCTTTTAGAATTATGGCCAAAAAGTTCTACCATGGCTCAATCGGGGGCTCCTGAAAGCCTTCTCCTTCCTCCCCCCCCTAATGGGCAGCCCTGTTTCTATCGCATGGCAAGATAAAATTCAGGTGGGATGTGATACTTTTTTGGCACCTTCCCCCATAGCCCAGACAGAAAGCTGAAGAGGAATTTCATCTTCCAGCACAATAATGACCCCAAGCACAGATGCAATTCAGCTGAGGAATGGCTGCAAAAGATCAACATTTTGGAATGACCCTAAAAATGGCTTGAAGAGGGCTGTGCACTGGAGGTCCCCTCATAATTTGATCGATCTGGAGCTTTGTTGCAAGAAAGAGTGGAAAAAATGGGCAAATCAAGTTAACAGACTCTTGCTTAAAAAGACTGGGTGCTGTTTAACAAGCAAAAGTTTATTTAATCAAATATCAGTTGAGAGGTGTGCACACTTATGTAACTAGGTTACTGTCTTTTATTTTTTCTCTTAAGTTTCCACTTTGTTCTTTAGTTGAATTAAAGGTGAAAAACAATGTAACATGATTTATATTGGTTTCATCTTGTACATTTGAACAAAAACCTGCTATTTTAACAGGTGTGTAGACTTTTATAGACACTGTATATATATATTATATTTACTTTTTTTTTTTTTTGCTAAATAGAATTTGCAATTGCTCTTTGAATTTATGAATTTCATACCATTACTTTCAGTTTGCTTACTGTAAAAGAGTCTGTGACAGGCATAGTCAAATTCAAGAAAAGTCTGAATGAATCTGAATTCAAATTGTAACAGTAAATGCATCACACACTGAGCCATTACATCAATACTTTAAGCTTATTTTTTTCTAAGAAAAACAATTGGTCAATATACATGTAACAAAAACATCCCTCTGTTGCATTTCATCTCATAATTCATATCCTGCTGATCAAACTTCAAAGTGGTTTCAGAACAAACGCATAGGCCTATGCAAAAAGAGTATAAAGACAAAACTCAAAAACAAGATTTTTTACATTATTCTGTTCTGTTGAGATTCAACACAGCACATAGTAATACAGAATCATACAATTAACAAAGTCGTCCTTGAAAAGGTGTCAAAGATATATAAAAAGCATCAAGTAAATAAGGTACCCAGTGGTTTAAAAAGAAATGAAAGAAAAAAACATCATAACCAACTAAATTCAACTTGTTACATAAAGTTTTGATTCACAAATTCTGCCATTGAATAATAAATGGTATAGGATTCAAAAATATTGGTGCCGGGTGGAGCGAAAAATCAGCATGATGCGTTGTCGCGGAAGCCTATCAGCATTGAGATTGTCTGAATGTCACTGACATACTAGCAAAAGAAATCTGGAAAAATGAATGAAAAAATTGTTGTAGCGGTGTGTGGGCACCCGGAATTGTATGACACAACGTCATACATGCACAGAGACCGGACGACATCGCTTGGAGGAAAGTTGGACTACCTGGTAAGTTCTGAAAATATGCACGTCTACTTGATTCCAGCTATTTGTTGTACTTTACTATGAACCAAGTCGTAGAAGCCCCTCCTACTGTCCTTTTCCGGAAGAGAAGCGGGAATACTTGCGGGTTCGCATTACTCGCGCACACATTTCTAATACAGTGGTCAAGCGCGCGAGCAATGCAAGGCAAACATTTTCTTTGCGCTGTATGTGAATGCACCATAACTCTGACATATCAGAATTGAATCAAAATATCAATTACAATTGGTTCACATCTTAAATTCTTTCTTGTATGAATTTGGCAATATCTATCATGTAAATAATTTCCTTTTTTCTCAATGGGATAGAATGTCTGTAAAAACAAAACCATCTCCCTTTCATAACCGTCGCCCTTTCTTTAAAGATGCCTTAATTGCCTAGCTTCACTATCAGTATTATCCGCCTGATTCAACCATAGAGATACTTCAGCAGCTTTTATGGTGTACTCAGATTATATTAATTAGATTAATAGAATGTTTATTTTGGGATATATTAATTTAGAATCATATTTACTTTATAAATGATCTTGTTTATGAATAGGTTTTTTTCCTATAATTATGATGAATTTATAAAGACATATGGAAATTTATGTTCAAGTTTTGGTTATAGACAATTACTATCTGCCATACCTGTAAACTGGGAAATGTATCATTACTTGCCATCCAAATATGAAGTTTGAAGTTTGTTTCACAACATAAAAAATTATGTTTGTCTCCACAACACTTTATGGATTATTGGGAAGACCTTTTTGATATATCTATAGTATTATTTTGTATGATAAAAGTATATGTTTTCAAAATGGTTGATGGTAAAGGATTATTTCTACCTGTATTTAAAATATATTTAATGCACTATTGCAAATTAGAGAAAGAGTAAGAAGAGTTCAAACTGTTTTTTGAGAAAATGGGTAAAATTGGTGAGCTTTTTTGAAGATTAATTGAGATAAAGGTATATATATAAATATTAAAGCAATAAGCCCAACGAAGCCATGCTTTACAGTGAATTTAGAACAGTTAAAGGGCGTAGTTAGGCACGATGCGGAGCGGAGTAAAACGGTTACTCCATAAAAATATTCATTTTAATATTTATTTTAGTCAAAATAAACACCAACAACAAAAAAATAATAATGATATAACACATTTATTCCTCCTCAAAACAATGTAGTCCCAAAAGGTTGCCAAGCAACACACGCAGCAACAAAGACGGCTCAACCAATCAGAATCAAGGACCGGAACTTTTTGTTTAATAATTAACATATATCTGGATATCACCATTAATTGTGCAATTGTTGAAGCATTGATCAAATAAGTTAGCACTCCTCTTTGATGGATGAGGGGTTTTTAATGCTGTACAGGTGCACTTTAATTGTGCAGGGCAAGAGACAAGGATATTGCTCCAGCATCGCCTCTCCTCGTAGTTTGGGCGCCAGTAAGATTGCAGGGACAATTCACATTTATGTCCCATCACTGACATGATTTCTCTCGCCTCTAGACCAGCATCAGAAAGTTTTGTACAGTCATGCGTCGCAAGCAGTGGTTGGTGTAGATTGTCTCGGTGCCAGCTGCTTTACAAATCCGTGGTAACATTGAACCAAGGAAGTTCACCCCCATAGGCTCTCTAGTGTACCTAACATTAGGAGAAAGAAAAAAATGTTGCCTTGTAACCTGTTGCATTGTAGCTGTTGTCACTTAAGTAACCAAGCTACACTGTAACAAAAAATATATTGCTGGCAAATGACAGCATGACTACAGAAAGGTGTGCACAGTATGCTACAAGTAAAAAATTAAACTAAAGTTTAACTTACCATACATCTTTAGTGTAGTTTGTCCGCTTTGGATGGAGATTGGCTGGCAGCAACGAGAGTTATTTGTCCAATGAGGCGACAGGACACAGAGGATTCCCTGACTGCTCAAACATAAATCCCTGTATGCTTTCTTTTTTCTTTCATCTTTGTGGTTTTTTGTGCATTTGTTGAATGACAGTGTTTCATACTTCTGACCATTCTCGTCCTGGCGGATGATAAATGATTCGGGTTTCAGTTGGCGGTTGCCCTCATTAGCTCTGCGTCCCATATGCAGTTGTACATCAAACCAGACTTTGTTGATAAGACCCTCAGATGTATTTGGATTCAGTGCTGCAGACAGCTTGATTTTCTGAAAGTCTGCCTCAGTTAACGCAGAATGGTGGGATGTTTTGACACGTCCTTCTCTGCAAAGATTTTTCACTACTCCAATGAAAACGGTGTTGCTAGTGATAAACTCGGGATCTTTTCAACAGGCACCAGGATTGGCTGATCAGTGGATCATTTATGTACCGGTTAAGCCCCACACGTAGGCCGACATAACTGCTGAAACCATAGGTTTCACCTTTCCCGTTTTTGACGGTGGCATAAAACTGACCTAGAGACTGGTTTAGGTCAATTTTGGTTATCGTTTTAAAATCAATAGCCAGATCTTTCTCAACACACCAATTCTGAAAACAGTGAACAGACCACATAGTCTGTTTAATGGTCCCAGCTTCATTTCTTGACTTTTCCATTTACAACAAAATCTGTCATTTTGAAACAATTTCTTTGGCGCAGTAATACTGAATTGTTTTACAGAATCACAAATGGCAGTTGCGCAGTAATACTGATGTAATGCGGTCACAGGTGTATGTTTGTTGAGTAATTTACAATGGCTTCGAACGCGGCTCAACCAATCAGAATCAAGGACCGGAACTATCTGTTTTATATATATATATATATATATATTATATATAAATAAATAAACTCAAATGGTTGTGCCTTTGTTATAGTTGAAATTGTATTTTATTTACTTAATTCATATTTCAGAAGAAAGTAAAATTGTATGAATAGTGGTCTTAGAGTTATACTGTATATATTATTTCATGTTTTTTTTTTGTCTTGTCATTCAGTTTTGCTCACTACAACAACTGGGCAATGCCCTTTTCTTTTACTTTTCCCAAATAATTCTGTTGTTATGGCTTCTCTCCAGTATGCACTCTCTCATGTTTTTTCAGTGCATCTGACCGACAGAAACCCTTTCCACATTGAAGGCATGTGAAAGGCCTCTCTCCAGTGTGAATTTTCATGTGCATGTTAAGATCTCCTTTCCGTATGAAACTCTTTCCACACTGATGGCATATGTAAGGCTTCTCTCCAGTGTGAGTTTTCATGTGCATGTTAAGATCTCCTTTCCGTACAAAACTCTTTCCACAGTAAGAGCACGCGAAAGGCTTCTCTCCATTGTGAATTCTTATGTGTATCTTAAGACTCTCTTTCCGTGTTATACGCTTTCCACACTGATGGCATGTGAAAGGTTTCTCTCCAGTGTGTATTAACATGTGTGTCTGAAGACTTTGTTTCTGTCTGAAACTCTTTCCACATTGAGGACATGTGAAAGGTTTCTCTCCGGTGTGAATTCTAATGTGTCTTCTAAGACTTCCTTTATGATTGAAACTATTTCCACACTGAGGGCAGGTGAAGGAATTTTGGGCTTGAGTTTTGCTTTTTGAGGAATTCTTTGCATTCTGCGAGCGACTAAAAGATCTTTTTTTAGTTATGAAATGATTATTCTGATACTGATGTTCCTCTTCCACTTCATTCAGTTCTTGACTTTCTTCTTTCACTTCTATCGGTTCTTGATTATCCACTTTCATTTCCATCAAGTCTAAACAGAAAATATCAATGAATATCAGAAAATCATGGACGTTTACAGAGATCATATATATATATATATACAGTGAGGAAAATAAGTATTTGAACACCCTGCTATTTTGCAAGTTCTCCCACTTAGAAATCATGGAGGGGTCTGAAATTGTCATCGTAGGTGCATGTCCACTGTGAGAGACATAATCTAAAAAAAAAAAAATCCAGAAATTACAATGTATGATTTTTTAACTATTTATTTGTGTGATACAGCTGCAAATAAGTATTTGAACACCTGAGAAAATCAATGTTAATATTTGGTACAGTAGCCTTTGTTTGCAATTACAGAGGTCAAACGTTTCCTGTAGTTTTTCACCAGGTTTGCACACACTGCAGGAGGGATTTTGGCCCACTCCTCCACACAGATCTTCTCTAGATCAGTCAGGTTTCTGGGCTGTCGCTGAGAAACACGGAGTTTGAGCTCCCTCCAAAGATTCTCTATTGGGTTTAGGTCTGGAGACTGGCTAGGCCACGCCAGAACCTTGATATGCTTCTTACAGAGCCACTCCTTGGTTATCCTGGCTGTGTGCTTCGGGTCATTGTCATGTTGGAAGACCCAGCCTCGACCCATCTTCAATGCTCTAACTGAGGGAAGGAGGTTGTTCCCCAAAATCTCGCAATACATGGCCCCGGTCATCCTCTCCTTAATACAGTGCAGTCGCCCTGTCCCATGTGCAGAAAAACACCCCCAAAGCATGATGCTACCACCCCCATGCTTCACAGTAGGGATGGTGTTCTTGGGATGGTACTCATCATTCTTCTTCCTCCAAACACGGTTAGTGGAATTATGACCAAAAAGTTCTATTTTGGTCTCATCTGACCACATGACTTTCTCCCATGACTCCTCTGGATCATCCAAATGGTCATTGGCAAACTTAAGACGGGCCTTGACATGTGCTGGTTTAAGCAGGGGAACCTTCCGTACCATGCATGATTTCAAACCATGACGTCTTAGTGTATTACCAACAGTAACCTTGGAAACGGTGGTCCCAGCTCTTTTCAGGTCATTGACCAGCTCCTTCCGTGTAGTTCTGGGCTGATTTCTCACCTTTCTTAGGATCACTGAGACCCCACGAGGTGAGATCTTGCATGGAGCCCCAGTCCGAGGGAGATTGACAGTCATGTTTAGCTTCTTCCATTTTCTAATGATTGCTCCAACAGTGGACCTTTTTTCACCAAGCTGCTTGGCAATTTCCCCGTAGCCCTTTCCAGCCTTGTGGAGGTGTACGATTTTGTCTCTAGTGTCTTTGGACAGCTCTTTGGTCTTGGCCATGTTAGTAGTTGGATTCTTACTGATTGTATGGGGTGGACAGGTGTCTTTATGCAGCTAACGACCTCAAACAGGTGCATCTAATTTAGGATAATAAATGGAGTGGAGGTGGACATTTTAAAGGCAGACTAACAGGTCTTTGAGGGTCAGAATTCTAGCTGATAGACAGGTGTTCAAATACTTATTTGCAGCTGTATCATACAAATAAATAGTTAAAAAATCATACATTGTGATTTCTGGATTTTTTTTTTTAGATTATGTCTCTCACAGTGGACATGCACCTACGATGACAATTTCAGACCCCTCCATGATTTCCAAGTGGGAGAACTTGCAAAATAGCAGGGTGTTCAAATACTTATTTTCCTCACTGTATATATATATATATATATATATATATATATATATATATATATATATATATACACACACACACATATACACACACACAGTTGCCTCCACTAATATTGGCACCCTTGGTAAATATGAGCAAAGAAGGCTGTAAAAATCAACAGTTTATCCATTTGATCTTTCATTCAAAATATTCACAAAAATCTAACCTTTAATTGAAGTAAAATATATCTGAAGTATATTGCCATTCATATTTCTTAAAAATCTTTGTACACCTGGGTGACTAGGAACATGAAATTTTCAGCCATGACTTCCTGTTTCACAAGGGTATAAATATAAAGTAACACACAAGCCAAATTCCCTTAGTCATCCATCACAATGGGTAAGACCAAAGAATAAAGTTATGATGTACGGCAAAAGGTTGTTGAGCTTCATAAATGTGAAATGGCTATAAGAAAATATCTAAAGCATTGAAAATGCCAATTTACAGCATCAGGGCAATAATTAAGAAGTTCCAATCAACTGGAGATTTTAAGAATAAGCCTGGAAGAGGATGTGTTTATATTGTCTCCACACACAGTGAGGAGGATGGTTCGAGTGGCTAAAAAGTCTCCAAGGATCACAGCTGGAGAATTGCAGAAATAAGCTGGGTCTTGGGGTCAGAAAATCTAAAAACAAAATATCAGACATCACCACAAGTTGTTTGGGAGGGTTTAAAAAAAAAAGCCTCTAGTCTCATCCAACAACAAACTCATGCATCTTCAGTTTGCCAGTCTCTACTGGAACTTCAAATGGGACTGGGTTCTATGGTCAGATGAAACAAAAATATAGATTTTAGGCAACAAACACCAGAGATGGGTTTGGCGCACACAGAAGGTAGCCAAATGGAAAAGTATCCCATGTCCATGGTTAAATAGGGTGGTGGATCTTTAACGTTTTGGGGCAGTTTTAATGCAAGAGGTCCTGGACATCTTTTTCTGATATATGGCATCATGGACTCTATCAAATACCAACAGACAAAAAAAATCAAAACCTGACTGGATCTGCCAGAAAGCTTACAATGGGCCCTGGTTGGATCTTCCAGCAGGACAATGATCCAAAAAACACATAAAAAATGTTTCAATGACCACAAAATCAAGTTTCTGCCATGGCCATCCCAGTCCCCTGACCTGAACCCCATAGAAAACCTGAACCGAAGAGGAGAGTCCACCAACATGGACATCTGGAGAGATTCTGTATGGAGGAATGGTCTCAGATCCCTTGCCATGTGTTAGGCATTAGGCATTATAGGAGAAGACTCAGAGCGGTTATCTTGGCAAAGTGAGGTTGCACAAAGTATTGAATAAAGGGTGCCAATAAATGTGTTTCTTGCTGGATTAACTAATATTTTCTCTGCCCTGCCATCTGTTGTTTGGAGAAGAGCTCAAAGGTGGTGCAAGTCAAGTATAAATGCCTCGGACCGTCGCAATCTACATTCACTGCGTTACCAGGTGAAAGTATAAACAAGGCATCAAGCCTTTTTAAATGATGTGTGCCCAAAAATCCACTCTTCTCAGAGAAAATATCAGCTAAGACAATAAAAAACTGCAGTGAATGAACTTTCCAATTACCTAGCCAGGTATTATAATAGTTCATGTTGAATTGTCATATGCAAGAGGTGAACAATACTGGGTAGCTCAGCGAGTAATGACACTGACTACCACCCCTGGAGTCAAAAATTCGAATCCAGGGTGTGCTGAGTGACTCCAGCCAGGTCTCCTAAGCAACTAAATTGGCCCAGTTGCTAGGGTAGAGTCACATGGGGTAACCTCCTTGTGGTCATGATTAGTGGTTCTCGCTCTCAATGGGGCGTGTGGTAAGTTGTGTGGATTGTGGATAATAGCATGAGCCTCCACATGCTGTGAGTCTCCGCGGTGTCATGCACAGCGAGTCACGTGATAAGATATGCAGATTGACGGTCTCAGAAGTGGAAGCAACCGGGACTTGTCACCCGGATTGAGGTGAGTAACTGCGCCACCACGAGGAGCTACTAAGTAGTGGGAATTGGGCATTCCAAATTGGGAGAATAAGGGATAAATAATTAAAAAAATAAAAGTTTTTGTCTTCCGCTTACAGTTAAGACCCCAATGTTTTATATTTAAAGCCTAGTCAAGATGATGAATTTACATTTAAAATAAATGTATGAACTCCAATCACATTTAAACACACATTGATTAAAAATTAATTGATTGATTACTCATTCCACTCTCACTCCAAGGAATTACATTAATGGACATGTTGTGATTACAATTTGGGCAAAATCTCCTGCCGTTTTCCAGTGGACTTTTTAAATAATTGGATCAAATAGGCTGATTCAATTCATTTCAAACTTTATTGACAAGATAAAATTAAGTGTACATTTCCAATGCATGCATTATTAGACAATATAAATACAGATATAAAACATATTGAAAGCTAAAGTTTAATTGGCTGAAGTTTAAAATCACAAAACTTTTATTTTCTCTGGCTGTCGCTCAGTCTCTACAAGTATACCTGATTGCAGCTTGCTGAACCGCCAACCTACTAAATCTCTATGGTGCATACACTAAAAAACTTTTTTTTAATAAGACTTTTAAACAAATACAGGCTAACAAAACATAATGTGACATTTTTGAGGTGGTGGCCTAGTGCACAGGGCTGCTAACCAGAAGGTCGCTGGTTCGAACCCCACGGCCACCACCATTGTGCCCTTGAGCAAGGCACTTAACTCCAGGTTGCTCCGGGGGGATTGTCCCTGTAATAAGGGCTCTGTAAGTTGCTTTGGATAAAAAGTGTCTGCAATATGTATAAATGTAAGTGTCCATTTTTGGTTAATGATTCATTGTCATTACTTCATATAGTCCTATTATTATTATTCCATATTTTATTTCTATTCTATTTTATTTTTGCATTATATTATATTATATTATGGTATCTTAATATTGTATAAAGAATTGTTATATTTATAAATTCCTTTCCTGACTTTTCATTTAGTTAGATGATTGTATTAATAGTAGAGATGCACCGATTGCAATATTCTTGGCCGATTCCGATTTCCGATTTTTTTGCAAGTGTTTGCAAGATTTTCTTTCTAAGAACTATTGACCGCATATACAAACAAAATCTACCTTTCTTCAATGCAAAATGTAATTTTCATAATAAAATAAATGATTAAACATTACAATTTCCCCCAAACAAAGTTACAGGATCTTCTTCTTCTGATATATAAAGTGCTCTGTGACTGGAAAGAGGTAGAAATAACAATTAACTGCAAATGCTTTATATAACAAAACAGATGTCATTTTCCACTATTTTTATAAATTGATCTTTTTCTATTTTTTACTCGTCTAACAAAACAATTCCAAATATTACAAGCCTATGAACAAACCTGAAGTGTCCAATACGCTCAACAGTGACATTAAGCTACGTTAGATACCAAATATCAGAGGTAAAACTGATTGCTGCTTCGGGATCGGCTTGTGACCATACCAGTCAACACTCCCGTTTTTCCCGGGAGTCTCCCGTATTTCACACCCATCTCCCACCCCCCTCCCATTTTGATATTTCTCCTGGGAAACTCCCATAATTTGTATGGCCCAAACCACGTTATATGAATAATCACATCAATATATTATTCCAAGGTTGTCCAGTTGCCAGATCTTGTATGAAACGCATCCAACTCACACAATCGACACATCATTCACATTTCAACCCATGTGTGACCTCAACTTGGCAACCAAAACCCAGCTGCTCTGTTGAAATCGGCGCAGGCAGTAGATGCGAGAAGTTGAATCAAGCATCACCGGTAGATGGGAGGAGACTCAGCTGGTGCTCCGGCGAAAAAAAATAAGATAAAAATATATATATACACATGTATATTTAACAGCTGGACGAAAGCATTTAATTTCATATCCCGAAGCCATATCGATAATACCCACGCCTTTTGCAAAGAGTGTCGCACTGATTTTAATATCAGACACGGTGGGAAAAATTACGTTACTCAGCACATTAAATCACAACGGCACAATTTATATGTATTTAGCCTGTCTCTGCCATCCAGCACCCCCTTCACCTCCCGGATTTGTGTACCCAAATGTTCACAGGTATGCTTGTAACAGGCTGCGTGTGTGACATGACACGAGATTCAACCACTCGGGCAACGTGACGTCGGAAAGTACCGCCTACTCTGTATCGAGGAAATTGATCAGATTTCTGAACACTCTGTCCTCCTCTATGGAGAACGGCTGGTCATCCAGGGCCATAAATTCCATAATTTTCCTCGTAATTACTTTGGTCTTTTCGCTGATCATACCAAGGAAAGATAGGAGAAGCTGCTGACTTCTGGCTGGCTCTGAGCTCTGGCTAGCTTTAGCCGCTTAACCTTTTTTAGCTTCTTTTTTAAAAGTGGTATTTTCAGCTGGGTGATGGTGTTCTAAGTGTCTTATTAGGTTTGTTGTTCCGAACGTTATTGTGGTGGTTCCCCCACGGTTTACTTTAGCCTTAGACTTTATGTATTTTTCACTCACAGTGAAGATCTTCCACGACAATGTCATGTTATTGCCTGCGCTGCTGGCAACAAAACGGACCGGCTCACAATCGGAAAGACGTGAGACTGACCGGGCCGAGCATGCGGAAAACCGGCTGATTCCGGTCCCTGGCCAGTCGATCGGTGCATCTCTAATTAATAGTTCATTTTTCACTTGTTGCTGCTTGAACTTTAATGAGGGGAACAAATGCTCTCTCATGAGGGCAAGAGATGAAAGAAAAGCAGCGTTGTCATGTGTGAAACGGCACATTAACAGTACACAATACACCATACCGCTCCCACTGCATTGTTCTTAACTGCTGAATCAAGTTTGTTGTCTTTCAACACTATGCCAGTATCCGCCACACTCCATCATGCCATCAAAGTGCTGCTGAAATCTTAAAGAAGCAGCACTTGTTTTGCGACATGAGGGATCGGTTTATGCGATCAAATTACCGATCGAGTCATAGGACGTGAATATTGGCTGATACTGATCAGTGGCCGATTGATCGGAGCATCCCTGATGTTGGATATTACAAGTTTTATGTCTATAAGTCAGTGTTTCCTGCACCGCTATTCAGCAGCTCTGGTATCGGCCTCAAATTTCCTTATCGGTGGACCACTAATTTATTATTGTGTTATTATATAATTCATTATTTTCGATAATCATGGGATTATTATCTAATAATTCCATACATTAGATGTGCATTTCAAACATCTTCACTATTCTTCATTACCTATAGGCAAATTGAGTGGAATCATTCGATCTGAATTCATAGTAGTCTACTGATATTATGACATCCCTTCAATTACAAATATGGGCATCTAAGTGTATGAACCATTCTACCGAACTGGTTTAAACTGAAAGTTGGAAACATCTTAAATGTATGTTTTTTTCTCCCCAAAACTTTGTCCAGTATACTGTATAATTGTCAACCTGTTTTCATATTACATTTTTAGACTTTTTGTAAATTTTTCTACTTCCAAAATGTGTCAAAACTGAACAAATACAGCATAATTAAATGATTATATTTCTATTAATAATTGGTTTCCATCTCCCTATCTAAAGATTCTATTTTGCATATTTCTAGAAAGCCAAATCAATTTAAATGATGTATTTAACAAATTTCCATTAATAAGATTTTTCAAAATCGAAATGCAATTTTTCTCTGTAAAAGGTTTGCAACGTTTTCTCTGACAACTCTTAAAGCTACACTTTAAACACTTAAGTTACACAACTGCATTTTTCACATTATGGAGCACATTTACTTCAACGTGAAGGGCTCATACAGCCATGTTGGACAGTTATAATCATGCTCAGCCAGTGAAATAAAACTTTGCGTTTCAATACAACAAAAAATAAATAAATATTAATAATAAAAGTGTAAAATTTAAAACCTCAACTCACTAAATAGTTTTATTTCACTTTAAAATAAATTAAAAAAGGTATTTTGCGAACCAACACTGAAAACAAATACAAAAGATGATAAAGTATTATTTCATACAATTTAATTTAGGGGTTTGGGACAACCACTTTCTAATATTAATATATCAATTCCTTGGGTTGAAACAGATCATACAATTTTCAAATGAAATTTTCAATATCTCATTTGTGAAAATACAAAATTACATAGTAAACTGATTAAGTATTTTTGACTGAATGACAAAATAGAAGAAAATAAGACGAATTCTTAAGAATGCTACCGGGTCATTTTACCCCAGTAGTGTGGGGAAATGGTTTAATAATTTTTAATTTGTGAAGAACACTATTCTTCAAGGGGAATCTCTCACATCATTCCCTATATTTGAGTGTTTAAAAGGTTATTTGAAAGCGCATATAATTTTATAACTACAGTCATGAAATGTGTTCAACTGTGTGAATGTGAAGAATGAAGAATGAACACCAACCTGTTTGTTCGTCAGTGTGTTCGGTTTTAATTCTGCATGCTTCTGGATAACCCATATCTTCACTCTCCTCTTTAATAAACATCTTTACAACAGTGTCACACAGATTTCACTTGTTTCCTGGAGTTTTACTGCGTTACAGACAACTCGCAATTCTCCCGCCTAAAATAAACACCGGAAATAAAACTTGTGAAGTCACTGAAGAAATAAAAGAGGTGAAAGTCACACATTTATTCTCATTCAGCGCGTATAATCTTCATCATCATCATCATCGTCGTCTTCTTCTTCTTCTTCTTCTTCTTCTTCTTCTTCTTCTTCCAAACACTAACTAATACCGCACATTATCGCCACCTACTGAAAGCATCTGGAGCAGGGTAGGGTTGCGTAATCTGTGAGACATCAAGTTCACACTAAGGGCTTAGTAACTACTAGTTAGTTTGTAACTAAGTCAGTGCTTAATTTGGTGGCAACACCTGTTCTTAAGACAAGAATTAACTAGTAGGTTGAAAGCTCTCCGTTATGCATAGTCGCATAATATGACGTTTACCAGTATTGATCCAATCAGCAGCCTTCAAATCTGTACACAGAACTGTTAAAAAGCTGTGAATTTCAGTCTGATCTTGTTCAGTCTGACCTTGTTTGCTCACGAACTGTCAGCTGTAACTGTCCTCTTCACATTAATATGATCTCAGACCCCTTGTTGTTCACACCACTGCTCCTTAAGAACTCGGTCCCCATTACAGCTAGGGCTGTCACGATTATGAAATTTGGCTGACAATAATTCATCAAAAATCAATTTGTCATACAAATGGTTATACTTAAGGTGTGTAAATGCTTATTAAATATAGGCCTACACCTTAAGCAGTAATTTATTGATATTTAACTTGAAATCATATAATAAAATGGGGCTATACTTTTAAGGCTTTAAAAAATATTGAATCTTTCATCAAAAATTATTGCACAGGGATAGAATTACATTAAAAGTAATAACTTATGTTCCCCGTCTGTCGCTCACTTTGACGTTGTGTCGAAGAAGCGACACTAGGGATCTCTCTTGAGCGCTGAATATGCCTCTGGTCTATGAAAAAAGGCCAATGAGAAGTTGGCAGACAGTATTTGCATACCCCGCCCCGGACATACGGGTATAAAAGCGGGGAAATACGTCGAGTTCATTCCGAAATTTTCTTCGGACCCGATGGTCATGTATGCAGCCAGCTGCGAGTTACACACCAGATTCCTGCTTCTGTTCCTCTGACACTCTGTCTGCTGTTGGATCTACAGCTCACTTCAGCGGGCGTTCTCTTTCTCTGCACGGCAGTGCAGTTTGCCCCTGGGCACTTCGACAGCGCAGAGTATCGAAAGAGTTTATTTAAAAGAGTAATTTTCTCTATAATAGAGTTTATTTCTCTAAAAGAGCAATACACAGTGGCGTTGAATGTCCTTTTCAGGACGCGTCTTTTTAAAGATGCCATTAAAGATGCCCTGTGTAGTTCCTGGATGCGGTAGAGTGCTCTCCGCTTCAGATTGCCACAGGCGTTGTCTCATGTGTCTGGGCAGCGATCACACCTAGGCAGCGTTTGTGGATGGTTCATGCTCTCATTGCGAGGACAACGTTGCGGTCGCAGCTTGCTTTCAATAGAAAGCACGCCACTCCACCCGTCCCCTGTGTCGCTCCTTCTTCCCACGGGATTGAGGATGATGCGGCTGGCAATGGAGGCAATTTGAAGAAACACCCTGCTCCGCCTCAACCCAGGCCCAGCTCTCAGCCCCAGCGTCGAGCACACCGCAGGAAGCAGACGCCCCCCCAACTCCTGGACCACCTCGTGGACCCATAAGGCTCCCAGGCGCTCCTGAGACGTTCGACCCAGGGACCAAGATGTTAGCTCCAGAGATGGTAAGACCACTCCGTCCCCCGGTGGAGGGCCGGGAGGGGAATCTTTTGTTAAATTTTTATTTGCGGTACCCAAATTCTCAATAAAAGAGCTATTTCCTTTGTCTCTGGGTCACCTGGCCCGCAAATGTCATTCTCACGGCACTCTGCCGCCAGATCTCAACAGTCCCGGCTTCCTGGAGACGGACCATCCATCTCTAGCCCCACGACTGTTCCCCAGCCGGCCGGTTCCGACAAGTCTAGAGGACACCTACCCTGGACCCCCTCCTCAGTCTCTAACCCGCCCTCTGCTGGGTGTGCGGAGAAAGGTAAGTGCTTTGAGTCTTTTCTCAACACCAGAGCATCGGGACGCGTCACCGCCTCCCGACGCCACCTTACCTGCTCCGGCCCGCTGCGAAGCCCCACCAGGTATGTCGAAAATAATCATCCCCTTGGTGCCCCTAGCACGGAGTTTGGACGCATGGCTCTCACTTCCCAACCCGTCTCGCTGGCTGGCCCGGACCATCCGACTCGGTTACGCAATTCAGTTTGCCAGGCCTCCGCCCCCTTCATGTGCGTCCGCTTTTCCGCAGTACACGGCGAACATGCCACTCTTTTACTCAAAGACGCGATTGAGCCTGTCCCTCCAACCGAGATGAAGAAGGGTTTCTACATCCTTTACTTCATCGTACCTAAGAAAGGCGGTGACTTACGACCAATCTTGGACTTGCGAGTTTTCAACCAAGCATTGCACAAACTCCTGTTCAAAATGCTCACGCAGAAACGCATCTTAACCTTCGTTCGACATCTAGATTGGTTTGCAGCGAAGGACGCGTACTTCCACGTCTCAATTTTGCCTCGACACAGACCCTTCTCGTGGTTCGCGTTCGACGGGCGACCTCAATGTGATAGCGGACTCGTTGTCACAACAACACTTGCCCGGTGGAGAGTGGAGGCTTCACCCCCAGTCAGTCCAGCTGATTTGGGAGCGGTTCGGCAAGGCCCAGGTAGACCTGTTTGCCTCCCGAGAGACCTTCCACTGCCTGCTCTGGTATGCCCGTTCAGAGGCTCCCCTCGGGGCAGACGCACTGGCACACATCTGGCCTGCGGGGCTGTGCAAGTATGCATTTCCCACAGTGAGCCTTCTTGCACAGGTGCTGTGCAAGGTCAGGGAGGACGAGGAACAAATCACCCTTGTGGCTACTTATTGGCCCATCCGGGCCTGGTTCTTGGACCTCGTACTCCTCGCGACAGCCCCTCCCTGGCGAATTCCCCTAAGGAAAGACCTTCTTTCTCAGGGATGGGGCACGCTCTGGCATCTGCACCCAGACCTTTGGAACCTCCATATCTGGCCCCTGAGGGGACACGGAAGATCTAGTTGGTCTACCACCCACGGTCATTGCCATGATCAACCAAGCCAGAGCCCCCTCTACCAGGCAACTTTACGTCCTGAAATGACGTTTGTTCATGAATTGGTGTTCTTCCCGGGCTGAAGACCCACAGAGGTGCGCAGTTAGGTCAGTGCTCTTGTTCCTACAGGAGAAGTTGGAAGGGAGGCTGTCCCCTTCCACCTTAAAGGTGTATGTTGCCGCTATCGCAGCTCACCACGGCCCAGTAAACGGCAAGTCTCTGGGTAAGTATGACTTAATTATCAGGTTCCTAAGAGGCGCCCGGAGGTTAAATCCCTCCCGGTCAAGCCTGTTCCCCTCCTGGGATCTCTCAGTGTTTCTCGCCGGTCTTCAGTGATCCCCCTTCGAGCCGCTAGAATCAGTTGGACTGATTCCCTGCTGATCGCGCTCACCTCCATCAAGAGGGTTGGGGACCTGCAAGCGTTCTCTGTTAGCGACACCTGCCTGGAGTTCGGTCCGGCAGACACATATGTGATCCTAAGACCCCGACCAGGCTACGTGCCCAAGGTTCCTACCACGCCCTTTAGAGACTAGGAAGTGAACCTGCAAGCGCTGCCCCGGGAGGAGGCAGACCCAGCCCCTTCATTGCTGTGTCCGGTACGTGCCTTGCGTGCCTACTTGGACCGCACTCAGAGCTTTAGGTGCTCTGAGCAGCTCTTTGTCTGCTTTGGGGGACAGCGGAAAGGGAACGCTGTCTCCAAACAGATGCTTTCCCACTGGGTGGTGGATGCCATCCTACTGGCCTATCACACCCAGAGCGTGTCCCCCCTCCCCCCCCCCCCCCCCCCCCCACCCCGCGGGTCCGAGCGCACTCTACAAGGAGTGTTGCATCCTCGTGGGCACTGGCTAGGGGTGCCTCCCTAGCAGATATTTGTTGGGCAGCGGGTTGGGCGACACCTAAAACCTTTGCAAGATTTTACAATCTCAGGTTTGAGTCAGTTTTCATCCCGTGTTTTCTCAGGTCTGAGCCGGTATCTTCCCAGCCAGGGTAAGGGTAGTGGCCGGACCATTTCCAGTTCCTCACAAAAATCCTGAATGAACTCGACGTATTTCCCCGCCTTTATACCCATATGACCAGGGGGGGGTATGCAAATACTGTCTGCCAACTTCTCATTGGCCTTTTTTCATAGACCAGAGGCATATTCGGCACTCAAGAGAGAACCCTAGTGTCGCTTCTTCGACACAACGTCTCGTTCCCTCCATCAGGGAACGGAGGTTACATACGTAACCGAGACGTTGTAGAATTTATGAAATTCCAGACAACACCGCCAATTATATTACATTATGCAATAATAATAATGTATCCTGTATTTCTGTCCTAAATTCTTCACTCTCTCACATTATGTTAAGGCTCTCCTTATTATTACAAGCCCTTATTTCGCATGAAGGAAAACATTTGAAATTCTATGTGCATTTGAAAATATGAGAGTAATGGAACAAGCAAGGGTCTCCATTTACATTGTGTGTATGAGCCAAGAACATTTGCCATTGCAAAAATACATTTAAAGTGAAACTATTAAATTCTTGCTTGTATTTTCATGGGATTTTGGCGGGAACCTCAGTAGACGGAACACCCATCAGAGCTTTTTAAAGTGGTTAATCTTAATGCGCTGCTCTGCTCTGAATGCAGCCGGTCCGGTAGTTTGGGTGCTCAAATAATACAACAAGAATGGAATGAGACACAAAAACACATCATGATAATCATGGTATATCTATATTTGCTTAAAATTCCCATATATTGACAATAAATTGAGACTGGAACATGATGTGTAATTCAGCTATGGCAAACCACAATGTACTTATGTCATGAAATGAAAAGCGGACTGGTACCTCTTTGCTTTCACATCTCACAAATCAATCGAATCACAAAATACCTCAATTTTTGTTGTTCACTTTTTTGGTCCTTTTAGAGACCACTTGGGCTGTTCACATAATACTGCTCTGAGAGCGCTTGGAGTGTTCAAATGTAGATGTGTAAACACCCTAAAATAAATAAGGGGTGATAAATAAATACTTATACAATAGGCTGGAAAAATAGACATTTTATTCATTTTATTCCCATACAGTAGATATTTTGAATGTGTTGAAACTTGACACTGGACACTGGACGACGCACACTGAACTGCACCATTAGATCGGTTCCATGCCGATGAGCTGCTTAAAAGTATTTTTTTCCCTCTCTTAAATGTAAACGATTGTAAATGTCAACATCATACTGTATGTCAAAAGATTGAAGCCTGTCACACAAAACATGAGGTCAATGATTGCTTTTTTATTCCAACCAATACTCCTGGTCGGAGACTTCCATAAATATTTAGTTCATACACAGGGTTACATTCTACCAAAGTTTAATTGTGCAATGCTCAAATATTTAGTAGAGTGTAAATTGTGACTTAGTTTCCATTTTCGCCACAACTAGGCTAAGTTGTAACTTACGTATACCCTTGTGGCACGGTGGAGGGCGGGACCGGCGCGTGATTACACACGCCCGGTCCCGTATTAGGCTAATTAAGCCGTCAAGAGGGATAAAGGCCATTCGCGGACGGCGATCGAGAGAGAGAGCTCAATTACGGACGTCCGTTATTTTATGTGTTTGTCTTTTGAGTTCTCCATTAAACCTTTAAGTTTATATGTTAAGCCGGTTTCTCGCCTCTTCCTTGCCCATGAATTATTATCTGTGTTACAACCCTGTCATGTAAATTGTTTTTAAATTGAAATTTTCTTCTCTGTAACAAGCACAAATATAACATTGAGGACATACAGTCATAAAAACACACAACCAGTTACATTAAATATTACAATATAGCTTTACCACTTGTAAAGGGATAAAAGGGAAAGGAGGAGGTGAGAACCGGCTTGATAATACAAATCATATTTAATATTAAACTGAACCAAAAGACAAACACACACACACAGGTGTCAGGCAGCTGTCCGTAAATCTCTCTCTCTCTCTGTACCACTGCAGTCTCCAGTTGGCCTTTATCCCTCTTGGAGGCTTAATTAGCCTGATTAGGTGCCGGGTGTTTAGCATCACGATCCGGCCTCGCTCTTTCAAGTCAGGGAGCCCCCAGCATGACGTACACCCTGTCTGCCGGCAGGCCAGGCGGTCGGCTAGGAGCCCCTTCTCCCCTCACAATCGGTGGCCGTTCATCCGCACTAAGGCGGCCGAGCTCCTCCGTCCCCTGGTAGATGGCCGTGGCTGCTCCATTGGGGTGAATGGTATGGCGAGGACTCTACTACAGTGCATCCCTCCTCCTTCCTGGGTTTCGGCACCAGTGTAACAAGGTAAAAGGGAAAACAGTCGAGAACGGGCTTGATAATATAATTAATATTTAATAATAAACTGAACCAAAAGACAAACACACATACACAGGTGTCGGGCAGCTCTCCGTACATTTCTCTCTCTGTCACACTGCTATCTCCAGTCGGTCTTTATCCCTCTCGGAGGCTTAATTAGCATGATTAGGGGCCGGGTGTGCGGAATAACAACCCGGCCCTGCCCTCCGCCCTGCCACACCACTATATTTATTAATCCAAAAATTACACATTATACAAACTGTTAAAATTTCCATAACAATCACAACCAATCAATAACAAATCTTAAAAAAAATAAGTAATAAAGAAAACTCAAAAACACAATACAAACTAAGACAGTACTAACACAAAATACCATGTTGGCTGTTCTGACTTGACAGTAGCCAGACTTTTTATTTATTAGAGAAAACTCCATGACTTGTTCAGCTGGAAGTCCATGGGTTGCTAAGTTTTTAAAGTCAACACTAGACCATCAACTTATTAAAATTTTCCCAACTCAAGAAGTTATAAAATACTAATTCCCTGAATCATGTTTCCCTATTCTGTGAAATGTAGCCTACTATTAAATATTGTTAATTAACAGAGGTTCGGGGAGGAGCATGTTAATTTTAATCTGACAAATCACAGTCAACGAGCAGGAGTATATAAGCTGCTACTTACCACTTCCTGCGGCAACACTCCTGACATGAGAGTTTTTCCGGCATTCAGCCCCACTCCTATCCCACGAACAGACCCAGGCAGATGGATCATAGGATGCAACTTCACTGCAAAGCATTTGACTCCACCTGAACAGCTCTTTCATCCAAATAGTCTCGTTATTCAATGCACTTTTTTATGTGTTTTTTTTTTTTACTCTGTCTTTCTATGCTTCATTCGAGGAAGCAGTTTATACTGTGAAGATGCTGCCGCAAACTTGCTGCTCCTGCACTTTAAAAAAGTGAAACAGCTCTCTACGACTGCTCATATGTTCTCTTATCTACCTTCCACCGGGAAAGCAGTGCCAGCTGCCTCCACGAACAGGTGCCATTCCAGCATCATGCCGTTAGAATTACATTTTTGAAAGCGAGAGAAAGATTAACTATTCAATCATACCACCATTTCAACACCCAGCATTTTTAATCACGATTGTTTCTCCCTCCAAAGTGCCCTTCGGAGCGTGATTTATTTCATTCTGAACACAGAGGCATCATGCAACACAGAACTCCCTTCAATTGACCGATAATCTAATCACAAATTCTTTTCAAACAACAGACATTTTAACGCAAGCTTGCAGCACTCGCTCTGAACATTCCTCAGCACACTGCAGTTATACACGGCCTCTGTCTGAGCAAGAGTCAGATCATGCGCCGCGCCCCAACTCATTTATAAAGATCCCGCAACACGTCTCGCTTGCTCTCAGCATTATTGACGTATATTGTACAACATGTGTGCCCTATTTGATACTGCAGCCACAGTGCCCCACCAGATAATGTGCTGCTGCACCTGCCACGCACAATACTGCCGCAGCATTGCCCGCATACTCTCAATTATGTCACAGCATCACCCCCTTTTGCATTTTGATACTGCCGCAGCAGTGCCCTGCCATAACAAACATAATAAAGTTGTATTCTTAACTAACCTTTCGTGTCCCTCAAAGATGCATATGAACATTATTGACACGTTTTCCAAAACTAACCTTTTGCTTCCCTTGCAGACGTATATAAAATAATACATTTATGTATTCCTAACTAACCATTTGCTCCCCTAGAGGTAAGTACAAACAGAACTTTTCTTCCCTTACAGGTGTTAATAAATATAATTAAGTCTTTTGTGCCCTACTCAATACCACAGCAACAGTGCCCCACCCATTCCTGTCACTGGATTGTACGCAGGTTTACCTCTCAATTTCTCTATCTAGGTGTCTTTCCAAGACTTCACCATTACCTACAGAGGAGCCAAAGATGGCAACCATTTTAGTTAAGAAAGCAAAACTTTGGTGCTTCTGCCTTGGGCTCAAAACATCCCTAAGCAGCACAAATGTGCTGTCCACGTGCCACAACTGCGGTGTCCTTCGGACAATGCAACAAACTCCCACCACACCGCAAAGCAGCGCAAACATGCTTTACAGGTGCTGCAACTGCAGTGTCCTTCGGACCATGCGAGAAAATACCACCACACCACAAAGCATCGCAAATGTGTTTTCCAGGTGCAGCAAATGTGGAACCTTTCAGGACGTGCCACTAAATCTCCCACGACACCGCAATCATGTTTCCTGTTTCCTCTTATGTTTCCTCCTATTAAAACTCTAGGGGCACAGCTCATAAATATATACCCATCACAAACTGCAATTCAGCAAGATTCTTTACTCTGTGCCACCCGCCATTCGAATGCAGTTTGGGCTCTTGCGTTCAGACGCAGTGTGAGCCTATGCAATTTGGCCTGTTTTAATCGCAGTGTGGGCCCTCCCGTTCGAACGCTATGTAGGCTTTCCCATCTAATTGCAGTGTAGGCTCTCCTGTTCGAATGCAGCATGTGCCTCAGCACATTGGTCACAGGCTCTCCTGTTCGTTTCACAGTGTGGGCCCTCCAATTCAACTGCAATGCAGGCTCTCCTGTTCGAATCACAGTGTGGGCCCTCTTGTTCGACCGCAATGCAGGCTCTCTCATCTGAAACGCAGTATGAGATCTCCTGTTCGAGTGCCGTGGTGGTGCAGTAGCTTACTCCTCTGCTCCACTGCCACAGCACCGCCTTAACTCTGCTCCCGCAGGAGGCCCACTTTACTCCACTGCCGGAGAAGGACCATTTACTCTACAGCAGCTGTAGCATTTTCCATGCTACCGCCAAAGCCTTTTTGTCTTCGCTTTTCAGCAGCTGCAGCTAGAATTAGAGGAGATAGCAGTCAACACCTTCTCCTCTCAAAGCACCATATTTCCCTATCTATGGGTAGTCTATTGAGTGAGGCTACCTCTGCAAACAAGCCCTGTTCCTCTAGTTCTCATTCTGCCCATTCAATTGCTTGCTGGGCTTAATTGTTTGAATGCCGTGAGCTCTCTCTCTCCATAAAGCAGTCTCCTGTTTGAATCACAGTGTGAGCCCTCTCTTTCGAACACATGCTTGGCTTGACCCATTCAAATGCTGTGAGCTAAACCTCTCTCTCTTAGAACAGTCTCCCATTTAAATCGCAGTGTGAGCCTTCCCTTTCGAACGCAGCATGAACCAACTCTCATTTTCACCTTCCCTGTTCTCATACCGTGAGCCCATCCACTTCTACGACGAGTGGTGGTCTCTCGTTGGAATCGCAGCGTAGCCCTCTTGACCAACCATCTTACAAGTACGCACCTTCAAACAAATGCATAAAGCACTCCCTCTATACAGATTTTGGGGGGAGGAACAATTCAGAAGCATCCGCCAAGTCAATTTACCAAATAGAATTGTTGCTGACTTGCTGTCCTAAATACTTCCTGCCATAGTCATGGTTCTGTTCTTTCATCTTAATGCCTTTTGGGGGGTAATTCGGACTCCGGGAAAGGATCGAGCTCTGAGACCTCCAGTATACGGACACCAAGCCAAATACGTTTACTGCTTCAACACAAGATTACATTAACATTTGAACTACTGAAGTGCTGTTAGTTTTTCTTCCTTTTACCCTTCCTATACCTACATTTTCCTGTTCTATCTTTCTCCCATAATTTTTGCCATCTACTTGCCATTTGTTTTTTATTTATACTTTTCTTTTCAGCCTTTCTATATTTAACATTTATGTCTAATATCTATTTGTGGCTTCTTTGCACTCTCATCTGCTATCTAATTTCCTTTTATTCCACATGAGCTGGAATCCATAGAACTGCTACACTGAATCCTATTTAACTTTTGTAATATCTCAAACAACACATCTGCTCTATTTTCCATATGACTCATTTTTAATGTTGTTAAAGAAGAACTTGATTCAGAAGATATAAGAGCCCTCAATAGCCTTATTTCCTCAACCCACTGCAACAATATTGCACTGTTGGGCAAATGGGAGTCTTATTTATTTCCATCTCTTATATTATCTTTGGTATTTCCCATCCAAATCTCTTTATTTACAGTTTTTATTTTATGGTTTTGGCAAGCAGGGCAGGGCTGAGTGGCATCTTGGCAGAGGCTGGGAAGATAGGTTGTGAATGAGGTTCACCTGTGTGTGTTCACCAGTCTAGTGATCCAGTGAGAGGCAGCGGGAGTATTTAAGGAGAGGAGACAGTGGCAGACGAGAGAGAGTGAGAGACGCATGGAGCTGACTGTGTGTGTGCTGATGTGTCAGTGTGAAGCAACTGGTGAAAAGCAAGCCTTCTGTGTACATGGTTTCATATTGCTGAATAACAGTGTGTTATGTGTGACACTAAAAAGTGTAGTACCATTGTGTGTAATTAAAGTCTTACGTGGATTGTCAAGCTGGTTCCAGCTGCCTCCTTCGCCATTATTGAACTGTAACAATAGTTTTAAAGTGATCCTTGTTGGATGTTTTTGATTGTGCCCCTGTATATTAACCCAGTAATTTAAAGATAGTTGTTTTCAGATATAATGGCATTTATCCCAATTTAATCTGTAATGCTGTAGTTGATGTTGATCTAATAGCTCCTGCCTCCTGTACATAATTGTAGTGCCTGAAATTGTATTTTGTCTAGCTCCATCAATGAACAATTTGCTGCTCTTATTCTTGTCTTATAGCGAATCACAAACTAAAATAGCGCATTACTCTCACCTACTGAAATCTGAATGGACCAGAAACATAGTTAGGAAAATATTTTTAAGAACATACAACATTGAGGACATACACAAATACACTGTCATTTACAGTTCATTATAGTAGCATATTATCACAAAATACTTACAGTAGTTTGCAAGTTAATGTAATCCTGCATTAATGAGAGTGTAAACAAGTGTGGCTCGTCGTCCTGAGAGAAGGGCTCGAGGCTCGAGACTTGACCCAAGCTTGAATACCCCCCCAACCCTGCTCCCCGAACTGGATTAGTATTAATGGAACAGATAGTAGGAGATGGAGAGGTGGAGGGATGCCGGAATCTCTCAGTGCCAAGTCGAGGTAAGCAGCTGTTTATATACTCTTGCTCTGACTGTGTGATTGGTCGGACTACATTAACTTCCTCCTCCCGAACCTAGTTCCTGAAACTATATTTCTGTAGTTCGCAAGTTAATGTAATCCTGTATTAAGGATAGTGTAAATGTGTTGCTCACTGTCCTGGCGAAGGGTTTGAGACTTGAGACCCGAGCTTGAATACCCCCCAAAAGAAGCTTAGAAGCAGAACAGAGTGTTATTAGCTAAGGAGCCTCGATTTTAGAAGGATGTGGATTATATGGAACTTCTGACCACCAAAAGACAAACCAGAAATTAACAATAGGGGGTGGGGTGCTGGGGGTTGCTTGCCAATCTTGTGAGAGATGGGCAGGAGTGCCAAAGAAGAAAGAATCAAGCTGGGCCTTTAGCTGAGGCAGCCTCGAGCGAGGGTCTGTGTATGGGGATGGGGAAACTGGGAGGTGTAGGATACGAAAAAATTGGAGAGTGAATGCAAGTTGAAACATTGAAGAGACAGTGGCAGTATCGGGCCCAGGGAAAGGAGCTCTGCCTGTCCAGCACTTTGATATGGGGGGGCGGACTGGCTGGAGAGACCCCCAAGGCAACGAAATGGTGGGGCCAGCATGGTTGACAAGGAAAAGAAATTGTCTACCAACGAAATGGAGGGGTGGATTCTTGAGTCGAATTTAGCTGTGGTAGTGAGTTCTGAACAGCAAAGGAAGCGTCAAAGGCGAAGATGAACAATGAACTTGCTCCTCCTGGACATTTTTAATGAAACTCAATTTTATACAGAAACTGAAAAATTAACTTCATAGTTCATGATCAACAGTGGCAGGCCATGCATTTTAAATTTAGGCCTTCAATGTGATTCATGCCATTAAGAAAACACAGTTTTATAATGAATAAGACACCCTATGCCTTTGGGCATGATACATTATGTCCCAGCTTACTAATAATACCAATTTACATTTTAAAAACACGTCCATGCACGAAAGCCAGAAATTGAAACAACACTTAATGCTCAAGCAAGCCTAATTTTAACTGCAGCATAACTGTTCTGTGAAATGAACGTCTCCTGATCAGACATTCAAAAATCATACTTTTTCATATGAATCTACCAAGGAGGTCTGTAATACCTGAAAAAATCAATCTAATAATATTTGCAATTTAAATGTTGCTTAAGTTGGATGTGGGATTTTCCTACTTGATCCCCTATATTCGGAACTGCAATGCTCCCGCTAGCTTAGCAGGGGTTTGACTCTCATTAGAGATGTCTTTCAACCCAACTGATAAACAATGCTGCAGCGCTAGCGTTTGTGCTTCAGGTGTACGATTATCAAATAAATTATAATGTTTTATACACCAGTTTCTGCAGGTGTTTGTTAAACAAGCTTTAATATCATGTAATTTGGAAATTAACACATTTATATATATATTACTTAATAAAGTCAATGTTTACATGAATGTGTCAACATGTTTGTGTGACATCATGCCCCTGCATCTCTGTGAAATTGGAGTTGAGAATTTCTGAAGGAGCCTACAAGTTGTAATTCTGACTTCAGGATTCATTCCATTGCAGTTTCCTAGTAGGAAGTTTTAAAATCTGACTTTCCGAGTTGAATGGAACGCAGCACTACTTTTCTAAACTTGATCTGACACTGAATGCTCAAGCAGCCTAATTTACACTTAGAAAACTCCTGATGTTGCTATAACAATACCAAAAGCAATTACCAATTTACTTAAAGTGAAATTCAGTCCTCCTTTCCTGTTTAATTAATTACGCAAACACACGGTCATGCATTTACATTTATGCATCTGGCAGACACTTTTATCCAAAGCGACTTACAGTGCACTTATTACAGGGACAATCCCCCCAGTGCAACCTGGAGTTAAGTGTCTTGCTCAAGGACACAATGGTGGTGGCTGTGGGCATCGAACCAGCGGCCTTCTGATTACCAGTTATGTGCTTTAGCCCACTACACCATGCAGAACATCTCGTGTTTGTATATCCACAAGGATCTCTTTCTCAATGGCGATAAGCGCCGTGATGACAGCCGACTCGTCAGACAGCTTGATCTTATGCTTTTCGCTCTTGAATTACGTACATCACTTAAAGCGAGATTGCATAACTCAAGGCCAGCTAAAAGGCCTCGACCAGGACATATCCTAAAGATCACACCCACCAAGAACAAATAAATCATTCTGATTGGCTGATAAATCTGACAGTCTGACTAGTTGCTCATTCATTTGCACTGTTGAGGGATTCTGAAGAAATTCTGAAGGCCTGAGGGGATGAAGCTCGCTGCTTTGGGCATGTGATTTGTGAAAGAGTTGTCACACTTTGCTTGTAAGCATCAAGGAAGAAATTCTGACTGGATAAACTTTTAGTTTTTCTCTATTTGTTTATAGATTAATTAAGAGTGGAAAGTGGTAAAAAAAAAACATAGGCAAAAAGGTGATTGAGAATGAAAAGATGAAAAATATGTATTTATTTGGCATGTTAGGCAGAGAAGGCTTTGCTGGCCATGAAAATTCGCCACTGTTGATCAAGAAAAGAAAAGAAAGCAGGTTGAGTGACTAAACCGGATAAGTTTACTCAGAAAGTTAGTAGCTGACTGACTGAATTGACACAGATTAGGGGGACAAGAAATAAACTTGAAAGAAAATAGGGGAAGCTAGCAAGCAAGATATTTTAGGATTTTTGTATATAAAAGTATTTAGTAGTATTTAGAGATATAGGGAATAGTGTAAGACAGGAAGGGTTTGGGGGCAAAACAAAGCAATAATAAAGAAAAATGTGAGTGAAAGGAATAGTAATAATGATTAAATATGGCATGATGACAATAATAATAACAATGATGATAATAATAGTTAGTAGAGAATGTGAAATAGAGACTGATTATATATTTGAATGTGGTGTATTTATTGCAGAGAAAGAAAAATGTTTGAAACGTAGTTGAAGGACAAGAGGGGAAAGAATAAAAGGAAAACATCACAATGTGGCATCAAAGGAGATAATTTTTTTTATACCTCATATATACTAATATACATATTTGATATATTTTTACTAAATATGTAATTTTTGGTAATGCGATTACAAAAATTACAATACCACTGTAATGTGTATTAATAAAGTCGATGGTGGATTTACCCTTCGCTAAGCCCTCTGAAACACGTTTGCTATTTTACAATGACAGCGTATGGAAGTATTTTTAAGTGGGATTTTATAAGATTAATAAATGTAAAACACGTTGTTCCGCAACAATTCATTTGTAATAGTGACATGAGTTACTCAGAGAGGATACACACAATGTGTTTCTTTCTTCACAAGGGGGTGCGGTGCTTAGCAAAGGGTCAATTATAGCTAGAGGTCTGCAACCCAACCAAGGCCTACACCTAGATCCTGCCGGGTTCCGTGCCTGGTTCAGATCAGTTTTTCAAGTAGGACTTAGGGTTTGGTTCGGGTTTGTAATTAATAAAAAAAAAGAAAAAAGAAAGAAAACAGCCTCCGAACTTGTTTCGCGCACATGCTCTCTCACACAGACACGCGTGAATAGACAAGTTAGGGGGCGTTCACACCAAATATGTATTTCCGTTTGTCTGTTTTCTCATTGTTTTCCTATGCAAATACATGCTGGACGAATGTCTTTGACTGTTGCATGGTGTCTTGCTGTATCTTCAGTGTCTCGAGCAGGACAGGCACTGTTTAAACAGCGTGTCAAGTTAAAAAGAACTTCAAATTTTCAAAAACGGCAAACTCTGTTTCATTCTTTGCACTGCATCTAGATTTTTTTTAGCACAGTTGTCACAAAGATTCAACATTCTGAACAAGTTTAGGCTGCATAGAGGGGACTTTTGAATTGTTTCATAATTTTCCACATTGTACTGCACCAAGTGAAGTTTCAGCAAATAAACGATAAGTCAATGCTTATTCCCCCTTCTCCTCTAATGTGAAACAAGGCTGCTGTTACTTGTTAAAACTATGTTTGTTTACCGTTTTATATATTGTTGTGAATGTTGCCTATATGCTTACATAAAATACAGCCTATTGCAGGAGTTCTTGCTAGGAGAAGAAATTATAAAGATAGTGAGTGATTTCAGGTTTGGGTCGGGTACGGGCTGAAAATCTGACGGTATCAATCAGGCCACTGTAGGGTTGGGCCACACTGTCTAGGTTTAAATTTAAGGCCCATGCAGATCTATAATTGTGGTACTGTCACTCAGATAACAAATACTGGTGACCCCTAGAGGCGATGTAGAAAAACAAAAAGGGGGTATGCCTGATTTTCCAGATTACCAGTCCAGTCCGCTTACAAAACACAACTATATAAACATAACTTATTTATGACAATCAATGCATTTTATCACCAAATTATTTGTAATGATCACCACAGTAACAAATGACCTTCAAAATTGTACTTTTACTCCCTTAAATGGCACTTCAGGAAGGGGAGACCACTCGAGGGGACAGTCCAAACAAAAGTAGGAAAGTTCATTTTTTTCAAAAAAGTGCCCTTTAAAAGACTTTTAGTGATGGGTACATTCAAACTGTAATGTTATTCTCCCATTACAGTGTCCACATTAACAGCTTTGTCCTTTGTAATGAGTAGGGCATAGGGATGATCACTTTCATTTGGAATTCACCCAATATCTTTGTTGCATGGTAATTAGCAGAAAATTCTATCTCTTCAATGTTGAACTCTGAACTTATTTTTTTTTTGTAACAAAAAAATAGTTCAATATTTTTTACATCAATCCATATTTATATTAACATTACATGCTTCAATTAGTGCTTTAATGGGTGACATGGGCAGCCGCCACTGACCAGGTTTCAGTAAATCCATCAATGATGACAACTAATCACTCCCCTGTCTGGATTGGCTGGTCAATGGAGCAAGACAGGCTTAAATATCAAACAGGGAGCTTAAACAGCGAGACTCCTTTCTCCTGCTCCAAATGGTGTAGCTGCTGTATGCGTTTCATCGTAATGTGTATTTAGTGATTTCCCTTTATAGTTTCAATGCATTGTAAATAATGGAAGATACTGCTTAACTAATAGCCAGTGATGCCAAAATAAAGCTTTCTGAAGCAATGGGGCTTTAAATACAAATTAATTGAAAATGGGTTTATTACTCAAAGCTTCTGGGTAGGGGTGCACCAGCTATGTGTAAGGTCTCACTTAAATTGAGATGTAAAGTTCACACTAAGGCTTAGTAACTACTAGTTAGTTTGTAACTATGTCAGTGCTTAATTTGGTGGCACCACCTGTTCTTAAGGCAAGACTTAACTAGTAGGTTGTAAGCTCTCCGTTCCCTTTACAAAAAGCTTCACTATGATGCTGCTCTTGCTAAAAGCGCTATGGGAACTATCTTGCATTTTGACCAGCTGTGAATATGTGTGTAACACGTCAATGAACATTGACCGGAAATGTATAGCCTCGGTTGGTGAGATCATTTGATGCACCTGTGGCCGGGCTATAAATAGAGGCATCACCAGCGTGTTCATCAGATCTCTTTTCTTCAGAGCATACTGTGCTGTGTGTCTCACAAGCCTGTCAAAATTTCTTTCCTCTGTTAGGAGTTAGATTCTGTTAGGCAGTGCGTAGTGAACCTTTTCTCCCTTCTATTTCCTCTGAAAAAAAAGAAGAATGATTGATAAACAAAACAAGCAGTGTGTGTTCCCATGTTTACGCACTATGGCTGAAACGAACATACCCCAGTTTTTGTTTTGTGTGTTTGGGGAAGAGCATGCTGCTCTTGTGTTGGGGCGGGGCAGGTGCGAGCCTTGCGATCTGTTTACAGTTGAAATGCTTCGACTTGGTTACTTCCGGATGTCAGCGCTCACACTTCATTTGTGGGGCTCTTTTATGGATCTGGCTAAGGAGCAAGAGACGGGTTCATCCCTTTCGCTCACTCTCTCCTCAGATCCAGCTGATATTCGTAAGCCTGAAGCGCACCTCGGCGCATCTTCGGTTCACGAGGACACTGAACCTCTGTAAATCCCGCACATAATAATAAAGTGGCTGTGGAATTAAGAGACAAATGCGAGCATTGCGATCTGCTTTTGGGCAAAATGCTTCGCGCTCGCCTCGTTTACTTCCGGGAGTCAGCGCCCACATTTCATTTGTGGGGCTCTCACATGGATCTGGCTGAGGAGCGAGAGACGGGTTCGTCCCTTTCCCTCACTCTCTACCCAGACCCAGCTGGTCCTTCCCGTGATCTCGAAGCGTGCTTCGGCGCCTCTTCAGTTCATGAGGGGGGCGGGGCGCTGAACCTCTGTACATTCCACGCACAATAATAAAGCGGCTGAGAAATTACTCGAGGTGATTACGTGGGCTGTGGCTAGACTACAGCTAGACTGGCCACGCGAGCAAGAGACCCTCCCCTAAATGCTCCAAACTAGAAGACACATTTCTGTCTGGTGGCCAAAATAATTAAATAAATAAAAGAGGGAAGGGAACTCTTCCTTTCAGTCTCTTCCTTTCTTCTATGACCTCCACAACAAGTATTTTCTTTATGGAGGAAATTTATACTTCCCGTGTCTTCGTGCCCTCGACATTGGTGTATTCAACTATCGTCAGGGTGCTGAAGCTTGGCGGTATTCGGTGATGCCGCCGGTAGAAGAGACACCTGCAGGTTTTCTCTCGCCTGGCTCAGCATCATCGCTAAAGAGACCTACTCTCCCCACATAGCTGTGCAGGACCACCTCCACGCTTGTGGGGAAAGCTTATCAGGCAGTAGGTCAGGCTGGTGTTGCCCTGCACACTATGGCAGTGTTACAAGCGCACTAGGCTAAATCTGTTGAAGGATCTGAGTGTGGGCACCTCACTCAGGGGGAGGGGCCGTCGGCCACCCAGCCCCGCCCTGGTCCTTCTAGACGGGAGGCTTCCTGCCTTCATCCAGGATGCGGAACACTCGACATCCCCTCAACAGGAAGTGTCAGAGTTAATACCCATCTCAGAGAACTTGGCAGTGTGGAAACTTCTGACAGGTATTTCTATGTGGGTTCTAGAAACAGTAGAATGAGGCTACAGAATTCAATTTGCTCGCCGTCCTCCACGTTTCAACGGCGTGGTTCCCACTACTGTGAAACCAGGACAGGCATGTCTACTGTGGAAAGAACTGCAAAATCTCTTGGTCAAAGGGGCCATAGAACATGTTCCCCTTCCAGTGAAAGAGTCAAGCTATTACAGAAGATACTTCCTGGTTCCCAAGAAGGGTGGGGGGTTGCGTCCGATTCTAGATCTTTGAGGCTTGAACCGCTCGGTCAGGGTGTTCAAGTCCTAGATGCTAACTATCAAGACAATTGTGTCACAAGCCCAACATCACGTTTGGCTGGTCACCATCGATCTCATGGACGCATATCTTCATATAGAGCCACAACACAGGAAGTTCCTGAGGTTCGCTTTCGGGGGCGAAGCCTTCCAATATCGGGTTCTTCCATTTGGCCTAGCCCTATTAACCCGCACATTCAAGAAATGCATGGATGCAGCACTGGCGACTCCAGGGCATCCGCATTCTGAATTATATAGACGACTGGCTGATCCTAGCGCAGTTCCAAGAACTGGCAGTTCAGCACAGGGATATCGTCTTGACTCATCTGGGGTTTATATGGAATTCGGTCAGGATGCAGGCACAATCGTCTCCCGCACAAATCATTTCCATTCAGAACACCCTGAGCAAGGTCAGGCTAGGTCGAGGTTGCACTGCTCGTCAGTATCATTGAATACTAGGTCTCATGGCGTTGGTGTCCGCGGTGATCCCATTAGACCTTCTGCATATGAGACCGCTTCAGCTGTGGCTAGAAGCCAGGGGGTTTTATCCGAGGGCCGGTCCCCTAAGGCAAACAAGGGTTACACGCCACGTGCTTTGTTCCCTTTCTATGTGGTTCAGACCCCGGTTCTTACCTTGGGTCCCACTCTAGGTGCGTCTTGTCGTCGCAGGCTGCTAACGACAGACGCCTCCCTGACGGGCTGGGTAGCGGCCTTAAGTGGTCGTCCGGCTTAAAGGGATAGGAGGGTCATCAGTTCGGTTGTCACAGCAACTGTCTCGAGCTGATGGCCGTATTTCTGGCCCTGAAATACTTCCTCCTGAGGCTGCTATGTCTTGGTGCAGGTGGGCAATACAGCGGTAGCCTTTTACGTAAACCATTGGTGGGATCCACGTTCATGTCAGCTGAATTTCTGGCACGTTGGATCCTCCTTGGGGCCCAGGGCAGCTCCTGTCACTCAGGACAGTTTCGTCCCTGGATGCCCGTGTGTGTGGGAGCAGATTTACTCTGAGGTAATGAACAAATCTGGGTGAGATTTCACACGGCAAACGAGGACCTCTTCACCTCTATGATAGCGCAATGTCTCCTCTACTTCTCCCTAAGTCACCCAGCCCCCTTGGGATTTTCCCCCGGTTTTTCTGCTCCCAGGAGTCTTGGCAAGGTTCCCCAGCAAGGGTCTTGCCACCTTCTGATAGCGCAAGGCTGGCTGACCAGAGTATGGTTCTCGGAGTTAAATTCTCCCCTCGACGGCCCGCCTCGGCGGTTCCGAACAGGAAGGACCTTCTTTCTCAGGCACAGGGGACTGTATTTCATCCCCGGCCCGAATTGTGGAACCTTTCATGCTTGGCCCCTGTTGGGTACCAACTGAGGTGCACAGGGCTTTCTCCTGAGGTTATCAAGGACATTTTAAGTGCTATGGCTCCCTCCTCTTGGAGAAGATCTGGGTAGATTTCAAAGGGCATAAGAGGACCTCTTCGCATCTATGAACTGAGCAATGTCTCCTCTACTTCTCCCCGAGTCACCCAGTCCCCCCCCCCCCCCAACCAGGGGGGTTGAACGTGGTGGTGCATACATGGCCCAGAATGCGCCTGTATGTGTTTCCCTCTACTAAGTTCATATTGCAGAACCTATTACAGAATATAGGAAGAACTGTCAGCAGGCACATGCCCCCCCACTTCCAGGTTCTATCTGGCCTCCATTTTGGCTTGCCACGCCTTGATGGAAGGGGTGCCCTTTAAGAGGCATCCGCTACTCGTGTGCTTCATTCGGGAGCCATGCGAAGGACCTCTTCATAGGACTTAGCAGTAGTCCTTGAGGGTCTGATTGAGACCCCTTTTTGAACCTCTAGAGTCAGCGTCTGGCAGACTTCTGACTCTCAAGATGGTTTTTCTTATGGCAATTATGTCTCTAAGGAGACTTGGGTACCTACAGGCTCTGTCTCTTTTTGCTGGCCTGTTTAGAGTTTGCCCCAGGTATGACCAAAAGCATTCTTTGCACCCTCACCCTGACTACCTGCCCAAGGTGCCTTTCGTGACCCTTGGCCGGTTACTCTCTAAGCCTTCTGCTCCCTGCCGTTTGTAACGTCAGAGCGGCTAAGACTCCTCAGACTTTGTCCAGTCTGTACCCTTCAGACTTATGTCCACCGCATTTGCTAGTGGCGTGAAGTCAGGGCAGCAATTCTTCCCTTGGAAGCCGTGACCAGGTGGCGGTCACCTCCTGGCAGACTATGTCACTTTGGGTGAGGGGCATTACTGCCCGGGCCTACGAGGCGTGCGGTCAAGCTTCGCCAGTAGGTTTTAGGGCGCACTCTACCAGAGGACTCTCCTCCTCTAAAGCCTTGGCTAGAGGTCTCCCTCTGCAGTTGGTTTATGATGCGGCAGGTTGGTCCTCTCCGCATACATTCATCTGGTTTTATAGTCATGTTACTAGATGTTCATGCTACCCCAGGCTCTTATGCCCTTGGGTCGACATCTAAGCTCATGTCTAAGCAAGTTTGTGATGCGGCAGGCTGGTCCTCTCCGCACACATTCTCAGATCTTATGGCTTAAAGCTTTCATGCCTGAACAAGTTTGTGATGCGGCAGGCTGGTCCTCTCCGCACACATTCTTCAGGCTCTATGGTTTGGATGTTCATGCTACTCCGGTCTTTTACGCCCCTGAGTCGACATCTGAAGCTCATGTATAAGCAAGCCTGTGATGAGGCAGGCTGGTCCTCTCCGTATACATTCATCAATTTTGTGGTTTAGATGTTCTTGCTACTCCGGGTTTTACGCCCTTGAGTCGACATCTCAAGCTTATGTCTGAGACCTCTCGCGTTCTTGTGAGCACACTTCACAACCATTGGGGTCCGGACAGCCCCAGTGCGGCAGCGTGGGTATTTCGTTCCCATAGCACTTTTAGCAAGCGCAGCATCATTGTGAAGCTTTTTGTAAAGGGAATGTCTCGGGTTACATGTGTAACCCTTGTTCCTTGAAAAAAGTGGAACGAGATGCTGCGCTTCTTTGCCGCACTGGGATGTCCCAGGACCACTCCTCAGAAAAAAGTATCTGACAAACACGCTGGTGGCGCCTCTATATATAGCCCGGCCACAGGTGCATCCAATGATCTCACCAACCGAGGCTATAAATTTCCAGTCAATGTTCATTGACGTGTTACACACATTCACAGCTGGTCACAATGCAGAATCGTTCCCATAGTGCTTTTAGCAAGCGCAGCATCTCATTCCGATTTTTTCAGGGAACAAGGGTTACACATGTAACCCGAGACGTTATGCATAGTCGCATAATATGACGTTTACCAGTATTGATCCAATCAGCAGCCTTCAAATTTGTACACAGAACTGTTAAAAAGCTGTGAATTTCAGTCTAAACTTGTTCAAACCTTGTTTTCTCATGAACTGTCAGCTGTAATAAATGATTAACAAGTTTTAATTAATGGTATATGTAACGACTTCACAGGAAGGAGGACACGGGAACTGGGTTCAACACAAAGGTAAGGCTTTTTAATTACGGGTAGTAGACAGACAGGGGTAGTGCAAAAACGTGCTATACATAAACTTTTTAAACTAATCTAACAGCTTCCGTTTGTCTCTCTATTGCCAACACTGGACTGGCAGCTCTCTCTCTCGACTGGAGGCACTGGTGCTCTTTTATGCCGCTCTCCCCATACTCCCAAAATCCCCTCCCCATCCCCTGAAATTAGAGACAGGTGTTAGACATAATTTAGCTCAGGTGCAAGCGCCCTTACCGCTTTCTCCCTTCGGACAGGCGCTTGACCACGCCCCCGCTGCCACAGTATATATTTTACAATATTCAATAACTGCATCTAAAATGGATAATGGACAATAAATAAATAAATACTAACACAATAGGCTGGAAAAATGGACATTTATTCATTTTAATATCTATTTCGTATATATGTTGAAACTTGACAACGGGTGGAATACACAGAAAAGTGCACCATAAGTTTTTACATAATGTTTTATCCTATAAATTTAAACGAGTGTAAATGCTAACATCATCATATATGTTGAAATGACTGAAGCCATGGTTTTGGTTCTTGTCAACCAAAACATGGTTGATGTAATTTAATCAGTCTGCTTTTTTATTCAATCCGTTATCCTGGTCGGAGATCCTGTAAATATTTAGTTTATACGTAATGTTCCGTCCTACCTAAGTTTAATGGTGCAATGCTCAAATATTTAGTATTGTGTAAATTGTGACTTAGTGCCTATTAACACCACAACTAGGCTAAACTGGCCCCTGGACACAGTTTAATAAACTGCCATCTGGTTGTCAAAAAATTAAGTGCATCTAGTAACTCTGTGGCTGACAATGTTTTTTGGTTTTGAAGCAAGAGTGTATTGATGTTATGGTTTGATTTAATTATTTGCAACATTATATTTTTTTATATCAAACGACTAAACAATCATAAATAAAAAGTTTTATTTCTTGTTTGATGGCCAGCAATTTTCGGTCATTGATCAGGTGTTCAGGCATTTTTCAGGGCCAAGTTGACCCAAGCTGGCACTCCAAAGAACATTAATGAGGAAAAACTGCACTGTGATCCTCCCATAACCATCATTATATTTTCTTTGACAGTAGACCTTGGACCAGAAGGGATAGCCTTTGTTGCCCTCTCACATCGATGAGCCTTGGGTGCCCAACGCCCTGTCACTGGTTTGTCCCTCCTTGGACCACTGTCGGTAGGTACTCACCACTGCTGACCGGGAGCACCCCACAAGCCTTGCAGTTTCAGAGATTCTCTGACCAAGTCATCTGGCCAGAATAATTTTGCCATTGTCAAAGTCACTCAGGTCTTTACTCCTGCCCATTTCTCCTGCATTCAATATGGACCAATGAAGCAGAGCTGGAATTACAAGCCTGCTTTGACTGCACTGATTGGAGTGTTTTTGAGGCTACAGACACCAATCTGGAAGAGCTCACAGATAATGTTACATCATGTATCAGTTTCTACGGGGATATATGCATTCCTAATAGGACTTATTTAACATTCAACAACGACAAACCATGGTTTACAACAGTACTTAGGCAGCTTCGTCTGACCCCACCCCCACCATAGTCAATTAGTCTGTAAGGCTAATTAACCTTACACAGGACACCTTTCTCCTACCACATGAAGGCCTAGGATATATATTAAAAAACATATATATATATATATATATATATATATATATATATATATATATATATATATTTACACACACACACACACGCACACACGCAGGCGGCCAAATGTTTGGAAATGAGTCCTATATATAATAACCTGAAAGGCCCGGATTGAGGTGACCATGAGGACCTAGAGTGCATTGGGAATTGGACATACCATATTGGGGAGAAGAAAAAAAAATTAAAAATACAAAGTGGATATCTGGAGCAGATACCAAGTTTCATTTCACCTCAGGCTGGGACTTTCAAAGATTTGGAAATCAGATTTTTCTGCTGCGAGTTTTCTTGTCTAGCGAGAGGGCATTTTATGTGCGTGCCGGGAGTGAGAGAGGGAAGAAGCATGGGCAGGAATCGTTCTGAAAGTCCCTATGGATATTTTCTTCATTTGAGTCGTCTTTATATCTGTGCATGCCTGTATGTTATTTTTCTGCTGTGCAGGCTTTTTCAAACACAGAATAATTGCCTCAGGTGAGTCAAGTCCCGTCTTTCACTGGACCATGTCGACGTGTTAATTTTGCTCATCAAAAAGTGTATGCTTTTCAGTAAGTAGCCTAGAAAATGACTGTTTTATGCTAGGTATGTAATTTTTTAAATCTGCTGATTAGAAATGAAGACCATTTTCAATGATGTGCTGACTGCTTAATGGGTTAAACTGTCTTTTATTCTGTGTACACGTCATGTTTAGAATACATTAGGTTTATCTTAGGCTACATCACAGTGTTACATACAGACTATTTTTTCTATCCTATAGCTACTTTTTTATTTTACATTGTAACTGTTATTGGTTAACATTCTTTACCAAACAGCTGTCATATTAGATCGATGGCTAATGCATGACTGATCGTAGTGAAATATGCGAGATAAACAATTTCGCTCGTAGATTTGGCTTAGCCTACCTGTTACTTATTTTCAACAATGTCCTGACTGTTTTAATATGTTAAGTAACTTTTACTTGGTGAATTCCACTTTTAACAGGCTGCGCTTGCTCTATTGGTCCTGCACTATTCATTCAATTGTTTTCAAATAAATATTTGCTAACATTGATTCAGTGAATGCATGTCATGTTCTATATTTAATGTAAAATAATCATAATGCAAGGTGAGCATGTTGCAGATAAATGCCCTTTTCAGTGGAATTTAGTGTCGGATTTGGAATAGATTAATTATTTTAAATGGTTCGCATAAAACAAATGTATTACCATTTTCTGAAGGTTGGTTTCTGTTTAGACAAGTCGACTTCAAAATTTGAGTTTAAACGTCAGTGAAATTAGTCTTTCTGCACATCCATACTCCGAATGCACAACACGCCAAACTACATACAGTGTATATATATATATATTATTTTTTATTTTATTTTTTACTACACTGTAATCTAGCTCTAGTTCCTACTATCTCTTACATAGAAGGCCAGCTAATTCATCACTACAGGTAATACAATATAGCAAATATTAGATGCAATTCTTAATTTCATGCCAATGACACACCATTACCTGCAAATTACTTTGAGCAGTCCTTTTACTATGTCTATGAAAATGACAGACATTTTCTCACATTAAGGTCACTGCTTTGACTTCTCTCTAGTAAGTTTAAGGTGTTTCACTGAATGAAACTCTTTCCACACTGAAAGCATGCGTAAGGCCTCTCTCCTGTGTGAATTCTCATGTGCTTTTTAAGTTTTCCTTTCTGTGTGAAACACTTTCCACACTGAAGGCATTTAAAAGACTTCTCTCCAGTATGAAATTGTTTGTGTCTTTTAAGGGATAATTTGTCTGTGTAACCTTTTCCACACTGAAGACATGTGAAAGGTTTCTCTCCAGTGTGAGATAGAATGTGTCTTTTAAGGCCTATATTGTCTGTGAAACACTTTCCACACTGAAGGCATGTGTAAGGCTTCTCTCCAGTGTGATATCTCATGTGATCCTTAAGGACTCCTTTTTTCCCAAAACTCTTTCCACACTGAGGGCATGTGTAAGGCTTCTCTCCAGTGTGATATCTCATGTGATCCTTAAGGACTCCTTTTTTCCCAAAACTCTTTCCACACTGAGGGCATGTGAAAGGCCTTTCTCCAGTGTGAACTATTTTATGTTTCAGAAGACTTTCTTTCCGTGTAAATCTCTTTCCACACTGATGGCACATGAAGGGATTTTTGGCTTGAGATTTGTTTTGTGAGGAATTCTTCTGTGAAAATGCTTCTGTCTGTGAGCAACTAAAATATTTTTCTTCAGATATGAAAAGAGGATTCTGATACTGATGTTCCTCCTTCACTTCATTCAGTTCTCGACTTTCTTCTTTCATTTCTATCAGTTGTTGATTTTCCTTTTTCATTTCCATCAAGTCTAAAAAGAAAATATCAAAATATCTATAAGTGATGAAATATGAATGAAAGAAATCATCAGAGTTCAAGTATCTATCTATTTTATAAATCATATTTAATATACTAAAGATTTAAAAAATATATGTTTTGCTCATGTCGATTCAAGTTAACAAATTAGAAATTCACAATTTGGAAAAAAACACTTTTTTTTTTGTTGTCATATTGCGATTGCAACTGGGACATCATATTTATCTTTAATTTTGAAAAAAAATATTTAACATCTTAAAATGCTGATGCTTCGATATTGAGGATAAAGAAGAAAAATGCATACAAATTGCTTGACTACTGCAGTCCAACCACAGCAGATTGCAAGACTGATTCTAATAGCGGAAAATTTAATTAGCACAGTCCAACAATTGTAAAATAATTTTTACAAAATAGATAGATATAGAGATAGACAGACAGATTATTATTACTACTACATTAAATATTACAATTTACTATAATGTAAAAAAAGATTTCTTTATCAATTTCTTCTCTTTCATGGATCTAGATTAGTTGAATTTTAAAAAATTTTAGAAAACACTGTGAACCACTTTTCGTTCGTGTTTTTGACGACAGCTTCTCACATTCAATTTGAAGCATACAGCACATGCAGACTATATACAGTTGAAGTCAAAAGTTTACATACACTTTAAAATACATTTAAACTCAGTTTTACACAATTCCTGTCATTTAAGCGAAGAAAAAAATTCCCTGTCTTAGGTCAGTTAGGATCACTAATGTCATGAATAATAGTAGAGAATTGAGTTCAGGGCTTTGTGATGGTCACTCCAATACCTTGACTTTGTTGTCCTTAAGACATTTTGCCACAACTTTGGAGGTATGCTTGGGGTATTTGTACATTTGGAATACCAATTTGCGACCAAGTTTTATCTTCATGGCTGATGTCTTGAGATGTTGCTTCAATATATCCACATAATTTTCCTTCCTCATAATGCCATCTATTTTGTGAAGTGCACTAGTCCCTCCTGCTGCAAAACACCCCCACAACATGATGGTGCCCCCCCCCCCCCCCCCATGCTTCACGGTTGGGATGGTGATCTTCGGCTTGCAAGCCTCACTCTTTTTCCTCCAAACATAACGATGGTCATTATGGCCAAACAATAAAATGTTTGTTTCATCAGACCTGAGGGCAGTTCTCCAAAAATGTGCACTTGCAAACTGTAGTCTGGCCTTTTTAAGGTGGTTTTGGAGCAGTGGCTTCTTCCTGGCTGAGCAGCCTTTCAGGTTATGTCGATATAGGACAAATTTTACTGTCGATATAGATACTTGTCTACCTGTTTCCTCCAGCATCTTCACAAGGTCCTTTGCTGTTGTTCTGGGATTGATTTGCACGTTTCGCACCAAACTATGTTCATCTCTAGGAGACAGAATGTGTCTACTTCCTGAGCGGTATAATGGCCGTGTGGTCCCATGGTGTTTATACCATGGTGATGAACGTGGTACCTTCAGGCATTTTGGAAATTGCTCCCAAGGATGAACCAGCCTTGAGGACATTTTTCTGAGGTCTTGGCTGATTTCTTTTGATTTTCCCATGATGTCAAGCAAAAAGGCACTGCGTTTGAAGATAGACCTTAAAATACATCCACAGGTACACCTCCAATTGACTCCAATTAGCCTATCAGAAGCTAATTGTCCAATTACTTAAAGGCTTGCCATAATTTTCTGGAATTTTCCAAGTGCTTATAGGCAGTTAACTTAGTGTATGTATACATCTGACCCACTGGAATTGAGATATAGTCAACTAAATGTGAAACAATCTGTCTGTAAACAATTGTTGGAAAGATTACTTGTGTCATGCACAAAGTAGATCCTAAACGACTTGCCTAAACTATAATTTGATAATATTAAATCTGTGGAGTAGTTAAAACATAGTTTTAATGCCTTCAACCTAATTGTATGTAAACTTCAACTGTATTTATTTCATTAATTCATAATATTAGGATACATCACAATCTTAATTTGATTATTTGATCTCAAATATGCCAAATTCCAGGATATTCCACAGTGATTTAATTAATATCTTCAGAAGTGACACAAACAGTTTTTTGTGAGAGCAGACCTAAATGTGAATCAATTTTACACTGTACATCTGACTGCAGTCCCTAGGCACAATCAGGATTTCTAGCTCAACTACACTTCTTAATGCTTGAAGCATTGTAGGAACCTACAGAGCTGAAATTTCTTCAAAAAAATCTTCATTCATGTTCTGCAGAAGAAACAAAGTCATACACATCTGGGATGGCATGAGGGTGAGTAAATTATGAGAGAATTTTCATTTTTGGTGAACTATTCCTTTAATGAATACAACCTTATTGTAAAGATTTACCAAACCCATTGATTTGGTAGTGTGAAGCATATTCTTCTTGACAAGTCCATTCTTGTTGGAAATGTTTCATGTTATTTTTTTCATCAGAACCAGAGAGTTTGTCATCTTCAGAATTATTGGCAGATCATTCAAAATGCCTTCCATCACAAGATGCTGTCTCTGTTGCTGATGCTATGAGAAAACTCCTCCCAGGAGTGGCAATCTCGGAAGCCTTTAAAAATCAAGCCAATCTATTGGCAGATGACATTTGACACTCCACCTCTGATGCCATCAGGATTTCCGACTGAAAGGAAGAGAGAGCATCTCTCGGTCCCTTTACAATGAGAAATCAGTAGAGCGACAAGCATATGCAATGTCTTGTTTTTTCCTTTCAGGGAACCAAGGTTACAGTTGTAACCGAACTGTCAGTCACTTCAACACTGTATAAGTTACCAATGCTATGGGAAATTGTGTACTATCGTGCTGTGCTGCTGATCATGTGCACAAGCTGTGTTCACAAGCCGTATGGGTAGTGCAATAACAAAGACATAATCCCCTTCTTTGCATGAAAAGAGGAAGACAGGGGCCAAAAAGAAACCACTTCGTTTTGAAATGAGGAATGCTACTAATTAAAGAGTAGGGAGAGTGGGGGTGGGGTTGCACGGAGAGTGTGAGAGAGGAGAGACACAAACACTGGCATGGCTTTATGGAAGAAACAGGTTATGTAACCCAAATCAATCTATATTGATATAAACAGTATTGTCTCATCCTATATCTCATATGAAAATATATCGATATACCTTAAGTCGATATACCACCCAGCCCTAGTGTGAACTAATCTTAAACTCAGGATCAAAGCTCGAGTTGACAGAGGGTGTTGATGAGCAGCATCAAGATATTTTTGTAAAATTTAGACTGATTTGATCGGTTTGGTATAATAATATAATATAATAATATAATGCATATTATATATTATATAATTTTTTTCAAAAAAAGAAAAGAATAGTTTGTTGAAGTTAGCTAATTTTGAAACTTTTTGTAACTTGGTTCTTGGTAGTTTGTGGAAAAAAAAACAAACAAAAAAAACAAACATTATTCATATTTGTTATTTTTGAATTACATTTTAATTTACGAGTAATCGATAACTCTAATTGGGTTAGAAATTACTTGCAAATACCCATCCCTATAAACGGTATAAATTTCACCTTAACATAAATTTTCACCTTAATGTGATTAACTGATCTAATTTTCACTGGAAAGTCACTGGAAAATTGTGATGTGTGACATTATATTATGTTGGATATAAGTTTTATGTCTATTAGTTTATTGGGCACTTGAGGACACAGTAATGGATTTATATTTGTGGTGTAAAAAAATAAGTAAAAAATTTAAAGTTAGACAACTGGGGAAGATTTGTCTGTCATTATTCAACTAAATTGTGAAAATACATTTGATTTAGTATTTTACATTAAATTACAAAAATACACTCTAAAGATTGGTATCAGAAAAATTATGCCAGGTAACCATTCTTAAGGGTGCATCTCCCACATCATCCCCTATATTTGAGTGTTTATTCAAATAAACACACACATTTAAATTTAACTTGTGCAATTAAACTTTATGAAAATACTTCATGTTATTGCACCCTTGCAATATGTAGGTTATATATGTCTATATATGGTAATACAACCCAGGTAGCATGTAGTAATCGCCTGAGCTCTGCACCATAGCAGCACATGCGGTTCAGGCTTGGCATCAGTAGGTATGATCCGGAATGAGTGATCCTAGCAGCCGGGAGCCTCATGTGTTTTTTAGTTACGCAGTTACAGCACTGGGCCGATTCCAACTCAGCAAAGCTGGGCCAGATGAGGCCACTTGGTCTGGGCCACTTCTGGCAATTATTTGGTTTGGACTGACCTTAGGCCGCATTATATACATCTATCATAAACGAACATCATACACCTGTAATGTCATCAAATTTGTAAAGCACTTGAAATAGGCCTATTACATCTAAAATATAAATAAATACTTAAGTATGGGAAATTTTAAAATATTTATAAATAATAAAACAGAAATGGCAACGTGACTGCACGAGGGTAATGAATAATTTTCTGCAATTTGCTTTGTAAAAGAGCACTTTGTAAAACGTGCTTCATTTTGTGCATTGGTGCATAAGAGTTTCACTCACAGTTGTGGGAGGAGTCTCATTGTACCGGTGAAAGTGGGGGATGTGCGGTGTGTTTCTGTTGTTTGGACCCAGGCAAAACAATGGATTATTTACTAAGTCATATAAACAATTGGCTAATTCAGAAGAAAATTATTTGGGATTCGGGGCTGAGATCAACATGTGCGACAGTGGGGATTTCTTTAAGACTGCAAGGGAAGCTCGGCTTCCCCTATAATGTCAAAAAAATAATGGTCAAATATGTACTATTGTGTAAACAATTTATTGACTAAAAATGCGTTAGAACATGTTCATCTCGAAAACGAGTTTGTTCAGAATCAGCTACATATAACAGGTCGGCTGACTCGATTTCATTCTCATACATTCCCGTAGCGTCACAGTGCATTTCCCTGTTGAAGCCGAGCGTCCATTGACTTCAATGGGGCTGCTTTGAACAGTTTTTTTCAGTGCTCCGAAACTAGACGGTCATTGGATAAATGCTGCGATTATGTCCCGCCCACGGACGCTCAGCGTCTCTGGGGGTGAATGAGGAGTGGGCTGGCCCGGACTCCGGGCTTCCGCGTAATGATTGGAGGATCTGTCGAAAGACTGCATCTCCTTTTGACTGACAGCAAATCTGTACTATAAGAAGTCGCTGAAGCTATTCGCGCTCAGTCCCATCGCGGATTTCTCAAGTGTAGTCGAAAGACAAACTGCAGCAACCTATTTCTTGATATCATTGCAATCATTTTCTCGAAAAGGAACGTAGAGCAGAATTTACTTTTAAATAAATGGACAAGTATATAATGTAGGCCGAAAATGAGCTTCCCCTCTTTGAAAGACCAGCAGCCACCACTGATGTGCGATGGTGCTCATCACTCGATAGTTGGTGGTTGGCGGGTTAGTGATGACTGTGCTGTGACCGGAGAGGATGGAGGCAGGATGGTTTAGCAGATGAATTTCAGTCATGGATAGTGAGGAATGATCCCGTGTTTTTCACGCATCATATAAGCGGAAAAATAGGGACTCTGTATCGAATGATAGTGTAACAGAAGATGGAGAAATCAATAAATCATTGAGGGTGGAGGATGAGTACAAAGTTATGATAATTTTGCGGCAATGAAGGACATCAACAATCCAATGTGATTGACCAAGTTAATAAAGAAAGCTGGGGAAACATTAAATCAGCAAGATATTTAACCAACAATTGTGTTTTTCTTTTTGGTATGGATAAAAACAACAAGGTTTGGCTAGTGAAATGCCATGCTCCTAGTGAAAATAACAGCATTAAAGGAGTGATTACAAGTGTACCTGTGCCTTCGTACTAAAAGCACAGATAATGAGTGAAATAGTACCAGATGTATGATGACTATCATCAAATTGAAATAGAAAAAAAGAAGCAAGCACTACAGTGATGATAATGATTAATAGTAAGACTCTGCCCGAACGTGTCAAAATAAGATATGTGAGCTACCGAGTATGTCCTTTTATTAAACCTGCACTGAGATGCTTCCAAAGACTAGGTAATGTTGCAGAAGTTTGCAAGGGAAGAAAGTGATGCTGTAAATGTGGTGGAGATCACGAGTATGGTCGGTGTGGAGAAGGTGTTCGGCCCAAGTGTTGTAATTGTGGTGGGCCTCATAGTGCAGCCTGTCTAGGCCCAAAAACAAGCAATAAAATATAAATCAGTACACAATATATCGTATGCCCAAGCAGTGAGACAAATTCAGGGTGAGCAAGGACACAGCATAGAAAATAGATTAACCCAAGCTAACACACAGGAAGAGTCTGGGAAGGGAGTGAGTTGTCACAAGTGTAATATTGTTGCAGATATGCTTGCGGTCAGTAAAGTTAACTTTATTGCATTTAATGCAGAAGTTATTATCTGCTCAGCTCAAACAAACGAAAGGACAGAAAAATTAAAGTTCATAATTTCTGCAGCTGCCCGCAACTTGGGTATAAAAGAAACATAATTTGAGAAAATTCAGGCACTTCTAGGGCCAGCTGAGGGTTTTGTAGGTCAAGTCAAGTCAATTTTATTTGTATAGCGCCTTTCACAACACACATTGTTTCAAAGCAGCTTTACAGAAGATCAGGCATTAACAGACAATAAAACTGTAATGTCTATAATGTTGATGAATCATCATTGTGTAATTAGATAAAATACGATTGTTAATCATGTTTAAAAATAAGTAATTAAATAATAATTGTATTAATAACCCCAGTGAACAAGCTGAAGGCGACAGTTGCAAGGAACAAAAAACTCCATAAGATGTTGATTAATGGAGAAAAATAACCTTGGGAGAAACCAGACTCACTGTGGGGGCCAGTTCCCCTCTGACTAAACAACATGAATATAACGCCAATATTACATATGTATAGTTATAGTCATGGTTTAAAATTAGTAAACTAAGTAAGTGTTAAGGGTCAGTGTTTAAACATTGATTTTGTTTGAACTGTAAGATTAATGACCAATGTCTTTGAAGTCCATCATGGATTAACTGCAGAAGTTCACATAGATTAAATTGTCCTTGTTAATTGGCTGATGAAGGCTTTTGTTGGCAATTAATAGTCTATGCATTCCATTTCAAGATTGTAGTCCATCAATAGGCCGAGGTGATGCAAGCAGAGATCAGGGATGTGAAACACAGTTCAACCTGGTCGGTAATTTCGTTGAGGTTCGATGTGATCCATCCTAAATCCAAGGTTCAAACAATGGCATATGAAGTATCCCATGTCTTATGGTTGGAGTTGGCATCAGTTCATCCTCTGAAGTCCATCATAATAGACTGACAAGAGATGTAAATGTTGTACCTTCTCAGGAATTACTAGACAGGAATAGAATAAACAAATGACATGACATTTACAATATTACAGGGGCTGCTCGAAGTTTGATTGAAAATGGTCAAGAATAAAAAAACTACATGAATTAATGACTGTCCCAGATATTATACATATGTACTCAAGAGACTTGGCTTAAGCAGTAATTCAACTTTGCATTCCTGGTTATACATTGGTGAGGAAGGATAGGGTAGAACTATGTGGTGGATGGTGTGCAAATTTTGTGGGCAATGGTGTGGCATATAGAAAGATAAATATAGAAACACAGAAGAGTGTGTTATGGTGGAGGTGTGGACATCAGCTGGGAGTGTGAGAATAGTGAATTTTATAATCCATGTGCTCAGTTATCTGCAGAAAGCTTAAATCATATTTGGGGAAATGTCGATGGTTCTGTGATATGATGAGGATTTTAATGCACATATTGTAATATGGGGAGTTCAGTCAAAGACAGAAATTGAATAGTTATGGAAGAATTTATGGAAGAGCATTTGTTGGTTTGTTTAAATGATGGAAGTGGAACTAGATTCAACATTAGAGATTCAAGACTTGTCTAGACCTCACATTAGTTTCAGGAACAATAGCATTAAAATGTCAATGGAAAGTATTAGATCATCAACAATAGGAGTGATCATTTCTCTATAGTTTGCACAGTAGGAGTAGAAATGCATAAGAATACATCAACAAAACAGTTAAGATGGAGATTCCACAAAGCAAATTGGGAAAAAGTTTAATAAAATATGTAAGGAACTATTGAATTTTAATATTGACAGCTGTGCATATAATTTCAATTCAAATTGGTGTAGCAGAAGAGTCCATTCCCAAATATGAAGGTAATGGGAAGAAGACAGTTCCATGGTGGATGAAGAATGCTCTAAGGCAGTTTAAAACAGGAATTAAGGTTTTAGGGTACTAAAAAGAGCATTAGTACCAGAATCCATGCTAATATATCAGAGGAAAAGAGCACAGTTTAGGACACAGTAGTTAAGCAAGCAAAAAATGGCGATCGGCAATCATATTGCTCTTCAATAGGGAACGAAACAGAGCTGGGACATCTATGGAGTACTTTAAAGAAGATTATTGGAGTCTATAAAGCCAATAGTATTCCAGAATTAATAGGAGAAGGAAGAACAGCTGTTACTGAAAAAGAAAAGGTAGAATAACTAGTAAAAACCTTTCAAAAGGCCCACAGTACAGATCATTTAGAAGACAAATATAGAAGGAGAATATGGGACATTTTGGAACAACATCAAGATATTTACAATCAAAAACCTGGTGGACAGGGAGCCACAGGTCGGTCCACGCTGGATGCACTAGTAAAATTGTTGGAGGAATGCTGATGACGGTGCTTTGTGGAAGAGGGGAAGAAATGTTACTTTCATATTTAACAAAATTCAATAGGGATCACTGAACAGTAGTATTTAGAATGGGGGTTTAAACTGTCTATCTCTAAAACTTGTTGTCAGATGTTTACAAGAAGAAAAGGAAAAGAAAACTTGCAACTAAATATGTATGTACTTCCACTGGAGAAAGTGTCCAACTTCAAACTGTCGAACGTGGTTTGGCAGTTCACATGGAAAGAACATTCAGAATATATTGAAAAGAAAAGTTGTAGAGTGTTGACTCTAATGAGATTTACTGCAGGACAAGATTGGGGGCTGATAAACAGTCATTGAATTACTTATATTGCGCTCTTCTTCGATCGGTTTTAGATTATGGATGCTTAGTTTATGGATCAGCATCAGCTACCATGCTAAAGTGATTAGATATTATTCAGGCTAAAGCACTGAGATATATTACAGGGGCAATCAAAACAACACCAATAGCAGCATTGCAGGTGGAAACATCAGAGATGCCATTGAATCTGTGAAGGCAAAAATTAGCGATGGTCTACTGGATTAATCTACAGGGTCAAAACAGTGACCATCCAGTAAGAAAAGTGCTTGAAGAGAGTACAGGATTTGCATGGAAAGCAAAAAAAAAATGGGCTACTGAAATGGCATTAGACTCCATAACATTTGGTCCAATCGTACTAATTTCCCCAGTGCCCCCTTGGCTTTCCATTCAACCTGAAATATGAATTATCACTGCAAGACAGAATAAAAAAGAGTGTGGAAACAATAAAAGTAATTATACGATCGATTGGAACAGCTCACTCCTCATTTATTCAAGTGTACACTGATGGTTCAAGGCACCCAGATACTGGGAATACAGGTGTAGCTTTCTATGTTCCAGAATTTAAAAAAGAAAAGTGTGGGAGAATAACAGGTGGAGCATCAGTATACACTGTTGAGATGATAGCAATACAAATGGCACTCGGCTGGATAGAAGAAGTGATGCCGGAGGAAGTGGTAGTTTGTTCTGATCACATTCCAGACATGTCACAGTGATATTTTAACAGAAATACGGTTAACAATATAAAAATCAAGGCAGGTTGGAAGTCTAGTTCATTTTATATGTGTACCAGCCCATGTTGGAATTAAGGGAAATTAAGAAGTAGACAAAATGGCTAAAGATTCATTAAGGATGGACAATCGTGGTCATGTGTCTGTCAATGGGAGAGGGAAAGCTGTAAGGCTCGTCACCTGGGCTGTAATTACTCTAACACCTGTCTCTCATTATAGTAATTGCGGAGGGAGACCTGATAAGGCTCATCAGAGTGACAGAGAAGGGAGAGAGAGACAGACCTGAGTCTATGTGTCTTTTAACAAAGAATGAGTGTGTTTGATTTAAGCTGAAAAGCAGACATTTTGTTTTATTTAATAATAAAGACTGACCTTCAATTTGTTTCATTGTCTCCTGACTCCTCCACTGCCCACAATATCAATCCTATCACAGTGATACCGAAAACCCGGCTTTGGAGGAGTACGCCTTTATGGAGTCCTCACCGTTGGGCAAAGTCTTCAAAACCCTTGCCAGCATCAAGCAGACTCAACAGGAACAATAATAAAAACAGTTATGAAATTCATTAGGTTCAGTGGTCTTAAACATAGGATTGAGGGATATACAATGAACACTTTAGTTCATTCTCTTCACAATCCAGTATAGTAGGTGGCGGTATGCACCAATTTAGTTGGTTTGTGACCCGCCAATAAACCCACCGAAGAAGAAGAAAACAACTTGGGTAAGCATCTATGCGCATTTACGTTTGGTGTATTTATTTAGCCAATGCTCTCATACTTCTACATCTGGTTGAGTAAACGCTGTGCACGTTGTCTGCCATTGCTCTCCGGTTTTATTGTTTTAGTTTAATTATTGTATTTGGTCAGAATTTTTTACTGTCATGTAGTGTTATCAATTTGGGGATAACCGAAAACTCTTTCCTGGCCAAAATATTCTCATCTTGATCTGTACTATATAAACAAACAAGCAGATTGCAATCTGTGTTATAGCCAACCTGGGATTTTTTTGGTTCGTTGCTGCTGCTGTGCCGCTACAACTTGGGCCATTTTGTGGATTACTACTGCAAGTCTTTCATTGGGATACCTTGGCATCGCACCAACTTCATCAGAGTTTCCACCACAAAAGGGAGAAGGTGAAAAAAATTCCTATGGACCTGGTTCTCTGGAGAGTGAATATCTCCACGGAATTTCAACTATGACTTTGTACTCCATCTGCTGGCCTCTTTTGACTGTTCTGGTAACTATTGTCTCTTGGAATAGTGAATGATACTCCTCCTATGTTTTCTCCTCACCTGCCTCTAGTAGTATGGCAATTACTTATACATTCCCAGAACGTTCACCGACCTATGTTCAGACATTTATACACGGTGCACTGATCTGAGGATTCTCCGTCGCTCACGATATGTTCACCGAGGTGCTCGCTCTTCACGGTCAAATACCACTGCTTTATCAGATCATATTCCTGTTATATGGTCACTGAGCGATCGACGCGGCATCATTGTATTAATCAGTGTGGCGCAAATTTTTATTTACTATGGTCGCTTCCAAAGACTTCCCTGCTCAGCTCTGCACCGAGAGAAAACAATCTGGTGGAAATTAAAACGACTTTGATAAATGCAAGATCAGTATCAAACAACTTTTTTATTACACGATTTCTTCACGTCAAACAACCTGGACTTTTTATTTATTACTGAAACTTGGCTCACGGCAAATGAGCTAAGTCCTCTTTCTGAACTCTCCCCTGCAAACAGTAACTTCTTAAACTGCCCTAGAACTTCCAGCCGGGGTGGGGGCGTTGCGTTTATTTTTAAGGAATTGTTTAAATGTAGGCTCTTGCCATTTGATGTTCACGGCAAATGAGCTAAGTCCTCTTTCTGAGGTTAGCTTCGAGGTTTTACTATGTAAAGTTGAATTAATTAGTCTTTTGCTTTGTGCTCTGATGTACAGACTGCCGAAATCAAACAATGGCTTTTTAAAGGAGTTTTCAGACTTTTTATCCTATGTTTCAAGCTCTGATAACCTGCTGACCAACTTCTCTAGCTGGTAGTAGTGTGCTGACAGCACAGTTTTTAGATGTTGAGGAGTTGGTAAAGAGCTTTAATACCTCCTGTACAGCAATTTTAAATGTAGTAGCCCCTCTCAAAACCAAGACAACTAAACTGAAACATCCTTGGACAGAAAGAAATTGGAAAAGGGATAAATTACAAATTTCATATCAACTTCTGCAAAATACTCTGTCTCAATTCCAGGAGGCTGTTTCTTTGCAAAGACAAATTATCTCTCCAATTTCATCTAAAAAAATTCACACTGCCCTAAAAGTTTTCTACTTTAAATTCTGTGTTAAATCCTACTAGTGCAGCTGGTCCAGATCCAAGTTGAGAGTCATGTGAGAGGTTTTTTTTAGCTTCTTTATAAATAAAATCACTGGCATTAAATCCAAGATTTCTTCGATGTTACCCCAGAATTTCCAAAATTCAAATACTAGTCCTTCCTGCTTTTCTAATTTTCACTCTATAACGCACTCTGAGTTGTTGGACATTATTTCCAGCATGAAATCAACCACCTGTTCTCTTGACGTTATTCCTACAAAGTTTCTCAAGGTGGTACTGGATTCTGTTGCACCCATAGGCGGAAATCGCGGGGGGGTCGGGGGGGTCAGGACCCCCCCTATCTAAGGGTTGTCCCCCCCTAAAATATCATTAAAATATGTGTATTGTAAATAATATAATGATATATACTTAAAATAAATGTTTATGGAATAAAATAATACAAATGCAAACGGGGCAACAACAAAAAAAACGTTTTAAACATTTTGAGTCCCCCCTCCCTTGCCTCACAGTGCTGAGTCATTAATAAATCATGTCAAAAACAAATATATGATTGTGTACCAAACTACCAATGTTCCTTTGTCACTGATGCAGTCTGCTATGTTAGCGATTATAACGTTTAACGCAGGGGTACTCAACTGGTGGGTCGCGACCCAAAAGTGGGTCGCAGAACTGTTTTGGGTGGGTCTCGGTGAGCTGGTCAAAAAAAAAAAAAAAATTTTAATGTGCGTCTCATGTTTGATTGGTCTTTTATTTTGAAAAAAGGTTTATTTTGACAGGCATTCGTCAGAGACGTGCGTAGTTTACTATGGTAGCCATGGTAACCATCGCCATAGTAACCATCCTGTCTTTTCGTTGTTTTGACATTCAGATTCGAGATGGCAAAGCGCAAATATGACCCAGACTATTTAAAAAATGGATTTTCGTACATTGAGGATAAAAAGGGACAAAAACCCCAGTGTGTGCTTTGTAGTTTGTAGTGAAGTGCTTGCCAATGAGAGCATGAAACCGTCCAAACTGAAGCGCCATTTAGAAACCAAACATCCCGCATCGAAAGACAAGCTGGTGGAGTTTTTTCAAAGACGTCTCCAGGAGCTGAGGGCATCACAAAAGTGTCTGACAGCGTCTTGCTCCAAACAAGAACAAGCTCTTCGGGCATCTTACCTAGTAGCTCACCGCATTGCAAAGGCCAAGAAACCCCACACAGTAGCCGAAGAGCTCATTTTACCTGCTGCAATGGATATAAGAGAGGTGCTGGATCTCTCTTAATATGCTCTGAAATGCACGTTGCACGGGATAATATATGCATGTATGTAGGGTTATGTTTTTAAAAAGATGATATATGAGTGTTTTCAACAGTTATTTTTGAAAAATAAATTTTGTTGGTTGAATTCTAAAAAAGTGGGTCGCGACTTAATGACCATGGGAAAATGTGGGTCCCAGGGTGGGACCAGATGAGAACCCCTGGTTTAAATCTGCAATCAAGAAACTCCCGCACACTATCAGAACTTGCATATAAAAAATATTTATTAAGCAACGTTTCGGTCTGATGAAGGTCGTGAGACCGAAACGTTGCTTAATAAATATTTTTTATATGCAAGTTCTGATAGTGTGCGGGAGTTTCTTGATTGCAAATATATATTCAACATTTTTAAACGTCATATTATTTATGTCTGTGTGAAAACATCTAAATGCTACTTTAAGTGCAGCTTCTGTGTTTCCTCTCCATTGCAAATATTTTGTTGATACTTATTTAATTTGATTGGTAATGGCCCTTTTGTGTCTTCTTATAATTTAATTTGATTACATTTATGAAATTTACATAACATATCATGCATGCATATAATTAGGTTTAAAAATAAATTTATTAAGGTAAAAATCAATTGAAACTTTATTTTTTTTGTCACTGCTGTGAACTGACTGCCACACAGAATATGAAGAATATCAAAAACATATTTATTTTTAATTATTGTTATCGATAAAATCCAAGAAAATGAGACAGATAATTTTTTGGTCAATTTAGTCAGCTTTTTCATTAAACCAGAAAGAAACTTTGAGAAGAAGGATAATGGAACGGTCTCCGTGCTACACTAATAATAGTAGTAAGGCTTTCCTCTGTGTACACGTATCCTTGCAAGTACAATTTTGCCTGTATTATTGGTGTCCCCTCCAAAAATTGCTCTTGAGAATTGTTATGTTTATTGTCCCCCCCAACATTTTGATGAAATTTTCGCCCCTGGTTGCACCTACTGTGTTCTCTATTATTAACAGCTCCTTACAGAAAACTATTGTTTCATCCTGCTTTAAACATGCTATGGTCCAGCCTTTACTCAAAAAACCTCATCCTGACCCCAACAACTAGAGACCCATCTCAAAATTGCCATTTTTGTCTAAAGTATTGGAGAGGGTTGTTTTAAACCAGCTATCTTTATTTATTTTAAATGTTATTTCATTAATGGTTTTTAGTGTAGGGGGATGTGTTATTGTATGACTGTTGTACAGCACCTTGGTTAGCACTCACGGTGCTTTTAAGGTGCTATATAAATTAACTTGACCTTGACCTTAAAGGGACATAAAGCACTTTAACTTCACACGTGAGACTGTCTCTAGAAAAACCCCCATCAGGTTTATTTACATGAATATATATATTTGTTTCTGCCACTGTACCACATTCATTCTTATTTCATCAAGGCTTTTGTATATTTTAAAATAACCTCAGATTCTCTGACTGAACTCGAAAAAAGAAATATATAGTTGTAAATATATATGTAAATGTAAGATAATGTCATAGTTCCTTCTGACACGCTCAACACTTTCACTTCACGATCCCTCTCTCCCGAATATTAATCACTTGCACCTGAGACTCATCTCCACTTCAGTCAACTTCACCACATATAAGCCCTTCACTCCTGTCACTCCTTGTCTGGTCTCAACAAAGATTACGGACTCACTTACCTGCTCTCTCCTCGAGATATATTACTGTCTTCACCTCAAGACGCCTTGCTCCGTCGTTCAAACGACATACTTCCTTGTTATCTGCTCTAACGTTCCAGCGTGTTCAACACTAAGCTCCTTCGTTATCAAGACGTACTTCCTAGACTGCCACTCCATCGCTCCAGCCTGTTCAGCTCCTAACTCCACTGCTCCATCGTCTGTTTCCAGTTGATACCTCACCGTCACTCAGCCATCTTCACCCAGGTCCATTAACACCACTCAATCTCTTCAATAAACACACCTCCGGGTTTAACACTACCATCGAGTCTGAGTATCTGTTACAGAAGACCAGACCAACAATTTCATCATGAACCCGGCAGGTCCCGATCCAATTCAAACCTTAGTAAGCGCTTTTCAACAAGCGCTTACTCACAGCTTGAATCCCTCTGCTCCACCATTGACCACCAACACTTCCGCAATTCCTTCTCCTGGTTTTTCCGCAAGTCCCATTGCCAACTGTAAGAAACATGAAATGAACATGATGTTCTGCTCTGTATATTAGTGTGTCTGCTCTGTATATTAGTGTGTCTATGTTTAGCGCCTTTTCTCTGTATGTGTGAAGATAATGTTCCACACTTCACAATGCATACTAATTTTGTAAGTTGAATAGGTCATACTTGTCCTCGTGGGTACACACGTGGACAAGTAACTGAATGTCTAAAGGCCTCCGTATATGGCCTTGGTTGAGCATCCTCTTTCAGGATGCCCGTTCTCCCCCTTAATTATAAGATTGCTGTTGCTTTATTATTGGCTGTTTTCTGTCTCATGAAGAATATATAAACCACATGCTTCCTACAATAAAGTTGAGTAGATTGGACACGGACCAACTGTGTGGTGTTGTTCTTTCTACTTCCTTCGCGCGAAGTCTACAGAGACTCAGACTCACGACTGCACTTGACTGGGCTGACTTTATGTTGGCCTGTTTGTTGGGGTATCTCTGAACCGTATAGTGTGTGCATTTGGTGTACTCCCTGCGAGGGAAGCTGATAGCTCTGCAGCACTGCAGAAAGGGAACTGATCACTCCAATTTTGACCAAATGCACGTCAATCAAAGATAAATCGTCGTTTTATCTTCAAATTTTTCACTTAAAAAAAAAAATAAAATAATTTTTTTAATTTAATTACAAAACTGAATTTTTTCTTCTCAAATAAACACAATGCGTATATAGCAAACCGTACTCTTATGTGCCCAGTCCAGCAGGCGTTAGAACTGTGTGTTTGGAGAAGTATATGATGATATATTACTGTTTGAAAAATTATATGCTATTGGATTGTGTTTATATGCTATTTGATTGTTTTTTTTTATTGGGTGGCATCTTTGTCATATACATATCACATTATCTGTGTTATACTTGTGAAAGAATCTGTGTCTATACGTGTGAAGTGCCTGATGAGCCCTGTACATACAGGGACAGTATGAATGAATACATGTTGTCTAATAAAAGAACTGGTCTTTCATGTGTTGAAAGAATGTCGTGCATGAAAGCTGTCTGGTGACAAAGTTCCCCTTTTTACAATAGCTTTTGAAACTATCTTTTTGTGGGTTGATCCGAAAGAATTTAGAACTGTTTAAACGTATTTGACAAATACCCTAGACAAATAGACATTGCGTTTAAAAGTATTTCACGACAAACAAAATAATTAAAAGAGTTTACTAAGAACGAGAATGGGTGACAAATTAAGTCGCCCACTCCCAGGGGAAACACCCAACGGTTTCATGTACAGGAATAATCAAGGGTATAATACAGAACCATACCTTAGAATGTTATACCTTATTTTACTAACACGGTAATATTGTGGTGTTATGTAAGCTCTGATACATAAATGGGATATGTGCATGGTTACAGTCACACCTCGATGGTTCAAATTGATAAAATGCAAGTACAACTTGGCATTCAAGTAACAACATTTCCATTAGATAAATAGAACCATAAATTGGCATGGTTGCAGATCAGAGGGCCCCTGGTTTTCAACACAATGCCAATACGCAATCAAGAACATGATAAAAGGATAGACGGTCTGAAAGGAATAAACACCTATTGACCCATTACAATTAATACCCAATACAAAATACCATCGATTGTGACTCAGCCATAAAATTACAGAAGTGGAATTACTTTTGAATTAACACTATTATAGCATAGGCATAATAGTACTGTACATGACCATAAAATTGTGATTGCAATCATGACATTCCTATTGTAATTATGTTTAATACTGCATACCACTGATGAAAATGTTAACTGTAATAATCATTCCACTAACTAAGACAAAGGCACTGGGAAAAAAAAAGGAAAATAAGAAATTACCCGACCCACTTAAGCATCTTCTACAATACGTGAATATTTTAAAGAAATTTACGATTTACAGTCAATTGATTGGATATGATTATAGATTCATACTGTCCAAAAGCTTATCTCCAGGAATAACTGAATTGATATTAATTGATAAAGTGCCTTTGTTGGATAAAGAAGTTTGATCAGCCATAGAAAGAAAAATTAAGGAAAAAATGAATTAGATCAATTCATGTGTAAACCGCATACCTTTATCATCGATACGGGCGCATCTAAAAATTAATTAACAGCGCATTGCTATAAGAGCTCTTTTACGGGACGCACTCTAAACTCTGTGGGAATTTATGGCATTCCTGTGAAGTGTCATATGACACCAAAATTACCCGTAACATCTCTGGATAACACAAACTTGCTTAAAATGCATGATTTTGTAATTTTGCCTGACTCTGCAAACCATTCTGCCTGCTGGTCTGTGATCCAATGCATAGAAAAAATAAAAATTTGGATTCTAACTCATTATAATTGCTGTTTCCCTCAGTATATTGTCAGTCTGTGTATACAGGATGTTGTGGTGATGTATGCAGTTTCACATCTGCTGAACCCTCAGCAGCAAAAACAGAACTGCCAAATGTCAACCAGGCACTATGGGCCGCCAACAAAGACGAAGCAGGCCTCAATGATATCAGACCATATGTTGCAAAACCGCTCTGACATGTCAGTATACTGCAAAACAATACCCACTATCCAAGGAAAAGGAGGAAGGTATAGGTCGCATAATACAACAATGTCTGTGTAAAGGTATTATAAACTCTCCATATAACACTCCAATTTTATCCTATAAAAGAAGGCCAATGGCACTTGGCGTCTAACTCAAGATCTGAGAAAGATTAACGATTTAATCATTTCACTCTCACCGCTGGTGCCTGATGTGTGTACAACTATAAATTCAATAGAGATTACACTCATTTTACTTTAATCGATTAGTGTTCTGTCTTTTTATCTCATGCCACACAGCCTCTGTTCGCATTCACACACGGGGGACCTACAGACACTTGGTGCCGTCTGACAGACCAGTTGCGTTCGAGACTCGCCTGCTGTATTCTCCGCTGTAGTGCACACCTCGCTGAAAGACACACAAAGCTTCCATAACAGACTTTTTTGCTAAAATATGCAGACGACATTCTAGTTTCCGGCCCCGACACTGGATCCTGCACGGCTGGCTTCAAAGCATCCAAAGAGAAACTGCAATGGGAGATTGAAAGTTCACTATCTCAGTCACAAACTGCAAAAGAGCCTGGGTGCCATTCCAAACTGAACTTGGTGTTCCGAACTGAACTGCTCTCTAAATGACAAGATTCTGAGAGAAGCCACACTCTCAGGGGCTGAAGAACCCATTAAGTGGACAGCTGAGATGGACATGGCTTTTAAGCATCTCCGGAGCAGCCTTAGCTCCCCACCAGCTCTGGGCTTACCCAACGGTGGTGAAACATTCCACCTTTTCGTGCACGAGGCGGCAGGAACAGCAGCAGCGATCCTTGCACAATCCTATGGTGGCACCTACAGCGGTCACCAAAGGCTTCCCTGTGTGTCTGCGAGCCGTGGCTGTTGCAGCATTGATGGTGCAAGATGCAAAGTGTATTGTTCCGCTCATTGTGCACACATCTCACCAGGTAGGTGCCATAAAGCATAACATTACCATCCAACACATGACCGCTCAATGTCGCTCAGGCTAGGAAGCAATTTTATTGGCAAAGGCTAATCTAACCATTAAGTCGACCTCTGTGATACACGTTCGAAAATCTTCTTACACAAATTGCTTAACAAAAGTGTAGACTCATGACAGTCTAGACCATATAGACTTCCTGCAGGCCAGATGTTTCATCATCTGCCCTGGAGGAGGGGGACCATCAGTACATCGGTACATGGGTCCTGTATTGAAGCTAAATGATTCCGTATACTGGTGCGGCTACACTGTAACTAAACTTCCTAATTAAATCATTGCGCCCTACTCTGGTGAGGCGGAGTACTGCAGTGGATTTTTAACCCAGTGTTCACTATTTATTGAGATGCAACCACATCGTTTTCCCACCGATCGTTCCAAGGTAGCCTTTGTTATTTCACTGTTAACAGGGCGAGCGCTGCTATGGGCCCAACCTCTATGGGAATCGAATAGCTCCGTAACCCAAACCTTTGACAGTTTCACTCGACACTTCCGGGAGGTTTTTGGATTTCCTGCAGGAGATACTTCACTTGGTGAGCAGCTGTATAATCTCCATCAAGGTAACAGTACTGTTAACGAGTATGCCTTGAAATTCCGCACACTAGCAGCCTCCTGTTTACACCTCTCCTCCTTTGATGATACCATGGGTCTGGAGCGGTTTATCCAACTATCTATCCGGTTGATAAATCGTATGAGGTCCTGTCTAGCTGAAATGCCCATATCACAACTGCCACTAACCTCTGTTAAACCACCCTCAGCATACACCGCCGAACCAGACAATGATTCTATGCAGTTAGACTCCTACCGTCTGTCCCCAGCAGAGTGCCAGCGCCAGTTGACCCAGAGGTTGTGCTTGTACTGTGGAAAAGGGGGAAACGTAATTTCTGCGTGTCCCATTCGACCTCCTCGCCCATTGGTGAGTCACTTACACACCCCTAGTGTCAGTTTCTCACCCCTTTTAACTAATGTATCACTTACTGCCTCTGATTTTTCTCTCTCTGTATCAGCACTCCTCGACTCTGGGTCAGCCGGCAACTTCATCTCCGACACTCTCTGTACCCAACTCCACCTCCAAAAGAAGCCCTGCGAACCAAACTTACAGATCCAAACAATAAATGGCAAACCTCTGGGAAGGGGCTATATCTGTCATTGGGTCGGTCCCATCAAACTCCAAATAGCATGTCTGCACACTGAGGAAATAACCTTTTTGGTTCTCAATAACTCCACGGCTGATATCATCCTAGGCCGTCCCTGGCTCATCCTTCATTCACCAGTCATCTGCTGGTCTACTGGAGACATCCTAAAGTGGGGAACCAAATGCTTTACGACCTGTTTTCCAAACCTTCCCACTCCTAAACACCCTCCACTCACTATGGAACCCCTTCTCCATTTAAATACTACTACGATAGAAAGCCCGACCAGCTCTCGATCAATAGAAATTCCCTCCTGCTATGCCGACTTCCAAGACGTTTTCTGTCCCCTTCGGGCCTCACGTTTACCTCCACATCGACCTTGGGATTGCGCAATAGACCTCCTTCAAGACGAACCAATTCCCAGAGGTAAGATCTACCCTCTCTCCATCCCTGAACAGACTGCCATGGAAGAATACATCTAGGAGGCTCTCTCCCAGGGTTACATCCGACCTTCAACCTCCCCTGCTGCTTCAAGTTTCTTCTTCGTTGCCAAGAAAGATGGAGGTCTTCGACCCTGTATTGACTACTGCTCCTTCAATAAGATCACAGTCAAATTCAGATATCCTCTTCCCCTAGTTCCTGCTGCTCTAGAACAACTGAGAGGTGCCACGATCTTCACAAAGCTCGACCTACGCAGCGCCTATAATCTAATTTGCATCCGTAGGGGAGACGAATGGAAAACAGCGTTCGTTACCCCTACTGGCCACTATGAATACCTGGTGATGCCGTACGGCCTGGTCAATGCCCCATCTGTGTTCCAAGGCTTTATGAACAGAGTTTTTCGAGAATTCCTCAATCGATTCGTCATCGTCTACATTGACGATATCCTAATCTACTCTACCAATCTGATTGACCATCAACGACTTGTCAAGCTAGTGCTGGGAAAATTGAGGGAATACCACCTTTACCTCAAGGCTGAAAAGTGTTCTTTCCATCTGAGGACCCTTCAATTTCTCGGCTATAATATCAGTCCAGAAGGAATCCAGATGGATGAGGGTAAGGTCGAGGCGGTACGTACCTGGCCCACTCCTACTACCATCAAGGAGCTCCAACGCTTTCTGGGTTTCTCAAATTTTTACAGTAGATTCATTAAGGACTTCAGCACCCTCTCTTCTCCACTGACATCCCTACTCACCAAATCACTTTCCTGGTCCCCTTCGGCCTCCATAGCCTTCCAACGTCTCAAGGAAGCCTTCACCTCGGCTCCCCTTCTCTACCACCCTAATCCCAACAAACCGTTCATAGTAGAAGTGGCCATCTCTCGTACCCCACGCCGGCTCCCTGCAGGTAAACTCCTCCATCTGCCTGTTCCTCGTCATCCCTGGTCACACCTTGGAGTCGATTTCATCACAGACCTACCACCTTCTAACGGGAATACTTGTGTCCTCGTCACAGTAGATCGTTTCTCCAAGGCCTGCAAGCTACTCCCCCTCAAGGGACTTCCCACTGCCCTAGAGACGGCTGAGACTCTATTCCAACATGTTTTCCGCAACTACGGAATACCTGAAGACATCGTCTCAGACCGTGGACCTCAGTTTATCTCCCGGGTATGGAAGTCATTCTTTTCCCTTCTTGGTGTGTCAGTCAGTCAGTCTATCTTCTGGTTATCACCCTCAGAGCAACGGACAAACCGAAAGAAAGATTCAGGAGATTGGTCGCTTCCTCAGAACCTTTTGCTCCCATCGCCAAGACCTCTGGAGTCGCTTCCTACCCTGGGCTGAGTATGCTCAGAATTCCCTGCGTCAAGCTTCCACCAAACTCACTCCCTTCCAATGTGTTTTGGGCTACCAACCTCCCCTGTTCCCTTGGTCCAGTGAACCCTCCGAATTGCCAGCCATAGATCACTGGTTCAAGGAAAGTGAAAAGGTCTGGAACTTTGCTCATCACCACCTTCTAAGAGCAGTACGCCGCCAGAAGGGTACTGCAGACACCCGTCAGGCTCCTACTCCTACCTATCTTCCTGGGCAAAAGGTTTGGCTATCAACAAGAGACATCAGACTCCGCCTCCCCTGCAAAAAGCTAAGTCCCCGTTTCATTGGTCCCTTCACTATCTCTAAACAGATTAACCCGGTCACCTACCAACTCCAACTTCCACCAGAATTCCGTATCCACCCCTCTTTCCACGTCTCTCTTCTGAAACCGCATCTCCACCCCTCAGAACCGGACCTCCCTGATGCTCCTCCTCAACCATTACTCCTCGAAGACGGCCCTGCCTATGCTGTACGTGACATCCTGGACTCTCGCCGCCGCAGAGGTCGTCTTGAATACCTCATCGACTGGGAGGATTACGGTCCAGAGGAGCGATCGTGGGTTCCCCGGACGACATCTTGGATCCCGCCCTCCTTTCTCAATTCCATGACTCCCACCCTGATAGTCCTGCTCCTCGTGGTCGTGGACGTCCTCGTCGCCATGCTGCATACCCCACTGGAGCAGCCCCTGAAGGGGGGGGGGGGGGGGGGGGTAATGTCACAGTTCCTTCTGACACGCCCAACACTTTCACTTCACGATCCCTCTCTCCCGAATATTAATCAATTGCACCTGAGACTCATCTCCACTTCAATCAACTTCACCACATATAAGCCCTTCACTCCTGTCACTCCTTGTCTGGTCTCAACAAAGATTATGGACTCACTTACCTGCTCTCTCCTAGAGATATATTACTGTCTTCACCTCAAGACGCCTTTCTCTGTCGTTCAAACGACATACTTCCTTGTTATCTGCTCTAACGTTCCAGCGTGTTCAACACTAAGCTCCTTCGTTATCAAGACGTACTTCCTAGACTGCCACTCCATCGCTTCAGCCTGTTCAGCTCCTAACTCCACGGCTCCATCGTCTGTTTCCAGTTGATACCTCACCATCACTCAGCCATCTTCACCCAGGTCCATTAACACCACTCAATCTCTTCAATAAACACACCTCCGGGTTTAACACTACCATCGAGTCTGAGTATCTGTTACAGATTTTATTATAATGAGATGATTATGTTTGTTAAAAAAAAATATTACTTATGTATTATAAACTATAATTAAAATGCAAGAGAACTTTTTAGGCAAAATATAAATTTTAAAAGGTAACATTTATACACCGTACACATAACTCGGGCCAGCTCTGGCGAGCTGTCACTTTAGGCCGATTCCATCTTAACTCTGGCAGCTTTGGAATGTCACCAGCTTCCTCTTGCCATGGTGGTGGCCCAAAAATAGGTGTGCCAAGCTTGTAGCATCATACACAAAAAGACTTGAGGCTGTAATTGGTGCCAAAGGTGCTTCAACAAAGTATTGAGCAAAGGCGGTGAATACTTATGTACATGGGATTTTTTCATTTTTCATTTTTAATAAATTTGCAAAGATTTCAAACAAACCTCTTTCATGTTGTCATTATGGGGTATTGCTTGTGGCATTTTGAGGAAAATAATGAATATAATTCATTTTGGAATAAGGCTGTAGCATAACAAAATGTGGAAAAAGTGAAGCGCTGTGAATACTTTCCGGATGCACTGTAAGTGCAAGAGATATTTAATTACAATATTGCATAATGGGGGAGTCCTGAGCCATTGTTCATAAGGAAAATGGCCTGAGGGAAAAAACGGTTCTGGTGCTCAGTGCTCTGCAGCGTTGGCCAGAAGGCAACAGTTCACAAATGTAGTGGGCAGGGTGAGTGGGATCCAGAGTGATTTTTCGAAGCCTTTTTCCTCACTCTGGAAGTGTATAGTTCTTGAAGGGAGGGCAGGGGGAAAGTTAAAACTTTCCTCTGTATTCTTCTGATATCTGATTTTGTAGCTGAACCAAACCAGACAGTTATTGAAGTGCAAAGGACAGACTAAATGACTGCTTAGTCGAACTGTATCAGCAGGGTCTGTGGCAGGTTTGAACTTCCTCAGCTGGTGAAGGAAGTACAACCTCTACTGGGCCTTTTTCACAATGGAGTTTATGTGGGTCTCCCACTTTAGGTCCTGTGAGATGGTAGTGCCCAGGAACCTGAATGACTCCACTGCTGTCACAGTGCTGCTTAGAATTGAGAGGGGGGTCAGTGTTGGGGTGTTCCTCCTAAAGTCCACATCCATCTCCACCGCTATGAGAGTATTCAGCTCCAGGTTGTTTTGATTGCACCAGACAGTCAGCTGTTTAACCACCCTTCTGTATGCAGACGTATCTTCATCTTGGATGAGGCCGATGATAGTGGTGTCATCTGCAAACTTCAGGACAGAGGGGTCCTTGGCAATGCAGTCACTGGTGTGCAGAAGAGTAGTGGGGAGAGCACACATCCCTGGGGGGCACCAGTGATGATTGTACAGGTGCTGGAAGCGAATTTCCTCACAAGCTGCTGCCTGTCCTTCAGAAAGCTGATAATCCACCGACAGATAGACATGGGAATAGAGAGCTGGTGTAGTTTAGACTGGAGTATAGATGGGATGATGGTGTTGAAAGCCGAACTGAAGTCCACAAACAGGATCCTTGTATATATCCATGGTCGGGGTTGGGGGCATTCCTGTAATTGGAAAGTTGTTTAATGCCACTCCACACTGATGCAGGGTTGTTAGCTGAAACTTTTTTTCCAGCTTCTCAGAGTAATTCCTTTTAGCCACTCTGATATCCTTATTCAGTGTGTTCCTGGCCTGACTGTACAATACTTTATCCCCACCTCTGTAAGGATCTTCTTTGGCCTTGCGAAGCTGCCTGAGTTCTGCTATAAACCATGGTTTGTCACTGTTAAATGTTAAATAAGTCCTAGTAGGAATGCACATATCAAAAACACTCCAATCAGTGCAGTCAAACCTGGCTTATAGTTCCAGCTCTGCTTCATTGGTCCATTCTTTACAGTCCTTACTACAGTCTTGGCTGATTTTAGTTTCTGTCTGTAGGTTGGAAGATGAAACAGACATTGAAGCTGCTCTAGGGACAGAGCGATATGCAACCTTTATTGTTGTGTAACAGGGATCCAGTATATTTTTGTCTCGGGTTGGGTATGTGTGGAGTGGAGGGGGGGGCGATCCGCAATTGCTCTCTCTCTCTCTCGAACCGTCGTCACCGGCTGCCTTTATCCCTTGTGCCTCATCAGGCTGATTGGGGACCAGGCGTGCGACATTCCAGCCCGGCCCCGCCCCCCTCCACTCCACAGTATGTAATGTGCTGTCTGCAATTGGGCAGTTCGTGTGCGAGGTTTGCTTTGTTAAAATCCCCAAGAATAATAATAACTGAGTCTGGGTATTGTTGTTCTGTGTCTGTGATCTGATCAGCCAGCTGTTGCAGTGCGACATTCACAAACGCATTTGGCGTGATATAAACACTCACCGTTTTCCCAAGTTAAATCTGCGATGTGATCCACTCTGAACAGCTGAAAGCCCGGCAGATGTAATCCGCTGTTCGGAATGGCTTCACTCAGCCAGGTTTCTGTGAAGCACAAGGCAGCAGAGGTTGAGAAGTCCTTGTTTGTATGGGTGAGGTGATGTAGTTCATCAGTTTTGTTTGGAAGAAGGTGGAGATTCACTAGATGAAAGCTCGGCAGCGCTGTTCGAAAGACACGCTGACGGAGCTTGACCAGCTCATCAGCTTGTCTCCCTCACCATTACAGTATTGTACTGTAACATGGTTATTACAAGTTGGGCTCACTGATAGGAATTAATTTACATTTGAAGCCAGAATTGTTGCCTTAGTACACCGATTTATTTAACATTAAGCCTTACTTTACAAAAGATCCAGGGCCTCTACCCTGTGAGCCAGGGTCTAGCTACGCCGAAAGAACTAAATCTTTAAGGAGCTACTAAGCTAAGATATTTTTCTTCAAATGTGTTCTGGTGAAGAAAGCCTGTTTCTTCTTCACACCTTGGATATCACGAGGGTGAGTAAATAATGAAAGAATTAAAATTTTTAGGCGAACTATCCCTTTAAGCATTCACTCACCTCACTCATGCAGTCTCTGATCTATACCAAAATGACAAACGCTCAGTCATATTCATGAGCTGTACATGTTAAAAGGTGTTTGTCTGTATGACCAGGAGGAGGGCATGCCTGGCGCTGATTGGGGCAACTCAGCTCTAGGCATGCATCCTCACAAACCGGCCACGCCCTCGTTCTCGTCACAGTCAGCCATTAAGTTTAGTTCGCTGTTGTCTACCTGATGGTCCTCGTTTGGTGTATGTATATAATTTGTTCCTTGTATTAAATTAGTTTTATACAGTATCTTGATTGGCTGAGAAATATTGTACTTAAGTGGAAAGGACCTTACTACAGCACACTAAAATTTTCAGTCCAAAGCGCCTATCCACAGCTGCACATAAATCCAGTATCACACAGCCGAACTGTCAGTCATTGTAAATTTTAGCTCTGGTAAGTTCATTAGACTTTAAGAAATTTGCTCTGCATTAAAAAACAATCATTATCCTTATATAATCCTTAGAGGTATCCTTTCAACCCATCTGCCAGTTTGTGTCCAACACAACAGATGAAGATGAAAGAATTGAAGGATCTCATAAGTAAGACTGAACAACAAGGCCATTCATAAATTTGACTCAATGAAGGAGTTGAATGCATGGCTAAAGAAGTTAATTTCAAACTTAGACATTTATCCATGCCTGAGTGTTTTTAAGTATGGATTGTAATACAGTGGCAAGTAGTAGTATGTGAACCCATTGGAATTACCTGCATTTATGTATAAATTTGTTTTATAATCTGGTTCGATCTTCATCTAAGTTACAATAATAAACACAATCTGTCTGTAACGCCACTTACCATAACCGAGTTTCAGCTCCCTAGGCTTCCTGAGCAGAGCATTCCTTAGGCGGGCGTTATGCAAATCTGTTACATAGTGGTGTAGCTCCGTATGCCACAGAAGTAATGGCTGGACTGCAAACCAGACAATTCAGGAGCAGTGTTTTCTGTGGGAGAGAGTAACTCCCTTTGGCATGGACTTTTTGCTTCTAACTTTGTAGACCTTTTACATACGGTAACAGACCTGCGTGAAGTTGGCCCCCCACCCAGCGCAAAAAGTCGGCAAAATAGTCTCAATCGTTTGTGCTTCGTTTGTGCTGTAAAAATTTTCGTTTGTGCTGCTTCGGTTTTTAAGATATTAAAAGAATATTTATAGGTCATTCTGAGGTCAGCCATCCCCCCCACATGCTCCAAATTCATCCAAAATAGTCTTGTTTGTTTGTGCTTCGTTTGTGCTGGTAAAAGTTTCGTTTGTGCTGCTTCAGATTTTTTAATATTAGACACTGAATTATTGGCGATGACGTCACGCAGCCCCCGCACATGCTTCAAATTCATCCAAAATAGTCTCAATCGTTTGTGCTTCGTTTGTGCTGTAAAAAAATTTGTTCGTGCTGCTTCGGTTTTTTAGGTATTAAAAGAATATTTATAGGTCATTCAGAGGTCACTCAGCCCCCCACATGCTCAAAATTCACCCCAAATAGTCCCGTTTGTTTGTGCCGCTAAAAGTTTCGTTTGTGCTGCTTC